>JARHVA010010039.1:92500-177500 GCA_037957365.1 Torreya grandis
CTATGTAGATGTGTCATTATTGTGAAATGGAGCATGATGTGAGATATATGCAACATGAGGGTAAAATATTAAATTATTATATGTATTTTTTATCCTATATACATTTCTATATGCTCTCCCATTTGAGAATGAGAACCTTTAGGCAACTATGTGTAAATAGTAGGCTAAACATGGTACATAGGTAAAGGTATAAAGAGATGTTTCATGGGAAAAGGTCTTAAATTTTAATAAGAGACATATTTATGTTCAAATATATGATAAAATGGTACATTATTCAAGACATTACCCTACCATACACTTACAATCCCTTCCAAAAAGGCTAACATTATCAGTATTGGATAGAGAATCTTGAGAATCCCAGAATGGGAGAGAGTTTGTAATAAGGAAGAGTGGTGAATGGGAATTAAACACCTCAAATATTATGCTAAAATATTTAATATACTCCAAATAATACAAACCATAAAAATAGACTAGTATGTAATCTCTAATGTCTTAGGGTACCCTACAATAGACCTAACAAACGTCCCAATCTAGTCAGGTAGAGGCTTGGTTTTGGAGTAGAAGGTGTACTAACATGACTAAGAAGAACCCAATATTGATCATAAAATTAATGATAAATTAAATAAACATTTTATTAGTTTCATATAACCTTCCAAAGGCTAATACAATGCTTATGTATGGTCCTAAACCCATGTACTCAGTCACAACAGGGGTCAAGTAAGAAGTGCTTCAGTCAAAGTGAGAGATCATAGTTTGTGTTTGATAAGAGAATGTAGAGGAATAAAATATTATTATCAAGGGAATTATTACCTAAAGTATGTTAAATTTAATACCTAAACACCATATACAAGGTCTCATGGTGAAAATAGATACCAATAGGCAAGGGTAAAAGGCATATCTCATGAGAGCGCCCAATTATGGATAAGGGTGTATGGGAGAAGATGCATAGTGAGGTGAAGAAATTAATCGTATATAAACATATAAAGCATGGTATTTTAATATTTTATAAACTATTAATATTCAAAATATATTAAGTTAATAAATTTAATATTGCAAACTCAATCCAAAATACCAAAAGTGTTGTAGGCAGTTTAATGATAAGTTTATTTTGGAAATGGAGTAAGTTGAAGGGTATAAACACCTAAAAAATGGATAAAAATTTAATAAATGGAATTTATATTACTTAAGTAAACATAATAAACTATTTTTTAAGTTATAAATAGGGGAATCACCCCCTATTTTGTCTCAGATAGGGGGTACCTCCCTTTGAACACAAAGTGACAGTTTTGTTGAATGAGGCACAATATGAACTTAGAGCTAATAAGAACCAAGTTGGAAGGTGTGATAAGTTATAGGACACATATAAAATAATTTGAAACTAAAAAATATGTATTGAATCTCAATTTATTAATATAAACTTTAAGATTTACAATCATGCAAATTAGGAAAAGATTGAGGACTAAAGGCCAAATGAGGATTCAAAACCATTGTTAGCAAAGGAAAAGTTTCCAAACTATTGAACCTTGTTTTTGAGATATGGTTATATGTTTTTTAGTTTTTAGATAAAAATATAACCCTCAGTAAACCATTTTGGATCTCTAAATACATAATAGGCCTGTTAATTGTGATAAAATCTAGAGGCCAAATGGGAGGTCATTATTAGTTCTATCTTCAGAAGAGCATTCCCATGAGTGAAAACATGCTTGGGGGACCATGATAGACATGTATAATATTTTTTAAGTATAGATAAAACTATGGAGTGACATTTTTTGAAATTTTAAACATCTCAGACCTTAGGAAAATAGAAGAACAAACTCTATATGCCATTTTTTTAAGCTCATATCTTTCACGAGGACCTGTATGGGAGCTAGAGGAGTTAAGGAATGTTATCATGGGTCTTGAAAGATAAATTGGTGAAATGTTTTTTTTATTTTTGATGTCAAAGTTTTATGAACCAACATTAAAATTTAAAATAAGCTAAAATCCTTGTAAACCTTTCCTAACAACCAGTTTGTGAAAATGGAGTCAGAGATGCAATCTAAGGACATAGTTTGATTAGAATAAATATTGTAACTTAGATAGGAATCCGTTAGGATAATTCACACCATGATTATTTGTATGGATTTTTATGGATGAGGGAAAAAATAGTCTATTTTAACCATTTTTTGTGTTTTCTAAGATATAGGAAGAGTTTGAAGAGGAAATCAAGTTTATTAGGAATATTTAGACTTTTTATAACTCCCGATTGTAATTATATTTCCTAAAATAACTGATAATGTTTCAAACAATAGATTTTAACTTAGCTAGTGAAATTTAGCATATTGGGTAGGCTAGAGAGAAGGGAACAAATCTTTTAGTAAAGTAATTTTAAGGTTTACCTAATGATTCCAAGGCCATAGAGGGTATTTAAAAATTTCAACCACTATTATTTACATATTTTCATGAGAAAATAAAGCCAATTTGGAATCCAAGTGTGTAGGGTACGTGGATGTGTAGTTTTCAAGATAATAGATGATGATGGCCCACTTTCAGTGGATTCTAGAAGACTAAGCATGAAACCAATGCATGGAGAGGCATATATTAGGTCCCTAATTTTTGTTATAATAATTATAAATGGTCTTCATTAGTTATGGGATGTCCAAATAGAGGCAATCATGAAGGTATTTCTTTTTTGCAAAATGAGAAGTTTCTTACCATTTTCCTTCAAGTTTAAGACTTGAATTGACACTTATTACTCTTGAGATTGTATGTTTCATCCTAAATCACTCTCCTCTGTACAATTAAATCCTTGGATTAGCTTGACAAGTGTCCTTGTGACCCTTTAACTTATCTCTTTCTATCTTTTTCTCACTCTCTCTCTCAAACACTATAAGTGTTAGCCATTTTGGCCATTGCAAGAATACTCCCCCTGAGTATGGTGAGGCCTTGATCATTTATATACATTTTCATCAATAAAATGACTAATTATTACCTCTTATATAAATATTCATAGTATGTTTAGATTGAATTATTATTTTTTCTTTAGTGACACTCTTGTTTCCTTAGCATGTTAGCTCATTCTTGCAACCTATTTACAATTTAAAAACTTCTTCTTGCAGGGCATGTGAAGTATTTGAGGATACATCAAGTAATGCGTTAGTTTGGATCTTTATCATGTGCCATTAAAAACCTCTTTTCAAGTCCTCCTTAGCTGAGATGTTCATCTTGACCTCACAATGTAACATTGATGTGAGAAGTTATAGATTAGAGGAGTGTATGTTTGGTTTTTTGCTTGGCCTCAAGTGTAATATGAATATGGTTGGATGTCATTAATCAATTTTATGTATCACATCCATTAGTTTATATTTTATTATAGTCTATTTCTCATTTTTCAACCCTATGTTTTTTTTAGTTTGATCCTAAGTGGTACATCAAGGGAGCTACCCCTATCTAGAGACTCATCTCATTCCTTAGGCTGCCTACAAGCCTAGAGGTGATTATATTGTGCCACTTGGATTAGGAGAGCCTTGAAATCTCAATGTGTGAATATACAAGTGATAATAGTTTTTGGTACACTTGATGGGACTACTTTTCTAAGGAGTTGGATAATTCTTGGTGTGTTTTTCAACAAATTATCATTTTAGAGGCATCCCAATCAATACCAATGGTGACTCCATGTTAAATAAGCTATTCAAGTAAACCTAGTGCATCAAACAATCATATTTTGGTATGTATAATCCTATTTTTGAGTAATATTGATCTTATGTTCCTTCACATAGCTTTGATCAAGCTCATGTTGTTCATGGAATCACCTCAAGTAGTTGTCCTAATTGTCCTTCTCCTAGTTAATCTAAGAGTGTTAGAGAGATAATGTTGGAATATGAGAACTAAAAATGGAGTTACATATGTTGAATTAGTATAATAGATACCAGTAAGAGATAGTGTATAAATAGGAGTGCTTGTTTAGGTAAGCCTAAGCCATACAATCCATGTAAGAGAGACTAGTAAGATGGAGGAGTCAACCAACTAAATCAACCTTCTGTGCCTCCTTCCATCCCAAGATAACCATATCCCATGTAAAAGGAATCCTCTCTTGTCCCAAACCTCCTAAAAATGGAAATTTCTCATCAAAAGAGGATAGAAGGATCTTCCAATCTACCTAATAAGTCTTCTCTAACACCAAGTGAACATCCTTATACCCAAAATACTTTCTTCCAAACATCAATTTCTCATCAAATAAGGATACATGAATCTACTAGTCCATCTAATATATCCTCTCCTATGCTAAAGCAAACTCCTCTTACCATTAATCTCTCACATTTGACAATCCAACACCAAAGAATATTAGAGTATATTTATATTAGAGTATATTTCTTATGTTATGAGATCTCTTTTGAAGAAATCCAACCTATTACTCATGAAAACCAACACATTTATCTTTAATCAACTCTTCCTATGCATGTGAAAATTCTTCCTAGTCTCCCTCAACCTCCTCAATCCCTTTCATATAATATAAAGATCCAATGTTGGAGAAATGTACATCATGTACCAGTTCAAGACCTTGAGAAGGTGAATGAATTTGTTGCTCATCATCAGACGGAGACCCATGATATCAATATCCTAAGTTGGGGGAGTGTTTATCATGAATAAACAAAAAATCTTGAAGAATAAAGGAAGGAATAAGCCATTCCTATTTGTTTCACATTTTGTAAAGATGTCCTTCAAATACAATTACAACGTAAAGAAGAAAATAAGGAGGAGGTTGATGAATCTCATATGAATAAAAATGTATATTTGGTAAGTCATTCTCCTATACCTCAAACATTCTAGTTTAAATATGGAAAGAGGATAATAAATATATTCAAACATTCTTCAACTAAGTCAAGGAATTTTCTTGTCCTCCCACCCTCTCCTTTGATAAAGGAGAACATGCATTGTGTGAGGTGGAGGATAAAATTTTGGAATCCATGTAAACATGATGAAATTTCACTATCTCTACTTGATGAGCTTAAATTTTGTTTTGATGAAGATATTGAATAATATGTGGAAGTTGATGATGAGGAGCTCCAAAAAAACTTCTCATGAACAAGATGATGTCTTGGTATTTGATCAAGAAGAAGAAGAATTAGATTGGTATTGTTTTGATGTTGGGGAAGTAAACCATGAACATATGGAACAAAAAAGTGATTCCTTTTAGGATGAATTAGAAGATTATTGTACTAATTGTAACATCAAACTAGCATTCCTTCCTCAAGAGACAAATGAAGAAGATACATGTCAATTTGTCAACATTATTAAAGAAATAGAGATAGATGAGTTGGTTCAAGACACATACTAAGAAGGACATGAGCTAAATGGGATTTAAAAAGATAAAATTGCAGCCATTGATGAATTAATGGGCAATGCTAGCATGAAGGACCAACATAATATATGTCTCAAAGAAAAATAGGAATGCATATATGTTGGAGATATGTTTGAATCTCATTAAATTGAATACATGCCAATCAAGGTGGCATATAATAAGGGTGAATCACAAAGTGTCTACTTCAATAAACTACTTATTTGGAACTATGAGAATTCTTTTCATGCAAGAGACCTAAGAGACTTCCCATTTGATCCAAGAGGGAGGTATGCTTATGGTTAGTTTGTGCATAGTAGTTTTTTTCTATTTATCCTAAGTGCTTATATCACATATGTGTATCTTATGTTTTGGTTTTATTTGTTGTGTATGTCCTTTAATTTATGTGGTGTGGGTAGTCTTAGAGTATTTTATTGATCAAAGGTTTGGGTCAATGGTCAATGGTTTTCTTGTTTTCCTTAGTCCTTAGATGACTCCTAACAACAAACTGATAAGCTACTAGTCTAATTATTATAGCAGGCATATTACCCCTATGAGTCACCAATTTGTTGACTAAATTTGAATTTTTTGTCAAATTAGGGAACCTATAGGTAAAAAATTAGCTTTATAGGTCTATAGGGGGTCTAATATAATGTTATAAGGTGTTTGATAGGTCAATCAATGTCAACTGATGTTATAATAATGTTGGTCATTAGTTCTCTCGATGCATTTATCATTTTGAGTCATTTTAGGGGGTCAAATAGGAGTATTTAATGATTTGTATAGTTTTATTTGGAAATTTTAAAGCTATAAGTGATAATTTCATGTTTCGTGTGTATTATTAAGTCTTTAGTGACTTTTACTAATTGAATATTGTAGCTTGTGCATAAGAAATGATAGTTTTATAGTGAAAAAGATAGATTTACACACTTTTACAACCTCCTTAGGAAGTTTTCCATGTTGGATAATATTAAGGGATGTAATTTCACCTTATTAAACTCAAAACCATGTTTGGAATTATGCTAATTTTCAATTTCTAGCTCAGAACTATTCAACTCTATTTTTGCTCTTCTGGGAGACTGAACTGACTTGTAGGTTTTTGATCGATATGCCTAACACAGGGGGTTTTAGGAAATATGATCTTGGGAATATAATATAAACTCATATACCTTAAAATAAACATAATAATTTTTATTAATGGTTTTCTTTGCTTTATGAACCATCTGTTTGAAGTTTAGCTTCTAAAATTGTCTGCTTAATTGTGTACCCTATCAATTTTCTCTTGATTTAAATAATTACTTATGAACTAGCTATTGATATTGATTTTAGATATTTTTATATTCCTCCTATAAATTTACCCACACTTTTTTTCATGTTTCATAAGTTTTGAGGTGATAATCATCTCAATTTGTAAGAGGATGCAATTTTCTATGTTATGGGTAGTTTCACCATTTCCAAGAATGGTGTGCCTTATAAAAGGATATACAGGTTTTTTTTAGTTCTATACACATTTTTTCAATGTCTCCCTAACCCATTTTTTATTTTCATCCAAGTCTCCTTGATTCTCATGTTTGCAATCCTATGTCCCCATCATGTAGACCAGTCATTCAACATGTTGTCTGCCTTGTTCTAGGTTCTTCAAAGATAGTTTCACATAAAATGGGATGTTTTAATACTTATTTAATGCCATTATATTCTATAGGATATTCATTTTAACATTTTAATGAAGTACCATGCCAGGTTGAGGATTTATGCAACACACATATTACTCCATTTTTGTCTATTATGGTGTACTCGATTTGTACACACATACAGGGGGTTTCCATGATCATATTATGACATATTTAAGGCCTTATTGGTTGCTTAAAATTCCTAAATAATATAATATTTCATTTTTAAACATTAATATAGGTTTTTAAATCATAAAATGATCCAAGATAGTGTATACTACATGCATTCTCCTTACTCCCTATATACTTAATGAGTGTCTATAGGTGGCATTACCATTGGCAGAGGATTGAGAATACTTGCATGGACAATGTGGGAACAAATGATAAAACTAATTCATGGGGTTTTAATATAAATCAAAGGCTATGACAAACCTTTTAAGGGATTGAGTTGAAAAATTGAGTTTGGAAACCATCTTCAAAACGAATGTTGACTGTACGCAAGCCTATTTTCACTAAATAGATAAAACAAAAGTCCAAGGTATTATTATGGATATCCCTTTTTAAGGTCAATAAGATTTTAATGAATCTATATGTATAAGTCTTGTATCCCTTGGTAAGGAGAAGAACTATTCCATAAATTATCTCGAAAGAATTAATGGGGAATGGATGTTTTAGGGTCCAAAAGTGCCCTAAAAGACACTAAAAAAATGTAGTAACATATAGAATCCTGAGAGGAAGAAGATAATTTTCATCAAGGTTTAAAAGTGGAATATTTTCCCATGGTTATAGGGTTAAAATGATTGAAAGTACCCTTTTATGACCTAAATATCATCCACTCAAGATGATGAGTGTTGTCATTGACCCCCACAAACACATATAGTTTGTATAGGGCATGATATGCACCTACAATATTGTCAAATGGAAGCCAAGTAAGGTTAAAGACTATGGATATGTGTTATTCTTATGAAATTGAGCATAAGTTGATATATATGTAACATGAGAGTCAGAAGAGTAAATTAGTATATGGAGTTTGATCCTATAGACATTTATATATGCTCTCCCATTTGACAATGAAAACCTACAACCAATTGTGGGTAAATAGTAGGTTAAGCATGGTATAGAGATATTTTTCATGGCAAAAGATCTTAAATGGTGATAAGATACCTATTTGTGTTCAAGGAGATCATATAAGAGGACATTGGTTATGTCTTGAATAGCTTAATTGAGTTTTCATTGATCATATTTTCTTCATTTAGAAACACTTATAATCAAGAAATAATCACCTTTTACAGATAATTTCTTGGAATTTGATTAAATAGTAGTTCTTAAACCTCTGATAAGATCTTCAACATCAAAAATATTGTATGAAAACTGTTGAATGTTGAAAAAAAACATGAAAGCACATTTCCTAATATACCTCTGAAGATGACTCCTCCTCTACAAATACTTAGGTTATATTTGAATGTCCCATATAAATTTAGCTTAACATAATTATTTTTCAAAAGCTTCTAAGATGGAAATAACCTTTTACTAATTTGAACAAAGAGGATTAAGTTGTTTTTTTAGTAAACTCCACTTTAAGAGAATATGGCAATCCTCTTTAATGTTTTTTTAGTTGCGAAACCTTTATCTTTAAAATACTCTTAAAGGAGAACATTTATTTTAAGGGTGAGGGATTCTTCAGAAAAAGAATGTTTTTCAAAGACTCCATTACTTGTTTCTTTCCATAAGCTCTAGAAGATTAGAGAAAGGTCCATATCACTAATACATATAAATTGATCCCTTCCTCCTATTTAATTAATAAAATATTAAATAGAACCAACTACTACATAGAGTCTAGTCATTTTATAAAATAAATAAGATCAAATTCTCATTTCACAATATAAAGGAAATAGGATGTGATCTATAATCATATTTATAAAATATGCACTAAGAGGGCCCTTAAAAACCAATCTTTTAGAGTCTATCCTAGATAAGATATTTCTTATCCAAAATAAAACAAAGATTCATGTTAGCTTTAGGAATTACCTAAGGGATCCATACTTTTTCCATAGACCTTAAAGGTTTAATAATCTAAGATATCAACTTTTTATATCCGTGTTTAAAAAAATTATCTAAAGGATCTCTATTCCATTTTAAGCCATAAATCTCCTACAAACTAATGATATGGTGAGAGTTTGAGAATAATTTAAAAAAAATAATAAGATAATATGAATATTTGGATACATAAAGATGTGAATTTTACAATATTCTATGAGGGCCCCATACACTTTGGGTTTCAATCTAGCAATTAGAAGCTAGTGGTCGTCAAAGGTTTGAAAATAAATCTTCTAAAATTATAAAGTGATGATGATTCCAAACAATGCCCACACTAGACCAATTATCCTTCTAGAAGTTAACAAATATACCATTTTTAATATCTCAACAAAGTTAATCTAATATAAGGTCTCTATATGTTCAAAGGAATTATTAGATGTGAGATCCATACATATAATGATATGTTGTAAAAATATGGGTCAGATCATCTATATTATCAAGATACTTCCATTGGAGAAATATTTTAAAAGTGATTTGTTTATATTGATAGATTATCCATAGAAGTTTTTCACTAAAACATCATTCATCTTGAACAAATTTATGATTCTAGCCCCATATTTTGATTTAAGCACAAAAACATCTTCCCATGTCATTAAATAAATTAGGTAGACTAATATTGACTATACCATAGATTTTGTTTTCATAATATTAATTAATATGGATTTTAAACTAATTGTATCTTCTGAGACTAACATCATATATACTATAATTATTAAGAGAATACATTTTATTAATTAAAATTTTTATATCCAAGAGATGCATTTTTTTTAAATAAACTAATTTATTATGGAAGTCTGTTGTCATATTGTCTCAAAATTATATTTTCAACTACCCATTAAATAAAGGGATCCCCAATTATTTTTTAATAATAGAACCTAACTATCTAATGTTAATATACATTCATCATTGACTGTTTTAAATAATATAAACTTATTGGATTTGAGGTCTAGTTCACATTTTAAAAAAAAAATTAAACTGAACATAGACCTATCTATATAATCCACTAATGGTTTATCTTCTTTTTTAAATATCTAACATATGTAATTCATCCTTATGTCTTGTTCTCTATAGTCATATTGGTATTTAGATAGAATTTTCTCCTTCATTTATCCTTAAGTAAATGCTAAGTCAATTTCCAAACCCATCACCCATCTGAGGGTTGTCTCTTTGAGAGCAGTAAATATTTTTAACTTTCAGGGATCCTAGTTGTAGTCATAATTATGAGACACAACATCAAATTTTAAGATGAATATATTTGGGTCCTCAGTTATCATTCATATGAATTTAGACAAGTCTAATTTTGTTATGGGTTTCTTTGGTGTAACATTTGAAGGGGTGTGGATGGTAAATTAAAAGGTTGTAAGTTTTGTTGGTTCACAATTGTACACCTCTTGGGCTAATCCTTTCACACTTTGAGAAAATGGCAAACAAAGATGAAAAACCCATTTATATATTGTTATAACTAGGTAGGGGTTTGGTATCATGATGGATCAAATGTAGATAATGATTGGGAGACATCAACAGAGGCTATTGTTATCTCCATACAAATTTTGGCTCTATCTAAACTAAGGTGAGAGGACCTATGTGTTAGCTTTCTTACACGAGGTAACACTACAATTCAATCTCTATGGGTATTATTATCACACAAGAACATAAGTTTGACTAGGTCATAATCAAGTTTGTTTACTCTACCCAGGAAGGGTTATCACATGAAAAGAATAAATATACTAGGGTAGTCACAAGATATTTAAGATAGATGAGAAAGTCCTTGAAACATTAATTTAAAATTAAATTTTCAATAATAGGGGATTAAATGGAAGACTACAATGTTGGGATTCAAAATACAAACACATACACATTTTAGGTATGTAATATTTATGCATTCGTAGGCAAATAACACTTAAAATATATAGTAAGGTGTATTATTTTTAGGGTAGAATAGGGTATGATGAGTTAGGTAAATATAAAGAGTGGTGTGGTGGTGTAGTTTTTCAAAAAATAGGAATTCTTTCAGCATGCATGACATCATTCATATTAAAAGGTGTAAAATACCAAGATACAAGGCATGGAAACTATCAAGATTTATTTTCATCCATTGGTGCTAATACAATGTCAATACTTAAATGGTTCTTAAAACCTTAGAACATGCACTAAAACTAGATATTTAGATACTTTTTCCTATTAAACATGTAAACATAGGGTACCCTTAAGAGGTTATAAATAACATGTTTCTAAATCATGATGAAAAAATGGTTTTATAATTTAGATCTTTCCCAAGATTATAACCATTCATGAGAATTATACTTGATATCCAATCAAATAAGTTTGAAAAAACTGTTATTACATTTCATCAATGATAAAGTGTAAAATTCACAAGTATTTTTCATTATCTCGAATGAAAATCTTACATAAATCAGTGTTTTAGAATGTTACCATGGGGACAAGCATTGTGAGTTTGCTCCTTGTTAGATAGGTGAGACACTATAATTTACTCATATCTTATTAATGGATATACAAATAAAATAACCTTATTAAGAGAGAAAAAATTCACACACAACAATGGATCCTAAAATTTGAAAGATCATAGACCTAGAGAGAACAAACAACAACCAACAACAACCTTAGAAAAGAGGAGAAACCCTCTTTTTATGTAATTTCTCACCAATTTTTAATCCATGAATATGTGTTACAATTTATAATATTAAAAAAATTTAATCAGCTCTCAGATATCTACCAAGATGCTTTTAGTTGGAATATGTTCCTTGCCACATCTAGAATCCTCCTCCCATTGCAAGGAAAATGATTCTTTTAACTGCATTTACATGTAATGATGAATGTTTAAAACAAACATTTTATCTCCTTGGATTAAAATGAATTTTAATTGATCTTGAAGGATAATATTCATTTTGGATCCAAACAAAGTCTTTGTCTTCTTGTGAAACTACCTAGACATGTCTTTGATCACTCATTCTCCTACCTAGAATCTCATGGATAGCTTCCTTTCCTCTTGGGAATGCTAAAACCAACACTTGAATTAAAATTATGCCATTATAAAACTCTATATTAACGGGCATTTGAATGATATTCTTTGGAATGTCCCATCTTGACCTTAAAAACATGCAACATTTCTCCCATGGAGGTGTTCAAAGGAGAAAAATATGAAAACATGCAAGACTTAGTCCTTTTTACATTTTTGATTTTTTACTTCAACATGCCTTTTCAACACTTTCCATTTTTCATTTGAGTTTTTAGGTTTTCCACCAATGTTTTTAATGCTTAAGTCCATTACTTTTCACTTTTTAGCCTTATGGGGAACTCTTGTCCAATTCACAAGTGTCTAACACTTCCTTTGTATGGAAAGAATATAGAGCTCTACAACACATTTGTAACTTGAAATTTTGAGTTATAGTTCCCCTCAAAATTTCCCAAGTATATCTGGGAACTTCATGCATACTTTTTAATTCACAAATTAACAACTTGTAATCTAAATTTTTAGTTCCCTTAGAGACTTGGGAACTTTAAGCGTAATTTGCAATTTGTAATTTCATAACATGTATTCTAGAGTTATAATTCCATTTAAAAGATAAATTTTGAATTATGACCTCATGTTTGACCAACATTGATTGGCCATTTTTGGATATCCAAGTGAAATTTACAATTTTCACATTTACAAAAATGGAAAATTGAATTCTTATTTAAAATATCCTTGGAGCTACATTTGAGTAACTTTTTCCTCCACTTACTTTGATCAATGGGATTTGGATTTTTGACCTCATATTTCAACTTTCATATTTGAAAAATTTCTTTGGCTCATTACTTTTCCCACTTGGGAACTCCACCTAGTTAAAAATTCAACTAGGTTTAATTTGAATGACAATGCTCAACACTTCTTGGCCCTTGAGTTGAGTTTCCCATGATATCCTAGAGATTTAATGATCATTTTCCATCCACATTACCCTATCTCATTTAAAAATATGATTTATTTCAATCACATTGACCTTTAAAATCCTAACATAAAAAATATGCTAGATTGGGATATCAAAGGAAAAGGGGGATAAGTTCTTTCCAATCCTCATAAAAATAGAAATTGTTATAACAAAATGTGTACCATTTGTACTTGGTATCAATGACACTTTATATAATTCTAATATATCTAGACTTAAAAGTGTTCCCCAGATATTGGAAATGTACATTAGAACATCACTAAAGTCATCCTCTCAATAATCTCCTTATATCTCCAATCAGTAGGAAGAATCTAAGGAAATAAGTGAACAAGATATGAACTATTAACAAAATTTATATTTATCATCAAGGATATTTTAATATCTAAAAACCTATTAATTATTTTTAAAGGGATATCCTTATCAACCAACCTATAAGGATGACTCTGTAGAAGCGTGTACCCAAAATCACTATAGATGAAATAAGATATGATCTTTGTCCCTTCCTTACAAATACCTTATCTATCACTGACTAGAGGAATGAGAGACAAAATGGATTCCATGCATCCAACTTCATCATCAAAAATATCATTAAGGTATTATTAAAACAAGTTGAATCCCCTGTCTAACTGAGATTTCCTCATCAATCTCCATGACATGCTCCTTTCCACATCAGGGAAAACCATATGTGGATGAGAAATAACACGAAAAGAGAAATGCATGTCTACAAATAAATTTAATAATTTTACAATAGGAATTCCCTTAGACTTTTAAAAAACCTTCATTATGAATAAATGTATGAACTGGTAGAATCCACTTTCCACCTTCAACATTTGAATATAGAGATGGAAAATCTTTAATGTTCCTATAAATTTTATTCACCAATGTTTCCAGTGGCTCTTTAAAATAGCCACAAGGCCACAATGAATAACATTTCTTAGTTGGATCCAGTATTTTTGAATTTTTTACCAATAACTCACTGAAAACTAGAATCACAACCTCCTCTAGAAGACATACATTCTAGTCTGACCGTAGCTTCCCACCTTTGAACGACACTCATAATATAAAAAAACATATAATAAAACTTTTCCTTTGAATATAATCATACCTATTTTCCATGAGTCAAATGGAATAAATAATGTTTGGAATGTTCATTCAATACAACTTGATTTGTAGGAGACACATGTCAATATTTTCTTTTTGATATTTTGAACATTCCTTTCAAATCCATAGTAATGGGAACTCCATCAGTAGTTTACATTTCAAATTTTGATAAATTATGATTTACATGGTGTTTTCCCATCAATGGACTTCAAAGTTGGGTAAGTAACTTATCATTTACAAGTCTAAAACATGCATCTCTAACTTGTCTTCCCCACCTAATATCTTGTTGTTCTACTTTTCTCCATGCATGATCTCGATGTTTGCTTTCATTTTGTAAGTTAGTAAAATGCTATGTTTCATCTTAGCTCCTATTTTCTATTATCTTACCATTTGCCTCCATGTGGTCTCATGCCTACCTTTTTATGGGCTTGGGAGGTCAATCAAAAATTATATCTTGTATATATTCATTGCACTTTGATGTCTCCACCAAAATCTTCTACATGGTATAACATGGGTTTAGGAAACCTAGATGCTTTTACAAGTTGTAATGTTTAAATTTTACTTTTTAATATTGATTTTCCCACCAAAAATCCCCGTCAAATTTTACATACTAATTTACAATTTACCTTGGGCCTATAGAAATGGTAGATCAATTAACAATTTACAACTTATAAAATAAAAACGTGCTCTTGAAAAATTATTTTTCCAACTAATAGTTCCATGGAGTTTCAACTCTCTTTTGCAATATGCATTTTAGTCAAATTTGAATGTTTACCTCAAAGCTCCATCGACCCTTTCCTAGACCCATTTGTTAAACCAAGACATAAAATCTTAACCTTGATATACTTTTTACCTTCCACATGGTATGAGTTTGATGGCATGGGTTTGAGTGTTTACCTATATTTCCATGTGGACTTCAATATTCTAATGAAGGTCCAAAATTACTTAGTGTAATTTTTTCCACTAACACTGGATGTCATTTGGGGAGTAAACCCCATATGAGTGTGCAAAAAACCCCAAAAAGTTATACCTTATGCTAATAAATTAGGCCACAACATCAACACTTTAGTATTTTCATAACAACCACTCATCAAAACTCAAAAAAATAAGGTCAGACCAAAAAAAATAGATCAAAGGGATCTAAAAATGGACACATGACAACAAATGATGAAAGGAACTATACAAACAAGGCCCAAAGTACAGGTAAAACAAGGTAACCAAGCAACAAAACTATATACTATATAATACTATACAAAATTATGAACTTAATCCAGGAAGTGTTTTAGATGTATGCCATTAATTGGTAGCTTTGGTATCTCATCATCACTTAATTTCCTTATCTTTTGTATTAGTTCAATGGCCAAGATGAGGTTAATCAATATTTGAATTTTATTGAAAGGTTTTCTTCTAGGATGTGATAGGATGATGTGTTCAAACAAATCCTTCCTACATGATTCCAAATCTAGATAAGACAAAGATGAACAATCTTGGTACTTATTCAATAGCTGCAAGTAATCTTATTTTTCTTTTTCATCCAAGTGAGTCCCAAATATGAGTGCCTCATACACAACAACATTATTTGTGAAATCAAAGGAAAAATTGAAAGAAAATATGAAATATTTACCATTAGCGTAATAAAATGCAGGCCCTGTCAAATGACATTTTCAAAACAATACCTTCATTTTCAAATCCAACATCTAGAGTAATAGGCTATTCAACAACATCCACAATCCCAATGAAGCTACCTAATTCAACATTGGTATACAACACATCATTTCGAGCATGTTCTATATTTTCAATTACATTTGCCATCTTAGGCTCTCTATAAAGTTTGACCATCTTACCCTCCAAAGGAATGCTAGCATAGGAAAGGTCCATTTGTACACTTCCACCCAAGCTAGTAGCCCATTTTCATGATAACAACATCCCCCATTTAGGTAGGTAATCCATAACTACCACATCTATATTTGGAAACTTACCTAGATGAACTACCAATAAAACCCCTAATCCTTTGACTTGTTCCACTATTGGCACCTCTCGTGAGCCCATGGAATAGAATTTACAAAAAAGATGATGTTATTTTCACTCTGAGCTCATTAAGGACACCCAATGGCATCATGTTGTAAGATTCTCTATAATCAAACATGTAATTGTGAAAAATCATACCATTGATCAATAGGGTTGTATAAAAGGGATCCACATTTAGTTGACTTTCTCCCAATGTAGTCCCCAAATACACCTCTGAGGTTGGTTCAACAACCTCACTTGATTTTGCATCATCTTTTGGAAGTGTTTAGGGTGAATTCATCTCATTTATAGCTAAAATTTCACAAAATTCCAAGTATTCAAATGCTCTCTTCCTATATTCAGGTATTCACAATAACTCAACAAATGGCATGGTGATCTTCAGTTGAGTCTAAACATTAGCTATATCACACATGTTTTACTAGGAAAGAGGAGTATTAGGTGGAAGGGTGATAACTCCTTTAGTTGGAATATAATCACTTAAAATCTGAAATTGAATAGGCTAGGATAAATTATCATGTTTAAGAATAGTCTTTAAGGGTGGATTTGTAGCATCAGTCACACCCTTAGGAATATTAAATAGCAAGGGTACTATATTCTTGGTTGGAACACCTCTTTTTTTATCCATTCAAGAAATAGGTTCCAACTTGGATGAATGAAGGACTATTGTAGTTCTCTTTACTTCTTTACTTACATATCCTACCCTTAGATATTCAAGGGTAGTGTTTTAAGGATCAACACCTTGTTTCTTGACTCTCAAGTTATATTCTTTCTCTTCAGTACCTATTGCATTAATTAGTAGTTGCATATTATAAACTAAAATAAACTCCCCATCATATTTCTCAATCATTAGGGAGCATAAATTTTTTAAATAATGATTAGGAAATTCATATGCTTATGTCATGTTAACATCATAAGCAAATTCAAAAGTTAGGATACATAACTTCTTGGTTGTATTCCAAAACTAATCAATGGTAGTATCACTTAGCAATTTTTCGGAGGTAGATAATTTAATTTGGGAGATTTAATAATTAAACATCAAAATATCATCATCATTACATGAAAATTTAGTATCATCCATTCCTTCATCAATTGGTTTAGCATTATCAAAAGAAGGATGTGTAATAAAACTTTTATTACACAAATAAATGTCAATATCAAAATCTACCACATTCACTTTGGCATTTAGAAGATCAGGATTTTCCTTTTCAACCCCTCTAGTCTGATTTCTATCATTTCTATCATAATGTGTGGGCCTCTTCCTTCTATCATTATACTTAATTTGGAAATAAATCCTCCCTTATGATTGATTCATATTATATTTGTTCTCCTAACTTATAAACCCATGAGGTAGCACCTTCTCAGCTCTATCTAGTTTTTAAGACATCTCTTTGATAGTGAAGGCCATATTTTTCATGGTTTACTCAAGGTTGGCTGTCTTAGTCAACTATGTTTTTTCTGTGTTAACCAATTTTACATCTACCCACTTATTCAAGGTATTTCCCATATCCTTTATGTTTTTTCAATTTGGATGGCCATATTGAATTCCAATCTTAGGTTTCTAAGAGCTTTGTACCTCAAGTAGTATACATACTTCTTGTCAAAGGCACCATAATATTTAATTAGTCAAGATGTATCAGTCAAACTAAAGTTTTCAAGTAGCCTTGTCATAGTCTTATTGAACCATGTATTAAAATCCTACATACACTCATTGGGGTTATTCTGAATGTTTTTAAAATCTTTCAAATAGGATCGATCCTATCACCATACTATATTTTGAAAACATTCTTCATTTCTTTCCATGAATCTATGCATCCATGGGGAAGGGAACTAAAACACTCACAAGCATATTCTTCCATCATATACAAAAAAAATTAATGCAAACACACTCATGCTTAACATCATAATTATTAATGATAATGTGAAAATCCCTCAAATGATGATCACTAGTCACTGCATTATTCCCTTGAAACTTAGGAAGGTGTTTCCTTACTTCATTCAGGACTTTATTAGGATAACCTTCCATTTCCTCAAAATTAATTGGTCTAAATTTGAGAATTCCAAATGAAAGATATTCATTTTCATATTGATCCCTATGCCTCATTATTGGTTCAGTGGTGGGTTCAAGACCAAAGGACAAATTGTTATGAGGGGTTGAGTGAGGTGGACTTGGTGGATCAAACTTAAGAGGGGATTAAGTTGGTTGAGAAGGTACTAGGGAATAAATGGGACTATAAAGATCTGAATAATCAAAATAACTATGATAATCTTCAATAATAGGAATCTCAATAATTAAAAGTTTAGGATTACTAGAATCTTGACAATCTAGACATTCCTTAGAAACCAAACTATGTCTTTCAATTATACTCCAAACTTGTCTCATTCTTATTAGATAAATAATTAAGGGTGAGACAAGATGTCTTGATGTGTGAACTTTGAAGGATGATCTAAATCCTTCTAGATTTGTAAGAAAAATAACACTAACAACTGAAGATATTTGAAATGGGCATTAATCTTGCTTTAAAAATAAATCATGTGTTGGACTTGCCACTAGAAGCAAAATTTTCAAATATAACAGTTTTAAAATACACAGTGATACATAATGAAACCATACCTTTCTAAAATTATTGATGATATATAAAATCAAAGACACTAAAAATTTTAGACTCGTGTTCAAAAGGGGAAACCACCTCAAAACATGACAAATTTATAGCTCCTTATAATAAAATTAATAGATGTCAATTTATCAAACCTTTCAAAATTTATGCAACATCCCTAGTGGAGTGATGAACTTGTCGATGACCCAAAGTAGTAAATCAAAAAATAATAGTCAGATAAGTTTTTAAACCTCAACTTATATAGATATTTTTAAGATTTCCTAAAAACATACGTGACAAAGGATCTAGTTAATCCCTGGCAACGACATTAGTTTGGTGTTGGTTTCCAATTGTAAACCTCTTACACTCAATCTTACAAACTTAGAATAAATGTAAAATAAAGATGAAACCCCTCTAATATGTCATTATATTTGAGGGATGGTTTGACATAATAATGAACCAAACACAAACAATGATTGGGAGATGTTGATAAAGGGTATGGTTAGCTCCTTGCTACTTCTAAATCTATCTAAACCAAGGTAACATGACCTAGATCATAGATTAATGACATGAAGGGATACTAAAATTCAATGTCCATGGGGAATATTAACACTCAAGAACATAAATCTGATCAGGGCATAAAAAATTTTGTTTACTCCATTTGGGAATGGTTGTCACATATAATGAACAAATGCACTAGGAAAGATACAAGCTACTAAACATAGATGGAAAAAGTTATTACAACCTTCATTTATAAATATATTTTTAAAAATAAGGGGTAAAATGGTAGATTTTAATGATTGGATTCAAAGCACAAAACATAGACACATTTTAAATATACAATATTTATGGATCTATAGGAAAATAACACATGAAATATTTACCATGGTGTATTATTTACAGGGTAGAAAAGGGTAGGATGAGTTAGGTAAATATAAAGAGTGTTATGTTGGTGTAGTTTTTTAAATAGTATGAATTATTCCAACATAGATGCCATCATTCATATCCAAAGGTGTATAATATTGAGATACAATCTATGGAAACTACCAGGAGTGCTTTACATCTATTGGCGCTAATACAATGTAAATATCCAAATGATTATTGAAACCTTAGAATTTACACTAAAACTAGAGATTCCAATACATTTTTATATTAAATCCATATAACCAAGGAGCCCTTCAGAGGTTATCAATAATATGTTTCTAGATCATAATGTAGAAAGAGGTTTATAATCTAGATCTATGCTGAAGATGACAAATTTTAATGAGCATTAAAACAAATATCTAATAAATAGAGTTTGAAAAACATATTGTTTCATTCATAAATAGGAAAGAGTAAAAACCAAAATTATTTTGGATTATCTTGAAATAAACTCTTACATACATCACTATTTCAGAATGTTGCCATGGGAACAAGCATTGTTACTTGTTAGATAGGGGAGACATATTAAAATGCTATCAGATCTTGCTAATAGATATACAATTGAAACAAACGTATTAAGTGAGATAAAATTCACACATAAAAATGGATCCCAAAATTTTAAAGAGCCTAGACCTAAAAAGAATAAACAACAATCAACAACAACCTTAGAAAAGAGGACAATCCCTCTGTTTATACAATTTCTCACCAATTTGTAATCTTGGAATATGTGTTATAATTTACAATATTGTAAACTTGTAATTAGGTTTCAAATTTTAACCAAGATGATTATAGCTGGAATATGCTCCTTGTCATTCCTAGAATCATCATGCCTTTGCAAGAAAAATGATTATTATAACTGCCTCTACATGTAGTGATGAAAATTTGCAACAAACATTTGTTCTCCTTGGTTGGAAATTCATTTTAATTTAAATTTAAGGAGAATATTCATTTAGGATCCAAACAAACTCATTGTATTCTTGTGCAACTACCTGAACATGTCTTTGACCACTCAATTTCCCAAATTTAATTTCATGGATAACTACCCTTCCTCTTGTACACACTAAAACACAACCCTTCCCTTGAAATGATGGCATTAAAACATTACATATACATGTCCATTTAAAATATCTTCTTTTTAATGTCCCACCTTGACCTTGAAAACTTGCAACATTTCTCCCATGGAGTTTTTTGAACAAGCAAAACATGAAAAAATACAAGACTTAGTCTATTTTTACCTTTTTATCTTTTTTCCTCAACATGCCTTTTCCATACATGCATTTTTTGCATTTTAAATTTTAGAGTTGCATCAAAAATGTTTATTGTGTAAGTGCATTACTTTTCACTTCTTAGCCTTATCATAAAACTTGGTTCCAATTCATAACTTTACATTTCCTTTCTGTGGAAAGTATCTAGAGCTCCAAAGCACATTTACAAATTATAGATATAAAAAATATAATTTTTATTTTCAATTCCACTCAAAAGTTCCCTAGTGGCTCTGGGAACTTTAAGCATAATTTTCAATTTCTAATTTCACAATGTTTAATCTAGAGTTGTAGTTAGCTTGAAAGGTTCCCTCATAGACTTGGTAACTTCAAGTGAAATTTTTAATTTGAAAATTTTCAACTTACATTTTAGATTTTTAGTTCCCCTAAAAATTTCCCCTTTACACTAAGACTTCATGTTTGACTAACATTAACTAGCATGTTTTGTAGATCCAAGTGCAATTTGTAATTTTCACATTTACAAAAATGCAAAATTGCATTCTTTTTTGAAATCTCTGTCAATATGTATTTTCTTTGAATTTTTCCTCCACTTGGTTTGATTGGAGGGATTGAGATATTTGACAACATATTGTAGCTTGAATTTTTCAAAACTTGTTTTTTCACATTGATTTTCCCACTTGGGAACTCCACATGGTCAACCATTCAACCTAGTTTAATTTGAACGATAATTCTTACACTTCTTATCCCTTGATCTAAGTTTCCAAAACTATCTTGTAGATTGAATGATCAGTTGTCATCAACATTACCCCATCTCATTTCAAAATATGCTTTCTTACAATCACAATCACCTTTAAAATCCCAACATAATAAAGATAAAATCTTGGTAGCTCAAAGGCAAAGGGAGATAAGATCATTCTAAGCCTCAAAAAAAGAGATCTTGTTGTAACAATTTGTGTACCATTTACAGCTATTATGAATGATAGTTTCTATAGTTCTAATATATGTTGACTTGAATGCATTCCCTAAATATTGAAAAGATACTTTAGAACGTTACTAAATGCATCCTATCAATAATGTCCTTATATCTCCAATCAGCAAGAATAATCTAAGGTAAAAAGTGACCAAGATGTTCACTATTAAAAAATTGATACTTATCTTTGAGGATATTGTAATATCTGAAAACCTATTAAGTAGATTTAAAGGGATATCATTGTCAACCACCCTACCACTAAGACTCTCTAGGAGAATGCACTTAAAATCACTATAGATGAAACAGGACATGATTTTTATTCCTTACAAAAAAATACCATATCTACCACTAGCTAGAGGAATGAGACCCAAATTGGATGCCATACATCCAATTTCATCATCAAATAAATCATTAAAGAAGTATTCCAATAATAGAAAGTTTTATCCCCTATCTAATGGATATTTCTTTGTTAATCTCTATAACATGTTCCATAAACCATCCTTAGATATGAAATACCACATTAGGATAAAAACTTGTTGATAAGGGTATTATGTAATTTAACAACCCTTCATCATGAAGAAATGCATAAGTTGGTAGGAGCCACTTTCCACTTTTAACATTTGAATATAGAGATGTAAAATCTTTAATGTTCTTATAAATATACATAACCAATGTTTCACATGGCTCTTCAAAAGGGTCACAAGGCCATAATTAATAATATTTATCACCTAGACCAAATATTTTTAAAGCTTTGATTAGTAGCTCACTAAAAGTTGGAATCACAACCTCTTCTAGAAGACATACATTTTAGTCCAACCATAGCTTTCCACCTTCGACCCTATGGTAGTAATAAAAAAAGGATGTAATAAATTCTTTCTTATAAATAATAACATACCTATTTTTCACAAGTCAAATAGAGGAAAAAACATTTGGAATGTTCATTGTATACACCTTCTTCTATAGGAGACACATGGCAGGATTTTTTTTTCATATTTTGAACACTCCTTTAAAATCTATATCAATGGGAACTTTGTTAGTAGTTTGCATTTTTTATTTTGATAAATTTTTATTTGCATAGTTTATTTCCATTGGTGGGATTTGGATATTGGTGAGTAGCTTACAATTTACAAATCTAAAACTTTCATATTTAACTTGTCTTCCCCACCTAATATCCTACCATCCTCCTTTTCTCCCTATGTGATCCAAAAGTCTGGTTGCATTTTATAATTTAGAAACTTTCTAAGTTGCATCCTATCTCACATTTTCCATATTTGACCCATTTTACTCAATGTGGTCTCATGCCTACCTTTTCGAGGGCTTGGGAGATCAACCAACAAATTGTAACTTGTATATATACATTTTATTTTGATATCTTTGTTGAAAACTTCTACGTGGTGTGTTATGGGTTTGGGAAATTTGGATTCTTTTTGAATTTTTTTATGTTCAAACATTTTTTTTTCATACTTATTTTCCCACAAAAAATCACCACAAGGATTTTACATGCTGATTTTCACTTTACCATGGGCCTACTAAAATGGGAGATCAATTAAAAACATACAACTTTCAAAATTAAAGCACGTTCTTGATAAATTATTTTTCCAACTAATAATTCTTTGAAGTTTCATTTCCATTTTTATATTTGAATTTTGGTCAAATTTGTATGTTGAACTCAAAGCTCCATTTACCCTTTCCCAGAGCTACATGTTTTTCCAAGCCTTAAAATCTTAACTTTGATTTACTTTTTCCCTTCCACCTGGCATGGATTTGCTAGTATGGGGTGGTTTTATTTTCATGTGAGATTTAATATTTCAAAAAAGGCCTAAAATTTCTTAGTGTAATTTTGGACACTAATAATTACATTGGAAAAATATTATCCATCGAGTCCCCACACAATATTTTGAACTGTTTTCAAAATAGGAACATCTAAATCCCACTCTTAAAATTATTTATAAAATCATTTAGACGAAGCTTAGTAATGGATGGTTATCTTAAGATTATCTACCTAAAAGGAAAATCTCCTAGAGGTGATATAATGGTGATTAATAAGAATTCATTAGGGAATTCAGTAAGTATCTTTCCTTGCTTAGTTGGTTCTACTAGGTTTACTAGTTAAAAATTACTATGGTTCAAAAAACTTATTTGAAGAAAAAATGGATCTGTAAGTATTTTGAATGAGGGTAACAGAGCTAAGTAATAAATTACTAATAATATGGTGTCTAGTAACTTCTCTTTGAAACAGCTAAAAGTAATTATTCTCAGAGTTGTGAGGTTCCTCCTATTCTCTAATTGCATATTGCTAACAAACTTAGTAAATGACCCTCTATTTTTTCCTTTTCATGTAGAAAATATTATATATGTTTAAAAATGGCTAGAGGTTATTCTATACCCTGTAGTTGTTATAAGTCTTAATTCATTAGTGTCATTAATCCTCTTCATTTAATCAACTAAATATAATTAATTCCATATCAAATTGAGGTTTGTGTCTTAATTCTATATGTAATAGTTCTCAAAATACATTTAGGTAATAGTAATTTTTCAATATAACACTTGCATGAATGAATATTTTATAATTAAACACACTTCAATGAAATTAAATACACTTTAAAAAAGGTAAACACATTTGCAAAATTGAAATTTCATGAATTTAAACACACATTTCATGAAATGAAATTAAAAATTAGTTGGAATATAGATCTAATTATTTTTTGTGTTATATAAAACTATAAACATAAAATTAAAATCAAGAAATTAAAATAAAACATAAATAAATCTAACCTAGAAAACATAAATTCAAAAAAAATTTCTTCCTTGGGTTGAGTGGGCCCTTCCTTTTCCCTAACAAAAAGAATGATTTTTTTTTTTTTCAATAAATTTTCAAATCCTTTATTCAATCTTTCTTCCAAATTTACAATTATTTATCAACTTTATTCTACTCAAAACTATGAATAAGAAGGTTTTATTTATCACATAATTCCTCTGAAAAATAAAATTTTAAAATTAACAAATTAACAAACTAGTTTTCAAAATGATTTCCTAATCTTAACCTAACAAATTAAGGCTTAGAGAGTAGAGTGTATAATTCTTAATCTAGGTTAATAATATAATAAATTTATTTCTTACATGATTCGTAAATCCACAAGTTTCTAGTTTATTAAAGAATAAATCACAATCTTGGTTAATTTAGTTTCCTCCAACAACTTTACTTTTAAGATATTCATAATAGTTCAAATACTATGATATCTTAATTTTTTAATAAATACCTATTTTTAGAAACACTATAAATACATTTCATAGAAATACTTTCTAGAAATATGTAATAATTATCTAATGATTTTTATGCTTTCATATTTTCATAGTAGCAAAACCTTTGTAGTTGATTTTTGTTGATGCTTATTTTTAGATGTTTTTTATTTATATAGATTATATATTTAGGAAGACCATAAAACTTATCCCAAAACATTATTCCATTCTTTGTTTGGTCTACTACATGCCCAAATAAATTATGGACATCTTTAGAGTCAATTATGTGCATATCTAGATCGAGAATGTGTATCTTCAAAGTTAGGATTAGTGATCTATGGAGTCAATCTATGCATCTTCAGAACTAGGACTAGTGATATCTAAAGCCATAAGGTGATATCTCGATCGATCTTTAAATGATCTTATATTTTTTAGTCAAACTCAAATCAATATGATTATTTTTTAAATTTACCTAATTTTTTTAAATGAATCCAAATATACAATTAGATTAAGGGTTGGTTATGTTTTTAATGACAATTTTACCTTCTTCCCATAACATGTCCATTTTAGTCTTACATTTTCACTTGTTAAAATAATATATAAATTGACATAAAAACACAAAAACTATTTGTTTTATATAAGGTTTATTATCTTCTTTAATTATCTGACATCATTGGTCCATATGTCTGAAGATCTACTGAGTAAATCTAGAGATGATTTATATAGGTATCTAAAGCTATGGATGATCTTTGGATCTATTCTAAGGTTTTCTCTGATTTAGTATTTTAGCACATCAAACATTGGTATATGCATTGATAACTCTTTTCATCATGTATGAAAAGCATTTGACATCTATTCTCCAATATTTTGTTAAAGAATAACAGAAGTGTAGATTTTAATAATACCTAAAGAATAGAATATATATATATATATATATATATATATATATATATATATATATATATATATATATATATATATATATATATATATATATATATATATATATATAAGTATAATTTATTAAAAATACATCTAATCCCACTTTAAAACATGATTTATGAAATTGAAAATTGTTTTACTTACTGATATAATAAGACACATTATGCTATCATCATATCTCCTACATTTAAACTCATGCATGTCCTCATGCATAATGATGGTTCCCTATAGATGTATAATTTTTCAATCATTTATTTCGTATATGTTACTTTTAGAAATCAATCCACTTATTCTATCCAAAAATAATGTTTCTCATGTTTCAAAATAGTCATAGACTTGTTCTATTATGCTAGCCTATGATAGGATTAGGATTACTAAATTTATGTATCTTCTTTTATGTCCTTTGATCAACCCATTTCATGTCCTTTGATCAACCCATTTTATGTCCTTTGATCATGACCTTTTACCTATTTGGAAGATATTTTTTGTTGAGAAGATTAACTTCTGATTTTTAAGGAATTAACTAATTCATCTGATCTCTTATTGTAAACCATATAAGATGAACTCAAATATCTCAATGAAATTTATTTATAATTCAACAGTACATTTATTAAGTGTTTGAAAAAATACTTTTGAAATCAATAATAAATTTATAATAAAAAAGTTTTTTGAAATCAGTAATACATTCATTACATGTTGAAAAGAGATGACATTTATTATCATATTTCTATTATTTCAACTACTAAGGGTCATATGTTCTCACTCCAAAGGACTTTTGTCTTTTTGTGAAGAAGGGGACTACAACACATTCAAAACTTAACTATGAATATTTAAAAATAAACCAATTTTTATAGTTCTTTATTAACACCAATGGTCCCCGAGAATAATGTCAAAAATGATAAATGTCATCAATCCTCTTAATTTAATCAACTAATTTTTATTAATCTTCTATCAAACCAAGGTTTTTTTCCAAAGACTATATGCAATAAGTCACACAATAAATTCAGGTAATAGTTATTTTGATAACAACACACTTTCATGAATTAAAATTAAATAATTGAACACACTCTTAAAAAAGTATACATACTTGTAAAAAAGTACACACATTGAAGAATTTAAAATTTCAAGAATTGAAATACATATTTTATGAAAGGAAACTAAACAAAGGTTGATCTAAGGATCTAATTATTTTTCATGGTATATAAAAATATAAATATAAAACAAATATTCAAAAACTAAAACAAAATATAAAAAATCTAATTTGAAAAAAATAAACTCAATTTAACCTTATTTTTTAAATTGATTGGGTCCTTGATGTTTCTTTTGAAAAAAATTAAAACAAAAGAATGTTTTCAATTCTTAAATACTCTATTCAATCATTCTTCTAACTTTACAAAATTTTATCTACTTTTTTATAATAAAAACAATGGATGGGAATGTTCTATTTATAATACAATTCATTAAACAAATTATTGTTTAATAATATCAACTTAACAAACTATTGGATGAATAGACACGATTTGTTTCATCTCAAACGTAGAATAAGGCCCAATATGGATTTGTCAAATAGCCCCGGTAGG
This sequence comes from Torreya grandis, assembly GCA_037957365.1. Taxonomy (NCBI): domain Eukaryota; kingdom Viridiplantae; phylum Streptophyta; class Pinopsida; order Cupressales; family Taxaceae; genus Torreya; species Torreya grandis. The sequence continues at coordinate 120,128 of JARHVA010010039.1, forward strand.
GGATATGCAGATAGAATGGTAAATATATTTTCATATATTTTTTCTTTTGAAGTCATACACCTTATTTTCGTGGACGAGCTTTGTCAAAGGTTTGATCCTGATTATGCAATGGTTTGATCCTAGGTCGCATGTTCTCTTGTTAGGTTTGGTGTGTTCGAAACAACTACTGCGAGACTCTCAAGGATGGGTATAATTCTCTCTTTACTTACTTTTGTTTGGCCCCTTGGGTTGTGGAAAATTATTGGAGCTATGGATAGGATCTGCTTGGTATGACCCATCTTTTCCTGGTAATCTATTTTATTTTCCCGTGCTTTGATCTTATAAAGATTGTTCTCGACATATGGAAGCTGGGTTTTACCCCTGATAGTTATCGGATGGAACTTTTAATTTTAGTGTGGAAGTGGATCTCCCTTAGGGAATCCACTCCCCTATGTCGATTTTATTTACACCGTCATATCTTGGTAAACATTGAAAGTAGAATTTTAACAGTTTTTTTTTTTTTTTTTGGGGGGGGGGATATAGGATCTAGTTCAAAATCTATATATTTTAATTTATTTTCAGATATTTTTGGGATATTGGTTACATTCATGGTTGTATTTAGATATTGTTTTAATAGTTATTATTTTGTTGTTTGGAAATGATTTGCTTTGTTTTTCAAAATTATTCTCTGGAAATTTGTTTGGGAAATGTTTAATACTTCCTTCATAGTTCTTTCACCTTATTTTTAGTTGGGTTTTGTTGGTTTTACATCTTGGTGAGGATCTCATAGGGTTTCTTCCACTTTATTTGATTCCGAAGACTTGAGCCTCCATCTATGTCTAGGCTAATTTGTGATCTCGCCAAAATCGGTCTTGTTAGTGCCTAAACTTGTACTAAGAATTTTGTGTCTTGTTTCTGAATATTAATGCCTACTTAAAAAATCTCGCTTTTACTTTGTGAAAATAATGTGAAAAGTAAGCTTCTATTAACATTCCATGTCTTCATGTCTTAGTCAAATTATAGAGTGTATGATAATAAAGAGCCCAATAAAAATTCCAAAATAAAATAGATGTTTCAAAAGTTACAAAGTTTTGATCGAAGTTGAAAAGAGAAATACAAATTACAAATGTGCAAATTGCATATAAAACTCCCTAACCGGCAACTCAAATCAAAGGAAATGTTTCAAAACATCAATCAGCTTGAAAGAACCCCAATGCCACACCTTGGAATGCCAGCCAATGGTGAAAGCTCTGTGAAGGGATTAGTAAAAGTTTGTAAAACTCGAACCTACACCATAAGTAAAAGAGTCCACATGAAAGCATAATAAAATAAAATAATGTTTTACCAAAGTGAAGCATGGGCCCATGCAGAATGATTCGGTGGAACTTCCAAGACAGATTACAATTTGCGATTTGTAATTGCAAACGTTCAATGTGATTTATATGTTCCCATTCCCAATAAGGTTTTCATTGAAAAAACTAACTTGGACGAACACTTTTTCAATATACAAATTTTAAAATATCATTCCAGTTCCGAACTCCTAAGGTTTTCATTGAAAAATCAAACTTGGACGAACACGTTTTCAAAATACAAATTTTAAAATGTCATTCAAGTTCCGAACTCCTGCGAACTTTCTTACTGGGAAAGCGAGTTGTAAAAGGTAGGTATTAAATTTATAATATGCTAATTGCGTTGACAGCTCCCACAATCGCAGCATACAACCAAGAAATAAAGTGTTGGAGATACAAGACTATAAAATGCAAACTATCAAAAGCTAAGTCCACGACAGCATGGAGATCCTTGCGGGAGGTTCTCATTTCGCACGTAGAGGTTAACACGTGGAGGAACAAAAGACAAAACAAAGTTTCAAGCAGTGGGGCGTTGATAGGCTAAAGCATGCGCCAAGGTAAAGTGGTTAGCGGATGTTTTGGGAGCAAAAACAATCTTTTAATTTGCAGATTGCTCGTAAAGATCCGCGAAGATCTTGGTGGGAGTGTCAATATGCAAATAGAAAATATTGCAAATGCAATATGCAAAAAAAATTTAAGATATTCTGAAGTCCACTAGTAGAATGAAGTGTGGGCTCGTGATATTCTGAAGTCCACTAGAAGAATGAAGTGTGGGCTCGTGTATAGAAAAGACCAAACCAAATTTTCCAATGCAATTGCAAATTATAAATTGCAATTGCACTTACAGAACCCGTAGTATGCCAAGATAGAAAAAAAGTAAACAGTGAAGAAATAAGGTGAAGAAGCGAGAAGAAAATTTGCAATCTTAAAAAATGCAAACATACTTCCAAAGCCCACGTGGAATTGGCCAGCGAAACAAAAAACACAGAATTCAATTTGCTAACTTTCATATTGTAAGAAATATTCCCAATCCGGTAGCATGGTAAAATTTGCCTGCTAAAAGAGTAAATTTGAAATCCCGCCTAAAGCAAAATATGAGACACATTTTATTATTCTGTGAAATAGATATTTGAAGGGAAATTCATGACTGTAATGGTTGCGTGTGCCTTTTATGCCTGGATGGAATGATTTCTTTGTTTAAGAATAGTTTTGTAGATGGAAAAAATAAGGTAAACCAAAATTACAAAGTTTTATTCTCTTTCTGATCCTTAAGGATCCCTTATATAGAATTTCAATAGTGAAGCAAAGGAGTATGCACTGGCTGCTACATTTGTGCACCATCCCATTGGAGAAACCATGGATTGGAAATTCTCTACAACTATTGCTCCTTGTCATGTCATGGTTTGGATGAGAAGATTTGAACAATGTTTACTAAATATAAATCATCTACTCCTCCATCTATGTTAATGCTTGGAGATATAAGTAGTAATGAATCTAAAGATGAACTTCCTCAACTAGTAGTTCTGTGAGGAAAGGCAAATTTGTCTATTATCGGTTCCCTAATAGAGTTTAAGCTTCTTATCTATTGGAAGTGGGAAGAAGAAAATGACAGCGTTAGTAAAGAGAAAATGATTTTGGAACTTTGACCTGATGGAGCCATGGTGAACCTTATACAACGTGATAATGATTTGACTTTGCAAATGAAATTACATTCTCTAAAGATTGAAGATAAACTTCAAGGCCACATCTATTCAACATGCAAGTATGTTGCACATTTTGTAGTAAAGAATGACAATCTAAAGACAATCGAGAAAGGGCTCAGAGCAAATTTTTTTGGCAATTATGTAATCCTAGTGTAATTTGAGCTTGATGGGAAGTTTCACATCTTCAGAACTTTTGAGTGAAACATTATATTCTCTTTTTAGGTTATGTTTGATATTTCATGGGTTGAGATGGCCTTGTTGTTCTTGAAGGCTTAGTTTAGAGCAAAATGAGGAAACAAATGATGGATAGAGAAAGGGTTAGCCTCTAAGAAGATATTTTATAGGGTATATTTCTAAACCAGGTTGGAATGGAAGAAAATAAATCTCAAATGAAGCTCTACGAGAGATTTCAAGGAGGGATATAATTTTACATTTTTACAAATGTGCAATTTTCAATTTGTATTGAAATGTTTGGAACCCATCGGTCATTCAAGAGGTCAAAATTCAAATAAAAAGTTTTCAAGCCAATTATAATTTTGAATTTTTATAAATTGTATTTAGAGTTCCTAGATCCACATCAGAAATTTTGGGAAATCTAATGCCATCATGACAAATCAATGATCACTCTTCGGCTTGCACAAGAGGAAGTTTATCTATCCAGAATTTTTAGCTATACAAATTATTAGTTGAAGGCATCTTCCAGTGGTTTCACAAGAAGACAATGAGGTTGTCTTGTTCCTAAGGGAATATTCTCCCTGAAACTCAGCTGCAATGGATTTCCATCCAAGGAAATCAAGGGTTTGTTAACAAACTTCATCACTACACAGAAAATTAGTTGCTTGAATCATTCCCTTGAAAAGCATGAGCTTTCAAGTGTGATAAAGGGAATCTTCTAGATGAATCATATCCTAGGGATATTTGGCATGATAAATTTATGGGCTATGGCACATAAGTGAGTCCCACTTGGTGGCCAAGTGCATCCAAACCAAAAAAAAAATTGGATTTCGAATAAACCCCCTTCATTCGAATCCCCACTTGTACTTTTAGAAGGGGATTGGAATGAAGGGGGTCAAAAGTTTACTTTGTGTATTTGAATATTTTTTTATTAATTTGAATCAATTGGCCAATGGAATTGTTTATTCAGGGGGGGTGGAATGAAGCACCTTCATTCGAAGTACATGTGGCATCAAATCCTCATCCATTGAAGTGAAAAGCTACTATTGGCCTAAAATTACCAATTAAAATGCCACGTATTAGGATAAAAGATAAAATAAAAACATGTGGCTCTAAATATAAATAGGTCTTTTAATGAGCTTTCTACTAATATGGTTTTTTTAAATTTTTATTAATATTTAATATTTATTTTCATATTTTTTATTAAAATATACTTATTTATAAAATGAAGTATTATATGTTTGAGGTAGTGGGAAAAATAAAAGAGTATGGCCAAAAACATTTGAAAAATATCAATGCACTTGACTTTAATGTCCGTATTTCAATGGTGAAAAAAATAGTCTGTTTTGACATATATATAAAAAAACTATCATGACTAGAAGTCATAATCATTGATATTCCTTGCCTTGATCATTAAAAAATTAGTCAAACATTATTTTTTGAAAATGAAATTATTAAAAAAAATATTGCACTACATCCATGTTTCTAGGACCTCTTTGTAAAAAATCTTGAGAAAATATTATGTTTTGAGAAACTTATGAGGAGGAGAGTTCAAGGACTCAATAAAACATTTTCTACATCAAACATACACACTTTGTATCTAGGTATTTTTTATTTTTTCAAAAATTAATAAATGTAATCTACACTTAAAATGAAACATTTCATTAGTTTACACGGTTTTTACATTTTATATAGTTAATCATTATTGTCTATACAAATTTAGAAATGTTCAAATTTCCATTTTTTGCTAGTCACTTTGTACCAAAAGGTGGGACACAATATTATTCTTCAACCCTTATATAAAAAGAGGGCTTATCTTCCAATAAAGGTTTATTATTGGTTTTATTATGTCTTAGGATATTTTAAATTGTTATGATATTTGTTGTGTGTGTCTTGTCTCTCTCACTAAGGTTGTTGTAGGTTTACAACCATTAGAAATCTCTAAGAGTATAATGTATACGTCTCACCTATGAAAGAAATAACTCACCATGCTTATTCCCATGTCCACATTTTGTAATAATGATGTATGTAATATTTATTTGCTAGTTAGTGGAAAATAACTATGATTTTAATTCTACGTTATCAACGAAATGAAACAATATATTTTACATAATCCATTGATTGGATATCTCATTTTATTTTTTGTAATGGTTGTTATTTTTTGCATAGATCTAGTTTATAAACCCTTTTCAACATTGTGATTTGGAAATGTGTTGTTGATAACCTTTTAAGGAAATCTTAGGTTTATATATTCGATATGAGAAAGCATTTGAATCTCTACTTGTAGAGTATGATTTAAGGTTTCATGAATCATATGAATATTCACATTATATTGGCACCAATCTATGTAACTCATTTTTGATAGTTTCCTTAGCTTATATTTAACTTTTATAATTTTTTGAAATAAATGATGTCATGCTTGTTGAAGGAGATCCTAGTATTTTGAAGCTATCACACCACCCTTTTATAACTACCTAGCTCATTCTACTTTCCCTACCATAGAAATAATAAACCTCATTGACTATAATAATTGTCATTTCCCTGAAGATGGATAAATATTACATATTTTAAATTTGTCCATATTTTGTGCCTCAAATCCCAACATTTCAATCTTCCATTTCACCCTATGTTATCATAATTTTATTTTGAAATGAAGGTTACATTCACTTCCTCATCTATCTTTAGTACCTTGTGTTTGACATATAATATTTATTCATTCCATGTGACAATTCTTCCTAAATAGAGTGAACAAATTTGGCAATGCACTAGTCAAATTTGTGATCTTGTGTGCCAAAACTCCCCATTGAGATTGAATTTTAGTTTCCCTCCATGTGAGCATACTACCCTCTAGGTATTCTCACATTGGTTCAAGCAAATCCAGAAGTACTAGGGTGCTAGCCACACCCTCTATTAGTGTCTTTTAGACATTATCTATGTTCAGTCCATCATGATGTTAAACCCTTCCCTAACTGTAATGACATAATTGGTTTTTTCATCTTTGCTTGCTATGATATTTGATTGTATAAGGCTTAGTGTAAGAGGTGTAAAACTAGGAACCAACACTAAACTAATGTCATTTCTAGGGACTTCAATGATTTGATGAATTAAAATATGTTCATTTCCTATAATAAGTTGTTAATTTATTCATGTTTTAAGGTACTCTCTCTTCAACATAAATATGGAATTTTAGTATCTTTGCTTTCATATCTCATCACTGAATTTAGCAAGGTATAATTTTAGTATGTATCATAACAAGATAATAATCTATTAATTATATTATATAATTTTTATTTTATTTATGACTCTAACATTAGATATGGGTTCAAGAAAGATTAGTGCCCATTTTAAATTCCTTCAGTTTTGAGAGTTCTTATTTTTGCAAATTTGGAAGGACTGAGATCATCCTTCAAACATGACTCATCAATGTAGCTGATCTCACCCTTAAGTGTTCATCAAAGAAGGAGACATGTTTTGAGGGCAAGTGAAGGATAAAGTTTAGCAACAAAGGAGTGTTTAGACTATCAATATTCTGCCACACCTAAACTTTTATTTGTTGAGCTCCCTTTAATTGAAGATTATCCTAATTCAACTAATCAATCATATCCTTATAGTTCATTTTATTACCCAACACCTTCCCAACCAGTTGAATCTCCTCTTATGTTTGATCCCTCAAGTCCACCTTTCTCATCCCCTCACAACCCTTTGTCATCTGATCTTGAACCCACCATTAGCCCAGTCATGAAGCATAGAGATAAGTATGAGAATGAGCATCATGCATTAAGGATTCCTAGATTCAAACCAATTTATTTTGATGAGATGGAGGGGTACCCCAATGAAATTCCAAATTAAGTAATGAATCACCTCCATAAGTTTTAAGGGAACAATGTAGTGACTAGTGATCAATATTTAAATAACTTTCCCATTATCATTGAACATTATGAGGTTTATAATGAGGATGTTTGTGTTAATCTATTATTGAACATGTTGGAAGAAGATGCTTGTGATTAGTTCAATTCCCTTCCCTACGAATGCATAGATGCATGGGAATAAATGAAAAATATCTTTAAAATTCAATTTGGTGATATAATTGATCCTAGGTTATTTCATGTTAAATTTGAAAACATTAAGAATAACCATAAACAGTTTAAAAGTTTTTAATACAAGGTTTAACAAGAGCATGATAAGACTACTTGAGAATATTATCCCTAGTGATACAACATTCTTGATTAAATATTGTATTGCATTTGAAAAGAAGGTTATGTACTATTTGAGGGATAAGGCTCCTAAAAACCTAATATTGGCATTAAATTTGGCTATAAAAAATGAGAACAATATAAAGGTTGTGGGTAAACATGTGAAAAATGGCTGATGTAAAGTTTTGCAATCTAGAGAAGACTCAGTTTACTAAGGCATCCAACCTTGAGGAGAATGTCAAGACCTTAGCCTCCACTATCAAGGAAATGTCCAATAATGTAGCTAGACATGAGATGGGGATCCCTCATGGATCTAAAAATCATGAGAGAATTCCAAATCATAATCAAGCATAATGGAGATCCCCTTTCTAAATTAGAAATAATGATAAAGGGAAGAGGCTTGCCCAAGATGAAAGAAATGAAATAAATTAGATTACAGGAGTTGGGATATAAGTTCCTAATCCATTGAATGCCAAATTGAATGTTGTAAATTGTGACCTTGATATTGATTTGTGTTATAAATGCTTCCTCCCCATCCTCTTTGTGATACTGCTAAATGAATTGACAAAAATGCATAACAACTTAAGTCTACATCTGAAGATGATTAGATTTTTATGTTTGATTATCGATTCATTTAATGTAAAATGTTTGTCTCCATGGAATTGTTGAGTGATAATACCATTGATATATTTTGTCATGAATTACAAAAGGTATGTGTCCCAAATCTCAAATTTTCTTATAATGTTAAACTGACACAAGTATATGAATTCCCCAGTCATGATTTTGAATTCATATGATCTATGATGTTTGATAAGTATTATAGGGGAATTTCTTATATTGAGTATAAGTAGATACTAGTTAATGAAATATCTACCCAAGAGAAAGAGTGTAGTTTGAGACATAGGCAATAAGGTGTTTCTTCTCAAGAGATTATCCATATAAATACAAGGGTATGGGATGCAAGTAAGGAAGTTAAAGAATATTATAAGAGTCTTTAATTCTTCTAAAATACCACCTACTTCCTAATTTGTTAAAATAAATAGGTTTTATCCAAGAATAAAGTACCTTTATTGTCTAGTATTCTTAAGGGTGTAAGTGATGTTAGAACAAATCCACCCTTAAAGACTATGGCTAAATTCTAAGCCATCCTCAAATATTCCACTTATGACTTTGAGTGATTATGTTCTTGTTGAAGGGGTTGTCACCCTTCCTTAGTAGAGGATGTGTGATATGGCTTAGGTATTGAGTCAATTGAAAATCATTATGCCACATGTTGACTTATTATGGATACCTGAACATAGGAAGAGGCCAATTAAATATTTGGAATTTAATAGAAATACAACTGCAAATGAAATTACATCACCCCAAACATTCCTAGATGATGATGAAGAATTATATGAGGTTGTTAAACCCACCATAGAGGTTTATTTTAGGACTCCACTAATAGAGAGTCAGTTGGATGTGGATCTAGTATACACAACCGTACTGATTAACTGTTTGATTGTTCATAATTATATGTTTGATTTGGGAGCCTCTTGTAACATGATACCCTTAGATGTACTTAATAAGCTCAAAGTGAAAATCATGTCATCATTTGGCAAGTTTTATGCCATGGACTCACAAGAGATACCAATTATGGGATAAGTCAAAGGATTGGTAGTGCAGTTGGTAGTTCATCTACCTAAGTTTCTAAATATGAACGTGGTACTTTTGGACTACCTACCTAACTTGGGGATGTTGATATAATGAAAATGGGATATGAGTGTGTGTGTAAGTGTGAAAATGGACCTTTCTTATGCCATCATAAGATTGGAGGTTAAGATGGTCAAAATTCATAGAGAGACTAAGATGTTACATGTACTTGAATATCCAAAACATTCTCAGAATGAGGTGATGTAGATGAATGTAGAATTTGATAGCTACATTAAGAGTGTAGATGTTTTTTAAAAACTTCATGTTATTGATGATAGATTCTATAATGAAAGTTTTATTTTTAAAATGTCGTTTGAAATGGAGCTGGGGTTGTCTTATATGCCCCTAATGGGAAATATTTTTAGTTATCTTCCAAGTTGTCCTTTGAGTGCACAAATGGCATTGATAAGAATGAGTTAGTCTGGATGGGTAATCATCTAAGTGAAGTATCAAAAAAATACATGCAACTACTAAAGAAGTACCATGACTATTTGACTTGGTCTTATTCTAAATTTGAAGCATAAAGGGAAGATTTTTGTTTTCCATGTCATACCATTATAGCCTAACATCAAGACTTTTATGAAGATGCAAAGAATTATCAACACCATCTTGGCCACAAAAATGTGGGATGAGTTAAAGATGATGAGGGACAATGAGATTATTCATCCCATCATGTATTCATCATGGGTGGAAAACCTAGTCCATGTGAGAATGGAAAATGGTGACTACTAGTTGTGTGTGGATTTACAAAATTTGAAAAAACCTTATTTGAAAGATAATTACCTCTATATAATATAAATAACATACTCAAAAGTTTTTTTGGATCAGAAACACTATCCACATTAGATCGTTTCGTAGCGTATAACTAGTTTGTGGTGAAGGAATCTGAGAGACCTAAGACCACATTTAAAATGCCTTGGGACATGTATGTTTATATGAGGGTGCCTTTCAGGTTAATGAATATCAATGACACATTTCAGTAGGCTATGGATGTTATATTTACTAGGGCAATTAACAAGTTTATAGCTATTTATTAGGATGATATTACAGTGTACTCCAAATAGAAAATAATATTTAGAACATCTAGAGAAAATGTTCATTAGATGTAAGGAGTTTGTCTTTTCACTCAATCTTAAAAAGTATCACTTCAAACTACAAAAGGTTAAGTTCCTATGACATATAATGTCAAAGGATTGTATCATGATTGAATCTATTAGAGTGGAAGCTATTGATAAAGCTTTTATCATGTAGTCCAAGAAAGGAATCCAATCCTTCTTTGGGAAAATCAAATTTTTAAAAAGGTTTTTGTCTAATTTTTTAGAGATCACTATACCTATCACATCTATGTTGAATAAATACCAAACCATCAAGTGTGAGGAAAAGGACATGAAAGAACTTGATGACATCAAAGGATCGTTGAAATCTTCCACTATTTTCACTAACCAGTATTACACTAAAGAATTCTAGATATTCTATTTTGCATCCCATAATACTGTAGTTGACATATTTCAAAAAAATGATGATGGTCATTAATAACCCATGTCTTTCTTTAGTAAATATATTCAAGGTTCTAAACTAAATTATACCATCATGGAAAAACAAGCCTTCACTCTCTTGAATTTTATTAAGACATTCAAACCTTACATTCTGAGCTTGAAGATTATAGCATATATCCCACATACTATGGTCAAAGACATATTAAATTATATTGAAACATATTGAAAGAGTTGAAAATGGGTCAATAATTTGTAATATTATGACTTGGATATTCAGACACCCAAGTTGGTGAGAGGGATGGGTGTAGCCAAGCTCATGGTTGAGACTTATTTACAAGCTGTTGAGGTAAACAATATTGTTTTCAATGCTAATGATTGGTTGAGTCAAATTAGCATGTCTCTATGGTATAGAGTGACTGATAACTACTTGATTTATCCACTTGACTTGGATAAGAATGAAAAGATAACTCTCAAACTTATTTTTAAAAAAACACCACTTGATTGATATTGGACTAGTATGGAAGAATCCAGAAGGGGTTCTCTTAAGATGCCTAGTAGAGGTATAAGTTGATGATTTGATTGAGGACTTCCAGATTGGATTATGTGGTGGTCACTTTTCCCCTAAAGTCATAACTCAGAAAAATCTAAGAGCTAGTTATTGGTGGCCATCATTGTTCAAGTATGTTGCTCAAAAGGTTAGAAGATGAAATAAATGTTAATGATTTACTATAAGGTTGAAATATTTTGGTTCTCTTCCCTTACATACTATAAAAATTAAAATCCATTTAGATAATGGGGAATGGAATTCATTAGGGAGATTACTGATTCATCAAGCACTAGACATAAATGGATATTCAGTGCAAAAAATGGGTTGAATTAGTCACTACAAAGAAGGATACACACTATGTGAGTATGGACTTTTTGTTTAACCAAAGTATTTGTGGATTTGGTATACCTATCAGGGTGATTAATGATAATGCCATGAGTTTTAGAGATAAACCTTTGGTGTCATTATGAAAAGACTATGGGATCACATTAACCTATGATTCCAAATCCAACCCTCAAGGGAATGGAAAAGTAGAATCTACTAACAATAACTTACTCAAAAACATTTTACAAACCTTGTAATCAATCAAGAAGTGGGTTGAAAAATAGAATTATTCATTGTGTGATGATAGGATCACACCTAAGAGCACCAGAAGTAAAAGCCCTTTTGAGCTATTTATGGAGCTCAAGCTATTTTTCCTATGAAGTTATAGTTGCCAACCTATCAATTCATGAAATAAATAGAGGATGATGAGATCAATAAGTATAAAATTAGAATAAACTACATTATTTAGATTGATGAAATTAGAAGAGATGCTCATGAGAAACACCCCAAGTTTAAGGAAAGACTCAAGAGAATATTCGATAGAAAGTTTACTTGAAGAACTTTTCAGGTAGGTTATCTAGGTTTACTTTGGTACAATAGGCATGAGGATAAAGGTAAACATGGAAAACTTGATACCCTATGGATGGGCCCCTATTCCATTCATTGCAAAATTATGGAATACACTTTCATCTTGAGAGATCTGAGTGGAAAAATATCAGAGCTTCTAGTTAATGGTAAACATTTGAAACACTTCCTTGACTAAGTCTATGATTGTTTAAATTAATCTATAGTTTATAACTTTGTTTTTTTTTTTGTTTTTTCTATTATTTTGACTCCCCTTTTAATTAAGACTTATTTATACAATTCCCTTTTTTTTTTTTTGGTTGTGTGTTCATTTTTAGGTCATCTTCATCTATTTTTATTAGTTTTCCCTTGTCTAATTGAGTTTTGATGGGTGTTTTGTTATAAATTGCTAAATTTTTGACCTTGTGGCCCAAGTCATTAGTACTCAGACATATTTTTGGGGGTTATTTGCACACTCATAGTGGGTATACCTCCATAAGTAAGAGCCTATGTTAGTGCCAAAACATGCACTCAAAACATTGTGCATTATTTTTGAATATTAATGCTCAATTACAAAATCTCACTTTTGATTTGTGAAAACCCTAAAAAAATTGGTGTCTATTAACATTCAACATCTTCATGTTTTAGTGACATTTCATGGTGTATGGTAACTAAGGATCCCAATATAAGTTTCATGGTTAAATTCATGTTTTTAAAGTTGTAAAGTGTTTATAAAGTTCTGAATAAGGTTGAGAGGAGTGCAAATTTACAATTTACAATTTTCTAATGTGAAAATTGCATATAAGACTCCCTATTCCATAGATCAAATCAAAGGTGAAGTTTCAAAATGTCAATCAGCTTAAAATAACAACCCTAATGCCACACCATATAATTTTATCCATTGTGAAAGATCTATGAAGGGATGAGTAAAAGTTTGTAAAATTTGAGCCTATACAATAGGTGAAAAACTCCACAGGGAAGCATAATAAAATAAAAAAAAGTTGTAGAAAAGTGAAGTGTGAGCCTATATAGAATGTTTCATTGGAGATTCAAAGGAAAATTGTAAATAGTAATTTTCAATTGTCTATTTTCAATGTGCTTCATAGGTTCATGTTCCTTGTACAGATTTAATTGAATCTAAACATGGACAAACACATTTTCAAATAAGAAATTTCAAAATTTCAATGAATTTTTCCAAAATATTATGGATATTCTTAGTAGGAAAAGATGTTACAAAACATAGTTATTAAATTTACAATATGTTAATTGCATTAACATCTCTCACAATTGCAACATAGAACCAAGAAAGAAAGTCGAAGAGATACAAGACTATAAAATGCAAACCATCAAAAGGTAAGTCCATGAAAACATGGAGATCCACATGGGAGGTTATAATTTCCAACATGGGGGCAAACACATGAAGTAAAAAAATACAAAACAAAGTTTTAAGCACCATGGAATCAATAGAGTAAAACATGGGCCCAGGTAAAGAGGTTGATGGAAGTTATTAGAGTAAAATCAATCTTTCAATTTGTATATTAAACCTAAGGGTATGCAGGGATCTTTGTGGGAGATTCAATATGAAAAAATCAAATGTTTCAAAGATAATATGTAAATTGTTTATGATATTCTAAAGTCTACTAGAAGAATGAAGTGTGGGACAATATAGAGAAGTTAGCGGAACTTCCTAATGCAATTGCAACTCTACAATTACAAATTATAAATTGTAATTAGATTTATAGAACCCATAAAACACAAAGCTTGAAAAAATGTAGATGATGGAGAAATAAGGTGAAGAATAAAGAAGAAAATTCATAATCTTCCAAAATGTAAACATATATCTGAACCCTATGGGGAATTAGCCTATAGAACAAACAAAAAAATGAAATTTTATAAATTTCATATTGCAGGCAATCTTTACAAGCTTGTAGCATGGTAAAATGTTCCTACAAAAAGGATAAATTTAAAATCCTACCTAATTTATAAGATGAGACACATGTTATTATTATTTTTGTAGTGATTTTAAGGAAAATTGATGACTAGAATGGTTGTGTGTGCCTTTGATTCCTAGACGACAAGGTTTCTTGATAAAGGTATTATTTTATATATGGAAATAATTAGGTTAACCACACTTCAAAAAAATTATGGTATTTTTTCTCATAAAGGATCCTTTATACATAGTGTCAGTAGTGAAGTAAAGAAGTATGCATTGGTTGCTACATTTGTGCACTATCCCATTGTATAAACCATAGATTGGAAACTCTATGAAACTATAAATCCTTATGAAATCATGGTTTAGATGACAAGCTTTGAATGTTATTTACTACATATAAGACATCTTCTCCTCCATCTATGTGAATGCCTAGAGATCTAAGTAGTGATGAATCTAAAGATAAACATTTTCAACATGTAATTCTATAAAAGAAGGCAAATTTATCTATTATCGGTTCCCTAGTAAAGTTGAAGCTTTTAATCTATGAGAAGTAGGAAGAATAAAATGATAGTGTTAGTGAATATAAAATGCTTTTGGAACTTTGTGTTGATGGAGGGAAGGTAATCCATATACAATGGGAGAATGATTTGACTTTATGGATAAAATTTCATTCTTTAAATATTGAATATAAACTTAAATTCCATGTATCTTCAACATTCAAGTATGTTTTATATTCTATACTAAAGAATAATAATCTAGACACAATTGAGGAAGGGCTTAGATCTGAATATTTTAGTAAGTTTGTAACCTTGCTTTAATTTGATGTTGATGGGGACTTTCACATCTTTAGAGCTTTGGAGTGCGACACTATATGCTCTATTCAGGGTATGTTTGATATTTCATGGGTTTAGATGGAATTGTTATAATTGAAGGCTCAATGTGTAATAAAATGGAGAAATAAATGATGTCTAGACAAAGGGTTGGCTTTTGAGAAGATCTTCTAAAGGGTATATTTATAAACAAGGTTAGAATGGAGGAAAAGATATATCAAATGAAGGTCTACAAGATATTTCCTTGAGTAATGCAATTTTACAATTTTGTAAATTAAAATTTGCAAAAAGCACTCAGATGTCTGCCACCCATAAATCAAGTATGAAGTAAAAATTCAAAAAGTAAATTTACAACCCAATTGGAATTTTGAATTTTTGCAAATTACATATTGAATTCAGAGTTCCCATATCTACTGTGAAGCTTTTTGGAATAACTGCATCTCCATATTGTAAGTTACAAAATTGAAAATTTCAAATGTATATCCAACTTTTTTATTTGTGTCAACTTCAAAGTTGTAGTTGTACTCTAAAATCTTGCCATATAAATGAAGGGAAAATTTTCAAGTGAAACCCAAAAATATGCATAAGGCAAAAAAGGAGTAAAATAATGCACTTAAGAATTATAAATTTTTGTAGAAACCCTAAAATATCAAAGGAAAAATGGAAAAAGGAAAAGGTATGTTGAAGTTAAAAGGTGAAGAAGGTAAAAAAATGATCTAAGTTTTTCATTCTTTCAAGTTTGGCTTATTTCAAATACCTCCATGGAAGAGATATGTTATAGGATTTGCAAGGCCAAGGTGGTTGATAACAATCATATCATTCAAATGGCCCTGGATATTATGTTTCAATCTAATGCCATCATGAAAAAGCAAGGAACACTCTTTACCTTACACAAGAATAAAGGCATATGTCCAAAAGTTTCTAGTTATGAAAATGATTAGTTGAAGGCATGACCAAGTAGTTTCACAAACAAATAAGGAGTTTGTTTTGCTTGGAAGGGAATATTCTCCCTCAAACCTAGTTGCAATGTATTTCAAACCAAGGAGATCAAGGGTATGTTAACAAAATTCATCATTACATGGAAAAGAAGTTGCTCGAATCATTCCCTTGAAAATCATGAGCTTGCATGGATGATGAAGGGAATATTCTAGTTGAAGCATATTCTCAAAATATTTAGGGTGAGAAATTTGTATAAAAATAGGGATTGTCCTCTTTTCAAAGTTTATTGTTGATTTTATTAGGTCTTAGGCTCTTTTAAAGTTTTAATATTTTTGTTGTGTGTGTCTTATCTCTATCGCTAAGCTAGTTTCATCTATACAACCATTAGCAATCTCTGAGATCATAATGAATATTTCTCCTCTATACAAGAGAAAACTCACCATGCTTCTCACCATGTCAACATTATGAAATAATGATATATGTAAGATTATTTTTCAATTTAATGTAAAATAGTTGTGATTTATGTTTTATTTTTTCAATAAAATGAAGCAATATATTTGACATGATGTGTTGATTGGAAATCTAGTTTTATACTTACTAATGGTAGTATTTTGAGCATAGATCTAGGTGAGAAACTCCTTTCTACATTGTGATTTGGAAATGTGTTGTTGATAAACTTTTGAGGACATCTTGGGTTTATGAATTTGATAGGAGAAATCATTTTAATATCTACTTGCAGTGTATGATTTAGGTTTTTAGGAATTATATGAATATTTGCACTGTATTGGCACCAATGGATGCAACTCATTCCTAATAATTTTCTTACCTTGTCTTTCAGATTTAAATTTTATTTGAAATGAATGATGTCATGCATATTAAAAGATATAATGTTGTTTGATAGAGAAAACAACCTTTTATATCTACCAAACTCATCCTACCTACCCAAACCTACAAACAATACACCCTATTTACTATTTGAAGTACTATTTTCTTGTAGATGCATAAATATTGCATATCTAAAATGTGTGTGTATTTTGTGCTTCAAATCCCATCATTGTAATATTTCATTTGGGCTTGAGTTGTCAAAATTTTATTTTGAAATGAAGGTTGTATTCACTTTCCCATCTGTCTTCAGTAGCTTTTACTGGACTTAGATTATTTGTTCACTTTGTGTGACAACTCTTGATAAGTGGAGTGAACAAAGTTTGGTATGCCTTCATTATATTTATGTTCTTGTCTACAATATATCCCCATGAATATTAAATTTTAGTAACTCCCCATGTAATAAACCTACCCCTTAGGTTCTCTCACCTTGGTTCAGGCAGATCCATAAGTAGTAAGGAGCTAACCATACCCTCTACCGATGTCTTCCAAACGTTATATATGTTTAATCCATCCTGATGTTAAACCATTCCTTAGCTATAATGAAATAATTCATATTTTTTATATTTACTTGACACTCTATCTTAGTGTACAAGGATAAGTGTAAGAGGTGTACAACTAGGAACCAACACTCAAGTAACACCATTATCAGGGACAAGATCATATCCACCTATGTTGCTAGGGACTCTTGCAAAGAGTTGTATAAGTTCATTTTATAAAGTTCTCTATCAAGAAATATTTGATGCATTAACCTTAGCTCGGTAATATCAGATAAGTTTTATTCATATTATCTCATGTGTTTGATATTTTAGGTCATTGTTTGTTGATTTACTACTTTGGTTCATCAACTATGTAACATTCGATTGGTACCATTATCAAGGACTTGAAATATTTGATAAATTAACATCTATTGGTTTCATGTAAGGAGATGTTAATTTTTTCATGTTTTAAATTATTTTATTTATTGAACACAAATATGTATTTGAAGAATCTTTACTTTTGTATCTCATCACTGACTTCAATAATGTATAATTTTAGTATGTATAACAAGTTTTTAAACTGCTATATTATATAAGTTTGCTTCTACTTGCGACTCTAACATTGTATCTAGTTTCAAGAAAGATCAGTTCTCATTTTAAAATCATTCACTTGTAAGTGTTATTTTTCTTGAAAATATGTAAGGACTGAGGTCATCCTTCAAAGGTGACTCATCAAAGAATCTTGTCTCACCCTTAAGTGTTCATCAAAGAAGAAGGATACAAGTTTTAAGGCCAATTGAAGGATAAAGTTTAGTAGTAAATGAGTGTTTGGATAGTCAAGATTATAGTACACCTAAAATTTCATTTATTGAACTTACTTTAATTAAAGATTATCCTAATTCTCATAATCAATTAGAGGTTTATAGTCCAATTTATTACCCAACACGTTCTCTACTATCTGAATCTCTTCCTAGGTTTGATCTCCCAAGTCCACCTCACTCACCCCTTCACAACCCTTTGTTATTTTATATTGAACCCACCATTATCTCATTCATGAGGCATAGAGATTAGGATGAAAATGAGCATCCTACATTCAGGATTCTTAGATTTATAACCATTGATTTTAATGAGATGGAGGGTTACCCTAATTTAATTCCAAACAAAGTAAGGAACCTCCTCCCTGAGTTTTAAGGGAATAATACAGTGACTGACGATCAAAATTGAAGGTCGTTTCACATTATCATTGAATATAATGATGATATTTACATTAATATATTTGTGCACACACTAGAATAAGATGCCCATGAGTGGTTCAATTCCCTTACCCTTAGATGCATAGATTCATGAGAAGAAATAAAGAATGTTTTTTGAATTCAATATGGTCATAGAATTAATTCTAGGTTCCTTCTTACTTAATTACAATACATTAATAAGAACCTTAATGAGTGTGTGATGTATTTTAATATAATTTGTAACAAGAACATTTTGAGGCTGCCTGAGATTATCAGTCATACTTATACAACTTTCCTAATTAAATATTGTTATGAATTTGACAATAAATTTGTGCACTACTTGAGGGATATAGCTCCTAAAAACTCAATATTGGCATTCAATATGGCCATAAAAATTGATAAGAATATAAAGGTTGTGGATAAACCTTTGAACAAACAAGTTTATGTGATGTTGGTTAATCCTGAGAAGACTCAATCCACTAAGGCTTCCAACCTTGAGGAAATGATGAAGACATTAACATCCCCTATTAAGGAAATGTCCTATAATATGGATAAAGATGAGAAGTGGATTCCTCATGTATCTATAAGTTGGGAGTGAACTCCAAATAAAAATTAATCATAAGGGAGACTTCCTTTCCACATTAGAGATAATGATAGAGGGAAGAGTCCTACCCAAGATGAAGGAACTGATAGAAATTAGAACAAAAGAGTTCAAAAAGAAATTCTTGATCCAGTAAATGTAAAAATGAATATTATAAATTGTGACATTAAAATTGATTGGTTTGATAGATGCTTCTTCCCCAATCCTCTCGGTGATACTATTGAATGAATTGATTAAGATGGAGAACAACTTGATTATGTGTCTAAAGATGATGTGATTTTGATGTTTGATTATAATGTCTCCTGAACTAAAATGTCCACCTCTATGGAAGTGCTAAGTTCTGATATCATTGATTAATTTTGGAGTGTAGTAAAAAATGTATGTGTCCCAAATATAAAAGTTTTTTATGATGCTAACCATGGTAAATTTTAACAATGAATACTTGTTAATTCACAAATATTTCAATTCTTGGATTTTGTTTTTGGAAATATTTTAAGGTCGGTAGATGGGTATAGATTTTTACAAAAATAGGAATATAAATTATTTGTCATTAGCTAGCCATCCCTTTAGAGTAATATCTTATATCACACTTCAATTCACCACATATATATAGTACAACTACCCTCGATATCAAACAAGCCAACAAGCAAAACCATAATTGAAGGACCACAATACCAAATGATATTGTTGAATGAAGGACCTAAATGATAGTACATAATGACAATATATTATGATAGTGATCAATAGAACCACAGAATGACAACACCAAACAATAGTATTGAATGGAAGTGCCAAATGATAGAGCTAAAAAATAGAATTATGTTTCACCCAAATGACAAAAAAATTGTAACGTCCATTTTTTGACCAGATGATAGAACCAAATGGAAGAACTGAAGAGTTTCATCCTTGATCATCATGGTATCTGGTGGGAATGGTAAAATCATAGGAGAATTATCAATTAATTTAAGCATATTATCTTAATTTAAAGATCCAATGAAAAATCCCATATAATCATAATGTACTCAAAATATAAGGATTTTTTTTAGTTTATCATAAATTTAGATTTAACTATTTAATAATATTGGAATAATTTTACATACATAAATACCCATTGATATTTCATTATAAATAATTGACCATAATAACATGTTACCCCCTGAATATTTTTATAATGATGACATACCACCACTCAAAAACACTCCTCTAGTTTTGGGTGACAATGATAATGACACTTAATTGGAAGAAGATAATGTTGATTCTCTCTAAATAGAAAGTTTAACTAAAACATCCACTCAGAAGTCTTCATGAAGGAAGGGAAATAGATTGATAATTTGAAGGTCCATTAAGATGGATTGAGCAACAAGAGTTCCCTTCATATAATCTGTAGAGCCTAAGTTTTTTTATGATAACCCAACAAAATGTAGATGTACATTATGTATCTAGAAACTAGGAAAGGAAGACACAATTCAAATAGAATTGGACATGATTGAGAAACATTATGGAAAAGTATAT
The DNA here is from genome assembly GCA_037957365.1 of Torreya grandis. Classification (NCBI taxonomy): domain Eukaryota; kingdom Viridiplantae; phylum Streptophyta; class Pinopsida; order Cupressales; family Taxaceae; genus Torreya; species Torreya grandis. Next base: position 140,557 of record JARHVA010010039.1, read on the forward strand.
GTGATAGTGAAGTACCCTGATGGACTGGTAACAAGAACACACAAGTGAAAAATTATAGAAGAATACATGCATGTAAGATATGCATGCAAATATGAAAATGAAAATAAATGTAAAAAAAATCTTGTTGAGAAAGGGGGAAAACTTGAAGCCAATTTTTTTAAAATTTATGTAGTCCCATTTAAAGAATATATATATATATATATATATATATATATATATATATATATATATATATATATATATATATATATATATATATATATATATAATTCTCTACTATATAACACTTTCTGAGAAAAGGTAAACCTCTTTCTAATTTTGTAGATTATAAGATTTTGTCTTAGCATAATGGATTTCTAGATATTATATAACCACATTGGTAATATAATAGTGCTTGGAGAATGGAAAAATGTCTATCAATGGTGGAGAAGGAATATTTGAAATAAAAATTTCAATATTCACTATTCATCTCACTACCCATTCATTAGGTCATAGCAATTGACAACATATCTTGGGTTTGTATGAATGTTTATAATTTTGAGAACTATTCAAAACAAATTCATCTATTAGAAGTTCATAAAATGGAAGAAAATTTCAATACATTAAATATTAACCAATTTATTGTATCTAATATGAAAGATAAAGTTGGGATGGATGGCTATGAAATATCTACAAAGATGGTGTGTGTTGTGAATAATGTTACATGAGTTATGGAGAGGCATAGAAATGGTTCTTGTTTTTAGCTAAAAAATAGTTTCTCCATATATGATTCTAATTATTTTCGTGGCTCATAAGATGAATATTTCATACAAAATAGCTTAAAAAATTCTTAATGTGAGTAAAGTGGAAGAGCTCATTCGTGACCTACATGCTTATATGTCAAGTAGTTCAATAAGATTTTTAAAGTTCCAAAAATTTGTAATAGGAGTGATCGATGGTAAGAAACTATTTAACTATTTTGATACAAGATGTATTTATATGTATAAACCTACATGCTATTTATTTGAATAATATCCATCATTAGTAGGTTTTATGTATAAATATCATAGAGAAATTGACAAGGGAAAAGATTTGGCATACCATTTAATAGATTTTGAAATACTACTGACATTATGTGGAATTTTTCTTATGATGAAGGAAATGAATTGTTTAATGAAATATTCTTAGGATATATCTAATACATATAGGGAATACTTGGGATAGTGGGATTATTCATCATGCATGGTGAACCCATCAGGTATTCATCATGCATGGTGAACCCATCAAGTATTTATCATACATGGTGAACCCAGTCCCTATGATAAATAGAATTAGTGACATTTGCTTGAGTGTGGATTTATGAAATAAATCTTCTCTTGAAGATAATTACCCCCATCCAAATATAGATAACCTACTATAAAATGTTACTAGATAAGAAATGTTGTCCAGATGAGATTGTTTCTTAGGGTATATCTAAGTTGTAGTGAAGGAATTTGAGAGACCTAAGACCACATTTGAAACACCTTGGGGAAAATATGTTTATATGAGGATGGATTTTGGGTTAATGAATGTTGATGCAATGTTTCATCAAGCTATGGATGTTGCATTTGCAAGGGTAATTAAAACGTTTATAGATATGTATCAAGTTTTTATTATGGTATACTCAAAGAGTAGAAAAGAACATTTAGAACATCTAGATAAAGTGGTCATTACATGCAAGGAGTTCAACATTTGACTTCATCTTAAGAAATTTCACTTTAAAGTACAAAAGGCTAAGTTGCTAGGAAATATAGTGTCTATGTATGGTGTCATGATTGATCCCAAGAGAGTGAAATACATTGAAAAATTACCTATAACACATTACAAGAAAGGAATTCATTCCTTCTTTAGGAAAATCAATTTTGTAAGAATTTTTGTGTCTAATTTTGCAGAGATTACTATGCCTACCATGTCCATGTTAAATAAAGACCAAACCATCAAGTGGGAGGAGAAATCCATGCAAGCATTCAATGAAATCAAAGAAGCCTTGAATTTTTCCCCACTCTTTTCCATCTTTGATTACACTAAAGAATTCTAGATATTCTATTCTACATCCCACAATACTGTAGATGTTGTTCTATTCTAAAGTAATGATGATGGTCAGGAACAACCGATAGCTTTATTTAGTAAAGATATGTATGGATCTAAACTAAATTATACAATCATGGAAAAATAATCATTCTCTCTTTTGAATGTTTTTAATACATTCAGACCATACATTATGAGTTTGAAAATTTTGCATACATCCTGCATACAATGGTCAATGACATCTTCTCTTAGATTCAAACATCTAGTAAGAGGTGTAGATGAGTCAACAAGTTACAAGAGTATGACATGGATATTAAAACCACCAAGTTGGTGAGAGGGATGGGATTATACAAGCTCGTGAATGTGACAAATTTACAATTTGTTGAGGTAAATACTACTATTTTTAATGTTGATGATTCTTTGAGTCAAACTCATATGTCTCCATGGTATAGAGACAATATTTACTACTTGTAAAGTTCTAATTGTCCCTTTTATAAGAATCAATTCATAACTCTCAATATTATTTCAAAAAAAAACTTATTGATTGAATGTGGAATCACATGGAAGAACATAAATGGGATTCTCCTAAGATGCCTAGTAGAGGAAGAAATTTTTCATTTCATTAAGAACTTCCAAGTTGAGAATGTGGTGTTCATTTTTTACCTAAAGTCGTAACTCATAAAATTTTGAGAATTGGTTATTAGTGGTCATCACTATTAAAGAATATTGCTTAGAAGGTTCGAAGATGCAAGAAATGATAGTGCTTTGCTAGAAGGTTGAAAACTTTTGGTTCTCTTCCCTTACAACCAGTAAGGATTGAAGGCCCACTTAGATAATAGGGAATGGACTTCACTGGGGAGATCATTGATTCGTCAAGAATTAGACAGAGATGGATATTGTTTGAAAGTTATTACTTCACAAAATGGGTTAAATTAGTCCTTACAAATAAGGTTACACACCAGGGAATTATGGACTTTTAATTATATTACACTATTTATAGATTTGGTGTACCTATGAATGTAATTGCTGATAATACCATGAGTTTTAGAGATTAACCTTTGGTGGCATTGTGGAAAGAGTACATGACACATTGACCTATGATTCTAACTACAATCTTGGGAGGAATCAAAAAGTAGAATCTAAGAACAAGAACTTGCTAAAAATAATTAGACAAACCTTGGAGGTGGGGTGTAAATTGAAGTTTGCCTTGTTGGCTAATAGGATCACACATCAAAACACCATAGGTAAAATCTATTTTAATCTTTTTTTATGGAACTCAAGATATTTTGCCTATACATATAGAGTTACTAACTTATCAGTTCATAAAACAACTAGAGGAAGATGATGATATCAATCACTATGAAAGTATAATAATATAGATGTTGAGCTTGATGAAATTAAAAAAACAAGTTCATGAGAAACACCTCAAGTTCAAGTAAAAACTCAAGAGAATATTCAATATAAATTTTAATTGAAGAAGTACTCAGGTAGGTGATCTTGTTTTACTTTGGGAAATAGGCATGAGAATAAAGGTAAGCATGGAATATTTGATGCCTTTTGGATGGGCCGCTATTCCATTCACTATAGAATTAGGGAGTACACTTTCTGCTTGAGAGACTCAAATGCCAAAATACTAGAGCAGTAAGTTAATGGCAAACATTAGAAAAACTTCCTTGACTGAGTATATGATTGTGTAAAGCAATGTATAGTGTATAGTTTTGTTGTTTTGTTATTTTTATGCCCTTTTAAATTGGGTCTTGTTTGTTCAGCTCCTTTTGTTATTTTATCATGTGTTCATTTTTAAATCATCCTAATTTGTTTTTGTCACTCTACCCTTGTCCAGTTGAGTTTCTATGGGTGTTTGATAAGAAATTTCTAAAGTTTTGACTCTATGGCCCAAGGGCTTGGCACCCGGTATTATTTTTTGTATTTTTTGTACACCTGAAGGTGTTATACATCCCTAGGTGAGAACAAGTGTTAGTTTCCAAACTTCCACTAAGCATTTTGTGCCTTATTTATGAATATTAATGTCAAGTTACAAAATACTACTTTTGGTTTTTAAAAGCCATATGAAAATTTTGTTTGTATCAATGTTTAACATCTTCATGCTTTATTAAAATTGTAGGGTGTATGGTAAATGAGTGGCCTGATAGAGTTTTTATGGTTAAGTGCATGCTTTGAAAGTTTCAAATTATATGTAAATTTATGGAATAGGTTGAGAGGAGAATAGTAAATTACAAATTTGTAATTTTTTTATTTGAAAATTACATATAACATAATCAAACCCATAGATTAAATCAAAGGGGAAGTTTAAAAATGTTGATCATCTAGAAATCATAACCCCAACACCACGTGTTGGAGTGTCAACCAATGGTGAAATATCTTTGAAGGGATGAGTAAAAGTTTGTAAAATTCAATCCTACACAATAGGTGAAAGAATCCATGTGGAAGCATAATAAAATAAAATAATGTTTTACAAAAGTGAAGCATGGGCCCATGCAAAATGATTTAGTGGATCTTCTAACGCAAATTATAATTTCTAATTTATAATTTCAAACATGCAATGCACTTCGTAGTTTCCCATTGCCAATGGGGATTTAAATGAAAAAATAATTTGGATAGACATTTTTTTAAATTACAACATGAAAAATGTGATTCATGTTTTGAACTCCTATGGACATTCTTATTGGGAACGCAACTTGTGAAATGAAGGTATTAAATTTAAAATATGTTAATTGTGTTGACATCTCCCATAACTGTAACATATAGCCAAGAAATAAAGTGGTAGAGATACAAGACTATAAAATATAAACTATCAAAAGGTAAGTCCATGAATACATGGAGACCCATGTGGGAGTTTCTCATTACTCACATGAAGGTAAACATTTGGAGAAACAAAAGATAAAACAAAGTTTCAAGCAATGGGGTGTCAATAAGGTAAAGCATGGGCCTAGGTAAAGAGGTTGGTGGAAGTTCTAGGAGTAAAAGCAATCTTTCAATTTTTAGATTATAAGTAAAGGTCTATGGAGAATTTTGTGGGAGACTCGATATGAAAAAATAAAATATTGCAAATGCAATATGCAAATTTTTTATGATCATCTAAACTCTTCTAAAAGAATGATGTTTGGGCCCATGTAGGAAAAAGAGCCATAGAACTTTCCAAATGCAATTGGAATTTTTGAATACACAACATGCCTAGCTATAAAAAAGGTAAATGACAAATAAATAAGGTGAAGAAGCAAAAACATAAATTTGTAATCTCGTAAAATGTAAATATACTTACGAAGCCTATGAGGAATTGATTGATGGAACAAATAAAGTAGAACACAATTTATAAACCTACATATAGAAGTTAATCTTCCCAATATCATAGCATGTTGAAATGTGCCTAATAAAAGGATAAATTTTAAATCATGTTTAAATAAAAAGAGGAGACATGTGTTATTATTCTATGCAGTAGTGATTTGATAGCAAATTGATGGTAATAATGTTTGTGTGTGCCTTTGAAACATTGAACATAAAGTTTTTTCAGCCTAAGCATTGTTTTGTAGATAAAAAAAAGTAGGTTAACAACACGTACATTATTTTATGGTCTTTCTACTCTGGAAGGATCCCTTATACAAAGTGTCAGCAATGAAGAAAATGAGTATGCATTGGCTGCTAAATATGTGCATGATCCCATTGGAGAAACCATAAATTGGAAACTCTCTGAAAATATGGAAACCTGTCATGTCATCATTTAGATGGCAAGCTTTGAATGTTATTTAATACATATAAAGCATCTGCTCCTCCATCTATGTGCATGACTAAAGATCTAAGTAGTGATGAATCTTAAGATGAACTTTCTCAATTAGCTTTTCTATTAGAAAAGGCAAATTTGTTTGTTATCAGTTCCCTGGTAGAGTTCAAGATTCATATCTATAGGAAGTGGGATAAATAAAATGATAGTGTTAGTGAAGAGAAATTACTTTTAGAATGTTGTGTTGATTAAGGCAAGGTCAACCTTATATGAAGGAAAAATAATTTGACTTTATGAATGAAATTGCATTTTCTAAAGATTTAAAATAAACTTCAAGGCCATGTCTCTTCAACATGCAAGTATGTTGCATGTTCTGTACTAAAGAATGGCAGTCTAAACATAATCAATGAGTGGCTTGGAGTTGAATTTTTTAGCAAGTTTGTAACCCTGGTGTAATTTGAGATCTATGGGAACTTTCACATCTTCAAAACTTTAGAGTGAAAAATTATAAACTCGTATGAGTTTATGTTTGATATTTAAGGGGTTTAGATGGTATTGTTGTGATTGAAGGCACATTCTTAAAAAAATGGAGAAGTAAATGATGGCTTGAGAAAGGGTTGACTTCTAAGAATATCTTCTACAAGGTATATTTCTAAATCAGGTTGGAATGGAAAAAAAATAATCTCAAATGGAGGTCTATAGGAGATTTAAAGGAGGAATGTAGTTTTTCATTTTTGTAAATGTGAAATTTACACTTTTCAATTAGATGTCCACTATCCACTAGTCAAACATGAGGTCAAAAGTGAAAGCAAATATTTTTAAGCCAATTTCAATTTTGCATTTTTTCAAATTAAAAATTACATTTAGAGTTCCCAAGTCCACAATAGAAATTTTGGGTAGAACTGCATCAAGAAAATTTGTCAAATTGTAAATTACATACACACACATCTAACTTCTAGATTATTTTAAACTTTCAAAGTTGTAATTAGGGTTCAAAATTTAACCATATAAAGGAGGTACAAAATTGTAAATGGAACCTGAAGATCAACATCATGTAAAAAGGGAGTAAAATAATGCACTTAAGTACTATAAATTTAGGAAATAACCCTAAAAGTTCCAATGTAAAATGGAAAATTGAAAAGGAATGTTGAATTCAAAAGGTGGAAAACAAAAAAAATGAATTAAGTATTCTATTCTTTCATGTTTGGCTGAGTTGAATATCTCCATGAAAGAGATATGTTGTGGGGTTTTCAATGCCAAGGTGGGCCATTATAAACATATCATTAAAATGGTCATGGGTCCTATGTTTCAATATAATGCCATTTTCACAAAATAAGGAGCACTCTTTGGCTTGCGCAAGGATGGAAATTGCCCATAAGTTTTGAACTCTAGAAATGATTAGTTGAAGGCATGAGCAAGTGGTTTCATAAGAAGACAAGGAGTTTGTTTTGATTCTAATGAAATAATCTCCCTTAATCCCAACTATAATGGATTTCCATCCTAGGAGACCAAGATTTTATCAACAAACTTCATCACTACATCGACAAGCAGTTGCTCGAATCATTCCCTTGCAAAGCATGAGATTTTGAGTGTGACAACGGACATATTTTAGATTAAGGATATTTCTAGAATATTTGGGATGATAAATTTATATAAAAATATGACTTTTCCTCTTTTCAAGGGTTGTTTTTGGTTTCTTTAGGTCTTCGGCTATTTTAATTTTTTTGGATCCTTGATGTGTGTGTCTTGTCTCTCTTGCTAGGGTGATTGCAACTATACAACCATTAACAAGCTCTAAGATAATAATTTATATGTCTCCCCTATACAAGATAAAACTCAATTTACTTCTCCCCATGTCCATATTTTGTAACAATGATGTATTTAAGACTTTTTTTTGAGTTATTCAAAAATCGCTATGATTTCTGCTATATATTGTATATGAAATGTAACAATATATTTTAGATATTCTGTTAATTGGATATCTAGTTGTATGCTTTATAATGGTGGTTATTTTTGGCATAGATCTAGGTTATAAATCACTTTCTACATTATGTTTTGGAATTGTGTTGTTGATAACCTTTTAAGGACATCCTAGGTTTATGGACTTGATAAGAGAAAACATTTGAATTTCTACTTATAATTTATGCTTTAGGGTTTCAAGAATATTATGAATATTTACATTATATTAGCACTAATGGATGAAACTCATTCCTAATAGTTTCCTTAGCTTGTATTACATTTTTACAATATTGTTGTAATGAATAATTTCATGCTTATTGAAGGATATCATGTTATTTAAATGCTAACACGCTACCCTTTTATATCTACCTTACTCATCTTCCTTACCCTACCCTATAAATAAAACACCTTATTAACTATTTGAAGTGTTATTTTACTATAGATGTAGAAATATTTCATATCTAAAATGTGTCTATATTTTGTGCTTTAAATCCCAACATTGTAATCTTCCATTTGGCCTTGAGTTGTCAAAAGTTTCTTTTGAAATGAAGGTTTCACTCACTTTTCCATCTATATTTAGTATCTTGTGTCAGACTTAGATGATTTACAAATTCTATGTGAAAACCCTTCTCGAGTCAAGTGAAAAAATTTAGCTATGCCCTGGTCAGATTCATGTTCTTGTGTTCCAAAAATCCCCATTGGGAATGAATTTTAATATCCTTCTATGTGAGCAAGTTGCCCCGTAGGTCCACTTAGCTTGGTTCAAGCAGAACTAGAAGTAGTATGGATATACAAAATCCCTCTATTGGTGTTTTTCAGCCATTATCTACATTCAGTCCATCTAGATTTTAAACCATTCCTTGACATAACTTAGTTTTTTCATCTTTGCTTTCCACACTATCTGACTATGCAAGGCTGAGTGTAAGAGGTGTACAACATGGGACCAACACTCAACTAGTGCCATTAACAGGGACTTGAAATATCTGATAAATTCACATCTACTAGTTTTTTCAAGGAGATATTAATTTGTTCATCTTTTAAGGTGTTTTTTCTCTTGAACATAAATCTAGACTTTTAATATCTTTGCTTCTATATCTCATCATTAACTTCAACAAGGTATAATTTTAGTATGTATCAAAACTAGTTTGTAATTTGTTATGTTCTATAAGTCTGTTTCTAGTGGTGAATCCAACATTGTATCTAGTTTCAAGAGAGATCAATGTTTCTTTTAAATTATTTTAATTGTGAGTGGTTTTTTGCTTTCAAATTTGGAAGGATTGAGGTCATCCTTCAAAGGTGACTCATCAAAGCAACTTGTCTCACCCTTAAGTGTTCATCAAATAACAAGATAAGTTTGGATGATAATTGAAGGAAAAAATTTAGTAACAAAGGAGTGTTTGGATTGTCAAGATTCTAGTACACCTAAACTTTTAATTGTTGAACTTCCTGTAATTTAATATTATCCTAGTTCTCCTAATTGTTGACCAATTTTGACTTTTAGGTCAGAAAATGGGGCCCATAGTTAAAAACTTCACCTTTATAAATATGATTATATATGTTTTTATAAGGTGTTTCATAGGTCAATTAGTGTTAATTGATGTTATACTAGCTTTGGTTAAGTGTTCTCTAGGTCCATTTATCATTTTAGTCATTTAAGGGGTCTAAATGGTGAATTTAATGATTTATATAGGTTTACTAGGATTTATGCAAGTTAAAAAAGTTAAATTTATCTCCCATGTGTCCTTATAAGTCTTTATGAAGTTGACATAACCAAATAAATGGTAGGTTTTTCAGAAAAGGGTAGTTTTCTTAACCAAAGAGTGAGAAAAAGACACCTGTATAGCTCCTTGAGAAGTGATCCACTTGGAAGACATAGTGGTAAGACTCTTAACCTCCCCATAGGTCATATCCATGTTTTTTTTTCATTTTTTGTATAAAAAATTGCATCTGGAACTCATTTTTATCACACTTCCTCTTGGCATACATTGAAGAGGCAACTTTCAATAATTGGTACGGGTCGTAAAGTTTGAGTCATGAAGAATGATTTTAAAAGTAGATAATAGTTGGATTTATCTTCACATTAATAATAGTAAATTTATATTTAGTGCTTCCAACTTCATGAACCATCAGTTTGATCCTAGGCAGCTTCTTTTGCCTATTCAACCAAGAAGGGGTCTCTTTTTGAATATATTTCTAGTTATCTTATTTTGGTTTGATGTGTTTGAGTGATCCAATGGCATCCACTTAATTTTAAATATATTTCCATGCTCCTTCTTTCTTGAAGAGTTCATTATCTTTGGAAAGCCTCTTCTAGGGTTGTAAAAGGCTTGCATTTGCACTAACAATTACTTCACTTGCTATGGAAAAATTGAGTTCACATTAGGAGGAGTGTTTTGATATGTTTTGGGGATAATCTATATGTTTTAATGAGTATAATAGTTGTAATCTTGTCTTTTAGTGCTTGGATAATTTTTTCCTTGTATTTTCTCACTTCTTCATGACCTCCTTGCATAAAATAGTCACAATTCTCCACCTACAAAACTAAGCTGACATCATCAATAAGATGTGAAGGTTCTGACTTGGTATTTAAATCTTGGGAGACCTATTGAATACATGGTAGTATTATAAAAGGGAATTTAGATGCTATGAATAGCATGTTTAAGGAGTGATATTAGTCTTCTTGTGTAAAGGGAATGCCATCCATAACTGAGGCCATAAATAGCTCTTTTGGAGATGATTCTTGTGCATTATCAATCTAGTTTGAAGTCCATTCCTATAGAGAATATATAATAGACCACTTAAGGAGCTTATTTTTCAAATGGAATATGTTTGAACAACATTTTGAGTATTAAAAGGTGATTAGGCATGCTTGCCTTGAAATGATCATATAGAGGTCTATAGGGTTTTTGTGGACTCTTCAAAATGGAATTGTAAGAGTATTTGAATCCTAATATTCAGTGAGGTTGTTGTTCCTATAACAAAAAAATAATCCTTAAATTTTCAAGTAGAAAAGAGCAAGGGGAAAGTGGACTGTGAACCCCATAAAGTTACCAAGAAATCACTGAAGGTAGATAGTGATATTTATAGGATTCCTAATGAGAACTTTCCCTAAAAAACACTTGGATAGTCCTAGGCCTAATATTGAAATAGGGTACATTTAAAAATAACTCAGTAACCAATCCTAAGTCTTAATCCATTAAGAAGAGTGGCAACTACATGAAATGACCTTTCTTGGCCATCCCCTCTACATACACTGGGTAGTGTAGGTAGTGAAGGTAGTATTTGAGGGTTTGTTAACAAAATATGATGTTTATGAATCCATGATGAACTAGGTCCTAGTGGGAATACCTCCAAATATAAGTACAATATCAATAAATTATATACACTACTTAAATTCTCTAAATAGCTTTTATACAACCTATAACCATGGAAAATATCCACCTATACCTAGAAGTTTGATCACAATAAAGAGTAAGGTGTTTCATTACTATTTGAAGTATTCAAGTGAATGAATTAACATAGGATTATTCCAAGAACATAATAAATGTTATATAACCATCAAGGGGGCTAGATACTCATCAAGACCTGCCCTAAACACCTATAGTCAAGTAAAATAGGCATCTATAGCCACCCTATTTAGAGGTTTGTCTCAATTAAGGGAAAATGAAGTTTTGGAGCTCAAGTGGAGCATTTAGGTAGATGGGATGATCATAATAGTGTAATAAGAAGGAAAAAAAAGATATTTTCATGAATTATAAGGTCAAAAACATACCCTAACAACCTACAAGCCTAAGGGATGGGTACCAAATGCAAACACAATTACGGTATTAAGGGTGTGAAGATAGTCAAAGTGAGGATGGGATTCTGAGCATGGAATGTGAAGGTAAATGAGTGGAATTGAGTATGGTATGGTGATAAAAAAAATAACCTAAGACCTTACATTCCATTTGAATCTTAAACACCTATCAAGGCTAACCTATAGGGTTAAAAACATGCATATACACTCAGCATCCTTGAAAATAGATCTCACTTAAGGCAAAGAGGTTTTGAGCTTGCATAGAGCATGAACTAAGGTCATATGATGGAAGTGTGGATGCTATAATCATAAATGAAATAAAAAAAAGATAAAGAGATTCCTAACATACCCCAAGTAACCTTTAACTGACCTATAACCCTGAATATGTACCTACAGCTTGGTGAATAAAGCTTAGGCTCATTCAGAGGTAAAAGAAGGTCTTATGAAGCAAATTTAGGCATGTAATGTGATGAATTGATAGGATAGATAAAAAATGTTTTCATACACACTTTATGAGGCTTGAACATCCACCTTGAGCCTACATATCATATTATAGGCTTGTAATAATGTCTCACTCCATACACAGTCAAGTTGAAGCATGAGCATGAAGATAGTGCTAAGGAAGAAATGACAAGGTATTGGAAGGGAAAATGAGATAGAGATGGTTTAAATATATTTTTATAGACATAAGTGATCCATCCAAAACTAAATCAAACATTAACAACTCTTTAAAACATCATGTTTAATCCAAACCCTACCTACCCTCACAATCCTATACCTCTAAAAGTTCAGCCTTGAAAATGTGATGAGTTGGGGAGTCAAATGGAAGAATTAGCAGATAAATTTTGGTATACAGTACCCTTTGGATATATAAATAAATATACAGTCATTATGTTTCTAAATTCAATAGGGAAAACAACCATTATATTATCTTAGACTAGGGTAATGTTTAGCATGCATAAAGTTGTTAATTATCATAAAAATGATGAAATCATGGACGATAAGGTTAGAAAGGGTTATTTAATAATATAGGTTGTTCTAACCAAGGAGGTTTGCAGTTAGGGGTGAAGGGAATCATTTGGCCTAAGAAACATATTTGGTGTCATTTTCATTTTTAGCCATTTCAATGCCTTAAAATTGATTAGAGCATGTTTTAAGTGGCACATGAGATGTGTTGGATATAATATAGGTCAAAAGAATCAATGGGAGTGTCATTTTGGGTCTCAAAAGGCAATAAAACCTATTGACATGGCATAATCCTTGTTCTAAAACATGGGTGACATTCATTTGGGGTCTTGTTGAGATATCCAAAGGGTTTTTAAAAATTAGTTCATAATTAGAGGTGTATAAACTTATTTTTTGTATATTAAATCATCAATAATCTATTTAATTTTGGGAATGGATGAAACCCCTTATAGAATGCATGAAATGGCTTAAATGGCCAAGTTGAAATGTTCATAACTTTCATGACATATTGCATGGGACCTAGAGACATTTAAGAGAGTTAGATAGGGTCCTCGTGGAGCCTTCAATTTAATTTAGAGGGATACCCAACATGAAATGCCTATGAATAAAGGCATAGATTCTAGGTCACTCAAAAACCTTGTAAAACCCTCTCAACAACCTTATTAGAGAGATAGAAGATTAATAGAATCTAAATACAAGAGGATGGACATGTAAACACCTATAATTTTTATAGGATCTCACACATGTACTTTTTTTGTATAGAATTGTATGAAATAGGGGGAAACCAAGATTTTTAGCCATTTTAAGTGGTGTCCAACATACAGGGGGGTAGAGGATGAAACAAGTTTTGAAAGGAATATATACAATTGATATAAATCTTTTAATTCATATAATCTTTCTAATCAGACTCTAAGTGTCCTAACTAGACTCATACTTTCAGCCAGTCAAGTGAACACTTGGGGAAGTGATGAAAAGTAATTAGGTAGAAATTTTATAGGTTTTTTCTTGAAACTGATGGTATGGGAGACTTATAAAAGTTTATTTCCCTCTTGTTCATGGACCATTTATGAAAATTGAGTATTTTTAAATTCCAAGTGGAGAAGATGCATAAAAAATAGCCTTTTGGAAACTACCATTGATGATTTTACATATAAAAAATAATAGGGATGAATAGGGACCAATCCAATGCATGTGGGGGATTGCTTGTAACCCATTTTACGTAGAGTAACCATTATACCTGACCATATGTATGGATATGGGCATTTTTGGAGGGAAACTCTGGTGGCTAGTTTCTTATGCAAAAATGGTAGTTTTATGCCACTTTTCACTATCTTTATAACTTGTTTTAGAAAAGTATACAATATTAAATGGTATAGATCGACCCACCTCTATTCCACATGAAATTTTAGCTGATTTTCTTAGATGAACACATGTCCAAGTGACTCTTGGACTTCCCTTCTCTCTAACTTCCCATTTCTTCTATAAATTATGGCCTTATGGCATTGTACTGTATCTCTATACTTTGGTATGGAAAATCCCTACTAAAATTTTGTCTTGAATCAATAAATATATATTTTTGTTACCTCATTCCATAATTATCTAAGTGTATATGATGGTTATTATCCTATGCAAGTGTATCTTAGCTTACCTTCAAATGTAAATTTTCCTAGTACCTTGTTAGTTCAAAGACATTTATTTGAATGTTAGAAAGAAGTGTCAAATGGAGTTCCAAGTGTAGTGAATATATTTTTTGATAGTGTGTCTTAGAATTCCTATTATCTAAGTCTTCCTATCCTAAGCCAATTCCAAGACCCCATGTTGAAACATTGATACAAGATGGTTATTATTGGATTTAGTGTATGTTATTCTTATCTTGGTTCAAAGTACATGTCAAGAGTGTGATTAGAGAAGACATTTATTACATAACCTCTAGTAGAATAGGTTTAATTTTCATTATATTCTTAACCCTTTTCATCCCCCATAATTTTTTAGCAGTAGGAACATGATCTTAAATGATGCATCAAGGGGAGCTAGCCCATAATATAGAGATAAACCTCCTAATAGGGATACCAACAGCCCTGAGGTGGTTCTATTATGCCAATTTAATGAGGATAATTTATTCCCATCTCTTCATTGGGTACATTCAAGTGACAAAATGTTTTGGCATGCCCAATGGGATTAAAGGTCCATTCTTTTAAAAGTTTTGGTGTTCCTCTCAAGATACCTGCTTTGGAAGAAATTCACTAAGCACAATGGTGACTCTAAGTTCATATCTACTAGTTGAGTAGTCTAGGTATAGGTATTTAAAGTGTTTTATTATTTCATACTCTTTTTGTGAAGAAACTCATGGAGATTTATGAGATTGAGCTTGTTTTGACACAAGATGAAGAGTTGTGTCTAGCTTTGCCTCTTCCTCCTAACTATGAGCAAGTTTTTAGCTAGATTTTTCATGATCCTCATCAAGCATATGTTGTCAATGATCAGCCTCATCAAATTTGTGCTCCATCTAGGTCACCTATATCCTCTTCAAGCCATTCCAATATTAGTTTCAAAATAACTCTCCTTGATTATCAAAATAATATGTTAGACCTTGACACTAGGTGTGGTTGTGGTAAAAATATTCCTAGTGTTTGTGTCAAGAGTGTTAATAAAGCATTGAATAAAGTTAGAAGGGATTATATCCATAAAGAGAAAGATATTTGGCCATGTATTTCTAATGATATGCTTGATGTTTGTGTTTTGATCTTCCATCGAGAAGAAAGGCTGATAACTTACAAACAACCTCCATCTTGGCATCCTCAAGGTGCTCTAAATTCCTTGTCCTTTCCCCAAAACTTCTCCTCTTGGAAACCCATACAATAAATTAGTAAAGGAAAGTAATAAATCATGATGGATTAGGCTAGAACACTTGGGGAATATTGTGAAGAAGACAATTTGAGTTTTGAGGCTCACCTTAAAAGGGAAATGAGGTGGCAAATCAGATGTGGATGAAACATATCATTGTAGTTGAAAGAGAGTTATCTAGACATACTCCTCCATCCTATAATGAAGGTACCAATCCCAAAGAAAATCCATGTTTTGTAGATATATATTTATCCCTTTCATTAACCCTCAACTTCATGAAAATACCCTTGATCCCACCTTCCCAAGATGGAAGGATGTGATGGAAGATCATGAAGGAAGGAACAAATAATGCCTAAGTGGAGAAGTTGTTAGATAAGAGACATTTAGAACAATTTAAATCCATCCCACCTCTCTTTAATAATATTTTAAAACTATCCTTCCATCCCTTATAACTAGCCAAGTTTCCCATCCTAATGTTGAAAATTATATTGCCACTTGAGAATCCCCTTTGGCTAAACTCCCCAATTTCAAAATGCCTAAGGTGGATGTCACTAGGAGGGAGGATGAGATTGAAATCTTAGATTGGATTTAAGATGGATAAGAGTTGAATGATGGTGAGAAAGGATCAGGTTGTGAGGATATTAAGGAATATTTCCCTTGTGTTGGAAAATATGTCTTTAAATGAGTTCTCTTGGACTCTAAGAAAGAGGGAAAAATGGCCCTTTTTGTCTATTCTTCTCATGATACAGGCCAGCCAAAGGTTGATGACCTATGGGAAAAGTTTGAGAGCATATCTAATGAGGTGGAGGCTCTCAAATAACCTAGAAATCCCTTGGAGCTGACCAGTCATGACAAACAAGAAGATATGTCTAAAAGGGAGGACATGTGGTAGATTTAGATGCAAATGTTCCAAGTGTATGTGGAGGAGGAAAAGAAGAAAATCCCAGTCAAACAATATAAAGGTGAGAGAGGACAAATATATGTTTAAAAGTGGCATCATGAAGAAATCCTAGATCATACTAGAGCAATCTATGATGATTTTAGGCCCTTTGAAAGTGATTTGGAGTTTGTTCTAACATCCACCTTTGTATCTACCTCCAACAACTTCCATGAATAATGTCAAGAAGAAACAATCCCAAGTGGGTCTGATACAATGCCCCTTGAGGAGTTTGATTAGATTATTAGAATGGAAAATGACGATCAAATCATTCACAGAGAGATGGACTTACAATAAGCTATCTCATATATGGATTTTTAGACTTGTCATGAAAAGATAAAAGGAAAATAGTTTGTAGCATGCTTTGAGGTTCAAGAGGACCTCACCTACCTTGAAAATACATGGCAGATGACTCCATTGATTTGTGTGTAAAATCAAAGAGAAAATAGAAGACAAGAGTCATCCAACATTCCATCTAAGAAGAAGTATGCTTGGCATCCTCATTCATCTAGTAAGGAAGGAGATCTAAGTTAATTTCATTTTGATACAGGGAGGGAGGTATAATCAAGCTCAAAGTACTTTTTTTTTCCCTTTTTATATGTTTTGTTTTCCCTGTGCTTAGTAGCACATGTGTGTTTGATTTAGTTTAATTGTGTGGCTCTTTCCTTTGTGTGTTTAAGGTAGTAAATGGTCACCTTATTGATCAAGCTTTGATTCAATGGTCAAGGTATCTTGTTTATGGTAATCATTATATGACTTCATAATCCCAATGGACTGATAAGGCTACTAGTCTAATTAGTATAATAGGCATACTACCTCTATGAGTCACCAATTTGTTGACCAATTTTGAATTTTAGATCAAAATAGGGCACCCATAGTAAAAAATTTCACTTTTAGGCATTTAAAATGGTTAAATATTTTGTTTATAAGGTATTTCATAGGTCAATTAGTGCTAATTTTTTTTACTAGCTTTGATTAAGTGTTCTCTAGGTCCATTTATCATTTTTAATCATTTAAAGGGATCTAAATGATGTATTTAATGCTTTGTACAGGTTTCTTAAGATTTAAACAAGTTAAAAATTATTATTTCATCCCCCATGTGTGATTATAATCCTTTATGAAGTTGGCATAACTAAATAAAGGGTAGGTTGTTCATAAAAGGGTAGTTTTCTTGACCAAAGAGTGAGAGAAAGACATTTATACAACTCTTTGAGAAGTGTTCCACTTGGAAAATAGGTGGTGTCACTATTTACCTCCACAAAGGTCATATCCACATTTATATTCCATTTTTTTCAAAAAAAATTGCATCTACAACTCATTTTTATCCCATTTCCTCTTGGCATACAAAGAAGAGGCAACTTCCAACAATCGGTACGGGCTATACAATTTGAGTCATGAAGAGTGATTTTACATGTGGATATAAATTGGATTCCTCTTCACATTTTTAATATAAACTTGAGATTTTAGTCTTCCTACTTCATGAACCATCAATTTGTTCCTAGGTAGCTTCTTTTGCCTATTCAATAAAGAAGGGGTCTCTTTTTGAATCTGTTTCAAATTATATTATTTTGGATTGATGTGTGTGAGTGATGTAAGGGAATACAATCAATTTTAAAGATATTTTCGTGCTCCTTCTTGATTGAAGAGTTCATTAGTCTGGGAAATCCTATTATAGGCTTGTAAACGGATTTAATTTGTACAAACAGTCACTTCATTTGCTTTGGAAACATTGCATTCACATTTGGAGGAGTGTTTTGATATGTTATGGGTATGATCCATATAATTTCATGAATATAATAATTTACATCTTGTTTTGTGGTGCTTGGACAATTTTTTCCTTGCATTTTCTTACTTCTTCATGACCTCCTTGCATAACATAGTCACAAATCTCCACCTACAGGAGTATGATGACATCATTAATGAGATGTGAAGGTTATGACTTGGAATTTCAAGCTTGGAAGACCTCTTAAATTCATGGAAGTTTTATACAAGGGCATTTAGATGCTATAACTAGCATGTTTGAGGAATGATGTCAGTCTACCTATGTAAAGTGAATGCCATCCATAGTCGAGGCCACAAATGGCACTTTTGAAGATGATTATTTTGCATGATCAATAAAATTAAAATTCCATTTATATGGAAAATACAAAACATACCTCTTAAGGAGCTTGTGTTGAAAATGGAAGATGTTAGAACAACATTTTGAGTATTGAAAGGGGATCAGGCCTGCTTGCCCTAAAATGATCAAATAGACATCTGTAGGGTGTATGTGGAATCTTTAAAATGGACTTGTAAGAGTATTTTAATCTTAATATTGGGTGGGGGTGTTGTACCTATACCAAAAAAGTACTCCCAAAAATTAAGGAGAAAAGAACAAGCAAAAACTGGATTGTGAACCCCTCAAAGTTGCCAAGAAATCACTGAAGGTAAACAGTGATATCTATAGGATTCCTAATCAGCACTTGACCTACAAGAAACATGAATAGTTATAGGCCTAATATTATAGGAGGGAAAATTTTAAAACATCTCAATAAACAATATTTATCCTTAATCCATTAAGAAGAGTGGTGACTACATGAAATGACCTTTCTTCGCTATCCCATGTCCGGACACTGAGCAGGGAAGTAGAGAAGGTAGTATTTGAGGGTTTTCTAAAAAAATATGATCTTTAAGAATACATGATGAGCTAGGTCATATTAGGAATATTTTAAAATTTAATTAAAATCTCAATAAGTTGTAAACACTACTTACATGCTCCAAATAGCTCTTATACAACCTACAGCTAGGGGTCTAATCACAGTGAAGAGTAAGGTGTTTCATTACTATTTGAAGTATTTAAGTGAATGAAACTAAAATAAGATGATTTAAGGAACATAAGAAAGGTTGTAATCCCATTAGGAGGGATAGATAGTTATGAAGACCTACCTTGAACACCTATAATCAAGAAAAATAGGCATTTATAGCTAGCATATTTGAAAGTTGGTCTCAGTAAAAGGAAAATGAAGTTTTTGAGCTCAAGTGGTGCATGTAGGCAGATGGGATGATCATAATAGAGTAATAAGAATGAAAAAAAAAATTCTTGATTTTTGAGCTCAATAATATACCCTAACAACCTACAGGCCTGAGGGATGGGTACCAAATGCAAACACAATTAAGGTATTAAGGGTGTGAAGATAGTCAAAGTGAGGATGAGATTTTGATCATAGAAAATGAAGGTAAATGAGTAGAATCAAGTATGGTATGGTGATATAAGAATAACCAAAGACCTTAAATTTCATTTTAAGTCTAAATATCTATTAATACTAAATTATAGGGTTAAAAACATGCATATATAGTGAGCATCCTTTAAAATAGATCTCAGTAAAGGCAAAGAGGTTTTGAGCTTGCGTAGAGCGTGAACTGAGGTAATATGATGAAAATATAGAGGTTAAAATCCTAAATAAATTCCAATAAAGATAAATATATTCCTAACATACCTTAGGTGACCTTCAACTAACCTATAGGCCTGAATATGCACTACAACCTCACGAATGGAGGTTAGGCTCATTCAGAGGTAAAAGAATGTCCTGTGAAGTAAATTAAGGCATGTAATGTGATAAATTTATAGGAGAGATAATAAATTGTTTTCATAAACAATGTATAAGTATTGGACATCAAAATTTAACCAATATAGAATCCTACATGCTTGTAAGAATGTCTCAATCTGTACACAGTCAACTTGAAGCATGAGCATGAAGATGGTGTAAAGGAGGAGTTGACAAGGTATTGAAAGGTAAAATTAGATAGAGATGGTTGAAATATATTTTTATATACATAAATTATCCATCCAAACCTAAATCAAACCAAAACAAATATTGAAACCTCCAAGCACAATCCAAACCTTGCCTATGCTCACAATCTTACACCTTCAAAAAGTCTACCTTGCAAATATGATGAGGTCAAGGATCAAATGTAGGAAATTGGAGATAAAATTTGGTAAAAATTACCCATAAGACCTATATATAACTATATAATAATTATATTTCTAAGGTAAATAGGGGAAACATCCACTATTTTATCTAAAAATAGGGTCACTTTTAGTGTGCATGAAGGTGTTAGTTGTGGGAAAAATGATGAAATATTTGACCAAAAGGTAATAAAGGGAAATTTAATGATTATATAAGATAGAGGGGATGTAAATAAACCTATAAAAATTTACTTAAGGGTCTATAATCATAGAGGTTATTCCAACAAAGGAGATTTACAATCAGGGGTGAAGGGAATCCTTAGGCCTTAAAGCCAAATTTGGGGTCGTTATCATTTTTGGACATCTCAATGCCTTATAATTGATTATAAAATGTTTTTATGAGAATATGGGATGTTTTGGATCCATTATAGGTCAAATTAATTCATGGGAGTGTCAAGTTAGGTCTAAAAAGGCAAGGAGGCATGTTGATATGGCATAATACTTGCTCCAAATAAGGGTGACTTTCGTTTTGGGGTTTTGTTAAATTCTAAAAAGGGTTTGAACATGTTTTTAGGTCATAATAAAAGATTTATGAACTTTATTTTTGTAGAGGAACTCATAAAGAAGCCATTTTTGGCTGGGAATCAACTAAACTCCTCACATAATGCAGGGAATGGCTCAAATAGCAAAGTTGAAATGTTCATTAATTTAATGAACTAATGCATGGGACCTAGAGGGATTTACAAGAGTTAGAGAGGGTATTTGAGGAGACTTAGTGGAATTTGGACTGAGACCCATAAGGAAATGGCTATGAACAAAGGCTAAGAGTCTAGGTCACTCAAAACCCTTATAAAACCCTCACAAGGACCTGATTGGAGAGATAGGACATTTTGAGCTTATAAATACAAGGGGATGGAATCTTAGAGGATCTCATACATGTACTTTTTCTATATGGAATCATATGTAATATGGGATAACTAGGCTTGTTTTGGCCATTTTAAGTGGTGTGCAAGCTACAGAAGGAGTTAGAGGATGAAACATGTTTTGGAAGGAATATATAAACATGAGATAACTCCCAAAATTCATCTCATATTTTTAATCAGAATCTATGCATCCTAACCAGACTCACACTTTAAACCATTCTAGTAAGCCAAAATAGTGAACACTTGGGAAAGTGATGAAAATCAGTTAGATAGACCTTTTAAAGGGTTTTCTTTGAAACTAATGGTATGCGAGACTTTAACAAGTGTCATTCCCTATTTTGCATAGATCAAATATGAAAATTGAAGAGTTTTGAATTCCAAGTGGAGAAGGTGCATGAAAATGAGCCTTTTTAAAATTCATAGTAATTATTTTTCATGTCCAAAAGAATAGGGATGGTTATGGACCAATATAATACATGTGGGGGATTTCTTGTAACCCCTCTTTCTCAAACAAACCATCAAACCTAACCATATATAAGGATAGGGTTATCTTTTGAAGGCAACTTAGGTGGGTAGTTTCTTATGCCAAAATGGTAGTTTTGTGCCACTTTTCACTATCTTTATGACTTGTTTTGTATAAGTATACACTATGGCATGACATAGCTTGAACCACCTCTCTTCAAATCTCTCAAATAAACACATGTCCAAGTGACTCTCGGACTTCCCTTCTCTCTACCTTCTCATTTCTTTTATAATTTCTAGCCTTGTGGCATTATATTGTATCTCTCCACTTGGGTATGGCGAAGCCCTACCAAAATTTTTATTTAATCAATAAATATAGATGGTTTTTGTCTCATTAATGAATTATCTAAGTGCATGTGATGGTTATTGTCTTGTGTAAGTGTATATTAGCTTACCTTCACATGTCAATTTTCCTTGAAATTTATGAGTTCAAAGACTTGTCTTTATAGGTGTAATGAAAATATTTCAAAATAGTGTGTCTTAGAAAGCCTATTGTCTGCGTCTTCCTATCCTAAGCCAATTCTAAGACCCCATGTTGAAACACTGACGCAAGCAAAAGGTTGTTATTTGATTTAGTGTATGTTAGGCTTCTCTTTGTTCAATGTACATGTCAAAAGTGTGAGTAGAATAGACATTTGGTGCATCACTTCTAGTAGAATAGGTTTAAATTTCATGCTATTATTGACTCTTTTAATCCCCCCAAAGTTTTTAGTAGTAGGAACATGAGATTAAATGATGCATCAAGAGGATATAACCCTAATCTAGAGATCCACCTCCTAATAGGGATACCCATAGCCCTAAGGTAGTTCCATTGCACCACTTGAATGAGAAGAAGTTAGTGCCATCTCCTCATTATGTGCATTCAAGTGAAAAAACTAATCACTCAGATCCTTATAGTATATTTTGTTACCCATCACCTTCTAAACCAACTGAATCTCCTCTTAGGTTTGATCCCCAAAGTCCACCTTGCTCACCCCCTCACTAGCCTTTGTCATATGATCTTGAACCCAACATTAATATTTAGAATGAGAATGATCATCCTACATTGAATATTTTTATATTTAGATAAAATAATTTTGAGAGATAGATGGGCACCCCAATGAAATTTTAAATGAATTAAGAAACCACCTACATATGTCTCAAGGGAATAATACAGTGACTAGTGATCAACATTTAAGGGCCTTTCACATTATCATTGAATATCATGAGGTTGAACATGAAGATGTTTTTATTAAGTTATTTTTTCGCACACTAGAAGAATATTCTCATGAGTGGTTCCATTCCCTTCTCCTTGGATGCCTAGATTCATGGGAATAAATGAATATTTTTTCTAAAATTCAATATGGTGATAGAATTGATTCTAGGTTCCATCTTGCTAAATTTGGCAACAATAAGAACCCTAATGAGTGTGTGAAAGATTTTTATACAAGGTTTAATAATACTATAATGAGGCTACCAAATAATATTAGGCCTATTGATATGGCTCGCTTGATTAAATATTGTGATCTATTTTATAAGAAGGTTGCATACTACTTGAAGGCCAAGGATCTTACGAACTTGAGATTGTCATTCAATATGACCATTGAAATTGAGAACAATATAAACATTGTGGGAAAACTTTAGACCAAATGGGTTGATCTAAAGTTGGTTAATGTTGAGAAGACTCAGACTACTAAGGTAGTAAAACTTGAGGAGACCATGAAGAACTTGTTTTCTACTATCAAGTAAATGTTCTATAAGTTATTTAGAGTTGACAAGGGGATTCCTCATGGATATAAAACTCAAGAGACAACTCCAAATCAGAAACAAGCACATGGGAGACACTATTTCCACATTAGAGAAAATGATAGAGGGAAGAGACCTGCCCAAGATGAAATAATTGATAAAAATTAGAATAGAGAAGTTGGGAAAGAATTTATTTATCCGTTTAATGCCAAAGTGAATGTTATAGATTATGACCTTGACATTGATTGGTGTGACAAATTCTTCCTCCCCCATATTGCTTGTGATATTATTGACTGAGTCGATGACAATGTGCAAGAACCTAAGTCTATGTCTAAAGATGATGAAATTTTGGTGTTTAATTGTCATGTCTCCTAAAGTAAAATGTCTGCCTCTATGAAAATGGTTGAGTGATACTACCATTGATCAATATTGGATTGAAATACAAAATGTGTTTGTCCTAAATCTTAAATCTATTTTTGATGTTAGCATGACATAACGATATGAATTTCCCATTAATGATTTTGATTTCTTACAACCTATGATAATTAAGAAGTATGATTGGGGAATTCTTTTAATTGAGGACATGTAAATGCTAATTAATATAATAGTTTCCCAATGGAAAGAGTATAGTCTAAGAAGCAGACAAAAAGGTATTTCTCTTGAAGAGATTATCCATGAAAATTCAAGGGCAGGGGATGTAAGTATAGAAGTTAAGAAGCCTAAAACAATTCCTAATTCTTCCAAATTTCCACCTACTTCCCAACTTGTTAAACAAATAGGTGTTCCATTGAAGAATAGATTACCTTTATTTCCTAGTATTCCTAATTGTGTGAGTGGTGTTAGAATAAATCCACCCATGAAAACTATTTTTAAAAATGCTAATCCATCCCAACATGTTGCACCTATGACTTTGAGTGATTGTATTCTAGATAAATGTTTTCTTACCCTACCTCCAAATATACCCCTTTCTAAGTATATTATGAGTGATATGGATTAGGTATTGAGTTAGTTAAAAATCATCATGCCATGTGTTGATTTATTTCAGATGCCTGAACATAATAAGATGGCATTTGAATACTTAGAATTAAATGGTAGTGTAGATACAAATGAAATTACTTCACCCTAAACACTCCTAAATGATGATTAAGAATCAGATGAGGTTGTTGAACCCACCCTAGAGGTTTATTTTGGGATTGGACTAATAGAGAGTCATCTAGATATGGATCTATTTTACACAACCATAATAATTAATGGCTTGATTTCTCAAAATTTTATGTTTGATTAAGGATCCTCTTGCAATGTGATGCCATTAGGTGTCCTTAATGATCTCAAACTAAAAATCACATTAGCCTTTAGAAAGTGTTATGCCATGGAATAATGAGAGGTAATAGTTATGGGACAAGTCAAAGGATTAGTAGTGATGTTGGTAGTTCATCTAGGTAATCTTTTCAACATGGATGTGGTAGTTGTGAAATTCCCACCCTAAGTGGGGGATGCTAATATAAAAACAAAATTGGCTACCAACATCGGTGGAAGTATGAAAATAGACCTTTCTTATACCACCAATCCATTGGAGGGTAATATGCTCAAAATTCATTGAGAGTCTGAAATGATACATGTACTTGAAGATCTAAAATGTGCTCTAAATGAGTTGTTGTACATGGATGTGGAATTGGATATCTTCATTGGGAATGCAGAGTTTTTTTAACAACCTATTATTCTGAATGATGGGTTTGACAATGAAGTTTTTATTTTGATTTTTTTTTTGATGGGGTTTATTCCAATATTGGAAATGGAGCTAGGGTTATCTTCTATGCCCCTAATGGGAAATATTTTCATTTTTTTTTCAAGATACACTTGATTTCATAAATGACATTACTAAGATTGAGGTAGCCTAGTTCTGTACTCACCTAAGAGAAACAAAAAATCAATCTTACATGCATTTGCTAAAGAAGTACTAGGCCTATTTGGCTTTGTCTTATTATGAATTGAGAGCATATAGGGAACATTTAATTTAGCATGTCATACCATTGTACCCTAACAAAAATTATCTCACATAGAAGAAAAGACCTATCAACCCCATCTTGGCCACTAAGATGTATGATGAGTTAAATAAGTTGAGGGATGGTGGGATTATTTAGCCAATCAATTATTTGTCATGGGTGTTGAACCTAATCCATGTGAGAAATAAAAATGGTGACATATGAGTGTGTATGGATTTCCAAATTTTGAATAAAACTTATTTGAAAGATAATTACCCTTACTTAATATGGATAACCTAATGCAAGGTGTTACTAGATTAAAAATGTCCACATTAGATGGTTTGTTAGGGTATAACCAAGTTACGGTAATAGAAGCAGAGAGATCCAAGACCACATATATAATGCCTTAGGCACATATGTTTATATGAGGATGCCTTTTGCGTTAATGAATGCCAGTGCAACATTTTAACAAGCTATGAATGTTGCATTTGTAAGGGTAGTTAACAAGTTTATAGCTATATGTCAGGATGATATTATGGTGTACTCCAAGAATAGAAAAGAACATTCAAAGCATCTAGAGAAAGTGTTCATTAGATTCAAGGAGTTTGACATGTCACTGAGTCTAAAGAAATGTCACTCCAAAGTATAAAAGGATAAGTTTCTAGGACTTATAATGTGTAGGTATGGTGTCATGATTGATCCAAAGAGAGTGTAAGCCATTGAAAAAGTGTGTATACCATAGTCATAGAAATGAATTCAATCCTTCTTTGGGAAAATAAAATTTGTAAGAAGGTTTGTGTCTAATTTTACAGAGATCTCTTTGTCTATCATATCTATGTTGAAGAAATACCAAACCATAAAGTGGGAGGACAAGACAAGCAAACTTTTAATTACATTAACGGAGCCTTGAAGTATGCCCCTATCTTGCCCAGCCCTTATTACACTAAAAAATTCTAGATATTCTCTTTTGCATCATATAGTACTGTATCTATTGTCCTATTGCAAAAGAATGATGATGGTCATGAAAAATACATAGATTTCTTTAGTAACTCTATGCAAGGTTCTGAACTAAATTATACCATCATGGAAAAATAATCCCTTACTTTTTTGAAGGCTGTTAAGACATTCATACGTTACATTTTGAGTTAGAAGATTGTTGAATATATCCCACTTACAATGGTCAAAGACATATTGAAGCAACTAACAAGGGTGCAAATGAGTCAAAAAGTTGCAAGAGTATGACATGGATATTCAGATCACCAAGTTGATGAGAGGGATGTGTTTACCCAAGCTCATGGCTGAGACCAATTTGCAATTTGTTGAGGTAAACACTGTTGCTTTTAATGTTGATGATTCTTTGAGCTAAATTAGCATGTCTTCATGGTATAGAGACATTGTTTACTAATTTAAAATTTTGAATTGTCCCCTTGACTTGGATAATAATCAAAGGATAACTCTCAAACTTGTTTCCCAAAAATACCTCTTTACTAAAAGTAGACCAGCATGAAAGAATCTAGATTGGATTCTCCTAAGATTCTTGGAAGAGGAATAAATTGTCGATTTGATTGAGGACTTCCATATTAGAGTATGCAGTGGTCACTTTGCACCTAAAGTCATATCCCATAAAATTTTGAGAGCTGGTTACTTGTGGTCATCACTATTCAAGGATGTTGTTTAGAAGGTTAGAAACTATGAGAAATGTCATTGCTTTGATGGAAGGTTGAAAGGTTATTTTTCTCTTCCCTTGTAGCTTGTAATGATTCAAGGCCAATTTAGATAATGGAGAATGGAATTAGTTGGGGAGATTACTAACTCGTCAAGTGGTAGACATATATGGATATTGGTTGCAACTAATTACTTCACTAAGTGTGTTAAAGCGGTCCCTACAAAGAAGGCTACACAATAGGTGGTTATGAAATTCTTATCGAATTAGATTATTCCTAGATTTAGTGTACCTATCAAGGCAATTATTCATAATGACATGAGTTTTAGAGTTAATGCTTTTGTGCCATTGTGCAAAGATTAAGGGATCACATTTTACTATTCTTCCAACTACAACCCTCAGGGGAACGGGTAAGCAAAATATAGTAAAAATCACTTACTCAAAGTCATTAGACAAACCTTGGAAATTAACAAGAAGAAATGGGGTAAACAACTAAAATTTACCTTGTGCGATAACTAGATCATTCCTAAGAATACCATAGGTAAAAGCCCTTCTGAGCTTATTTATGGAGCTCTAGTTGTTTTGCCTATGAACTTACAGTTGCCAACCTATTAGTTCATACAACAACTAGAGGAAGATGATGAGATCAATCACTATAAAAGTTGAATAAACCAGAATATTGAGCGTGATGAAACTAGAAGACAAGATCATGATAAACACCTCAAGTTCAATGAAACATACAAGAGAATATTTGATAGGAAGGTTACTCCATGAAATTTTCATGTAGGTGATTTGGTTTTACTTTTGGACAATAGGCATGAGCAGAAATGTAAGAATGACAAGTTTGATGCCTTGTGGATGGGCCCCTATTCCATTGACCGCAGAATTGGGGAACACACTTTCTTCTTGAGAGACCTAGATGGAGAGATACTAGAGTTGCTAGTTAATGGCACACATTTGAAACACTTCCTTGACTAAGTCCATGACTATGTAAATTAATTTATAGTTTATATGTTTATTTTTTTGCTGCCCCTTTGCATTGGGCCTTGTTTGTATAGTTCCTTGTGTTTTATTGCCTTGTGTTTATTTTTAGATCCTTCTGGTATATTTTTGTCAGTTTGCCTTTGTCCAATTGAATTTTCATGGGTGTTTGCAAAGAAATTTCTAAATTTTTGACTTTGTGGCCCAAGGGATTGGCACCTGGTCTTGTTTTATGGGGTTCTTTACACACTTGCAAGAGGTGTACATCCTCGGGCGAGAGCCAATGTTAGTGCCTAAACTTGCACTAAGCAATTTGTGCTTTGTTTCCAAATATTAATGTTGAGTTATAGAATCTTGCTATTGCTTTGTGAAAACCTTGTGAAATGTTGATTTCTATTAATGTTCAACATGTTTGTGTTTTAGTGACATTGTAGGGTGTAAGGTAAATAAGGAACCCAACAAAAGTTTCAAGATTAAATGTATATTTCGAAAGTTGCAAAATGTATGTAAAGTTTTGGTGGAGGTTGAAAGGAGAAGTCCAATTTGCAAATTGCATATAAGACTCCCTAACCCATAGTTAAAATCAAAGTAGAAGTTTCAAAATGCCGTTCACCTGGAAACAAGAACCTCAATGCCATGTCTTGGAATTCCATCCAACGGTGAGAGATCCATGAAGGGATCAGTAAATGTTTGTAATACTCGACCCTATGCCATAGGTCGAACCGTCCATGTGGAATCTTAATAAAATAAAACAGTTTTTTTACAAGAGTGAAGCGTGGGCCCATGTGGAATGATTTGGCAAAGATTCCCAGGCAAATTGCAATCTGCAATTTTCAATTACAAATTTGCAATATGCTTCATAGGTTCCCGTTCCGGGCAGGTATTTCAACGGAAAAAACAACTTGGACAAACACTTTTTCAAATTATAACTTGAAAAATGTCACTCAAGTTCCGAAATCCTGTAGACATTCTTACTGGGAAAGTAAATTGCAAAAGATAGGTATTAAATTTACAATATGCGAATTGTGTTGACATGTCCCACAACCGCATCATACAGCCAAAAAAATAAAGTGTCAGAGATACAGGACTATAAAATGCAAACCAGGAAAAGGTAAGTATACGACATCATGGAGATCCACATAGGAGGTTCTTATTGCCCACGTGGAGGAAGACATGTGGAGAAACAAAATACAAACAAAGTTTCAAGCAGAGGGGCACCAACAGGGGAAAGCGTGGACCCATTAAAGAGGTCGGTAGAAGTTTTGGGAACAAAAGCAATCTTTCAATTTCCAGATTGCACGTAAAGGTCCATGGAGATCTTGGTGGGAGAGTCATTATTCAAAAAGCAAATATTGTAAATGTAATATGCAAATTGTTTATGATATTATGAAATTTGCTGGAAGAATGAAGTGTGGGCCCGTGTAGATTAAAGAGCAACCAGATCTTTCCAACGCAATTACAACTTTACAATTGCAAATTGAATATTCCAATTGGACTTATGGAACCCGCACCATACCAAGCTTGTAAAAAATTAAACAACAAAGAAATAGGGTGAAGAAGCAAGAAGCAAATTCACAGTCTTACAAAATGGAAACATACTTCTGAAGCCCGTGGTGAATTGGCTAGTGGAACATGCAAAGCAGAACATAATTTGCCAACTTGCAGATTGAAAGAAATCTTCCCAAGCCCATTGCATGGTAAAGCGTGCCTAATAAAAGCACAAATTTGAAGTCCTTCTTAAAGCAAAAGAGGAGACACGTGTTATTATTCTGTGCAATAGCGATTTGAAGGGAAATCGATGCCGAGAATGAATGTGTGCCTTTGATTACTGGATGGCAATAATTCTTTATCTAAGCATTATATTGTAGATGAAAAAAGTTAGGTTCTCGCACTTATGATGTTTTATGGTATTTGCTCTTAATGGATCCCTTATATAGAGTGCCAACAGTGAAGCAAAGGAGCATGAATTGGTTGCTGCATTTATGCACCATCCCACTGGAGAAACCATAAATTGGGAACTCTCTACAACTATGGATCCTTATCATATCACGGTTTGGGTGACAAGCTTTGAACGGTGTTTACTACAGATAAAGCATCTTCTCCTCCATCTATGTCCATGCTTGGAGATCTAAGTAGTGATGAATCCGAAGATAAACTTTCTCAATAAGCAAATCTATTAGAAAAGGCAAATTTGTCTGTTATCAGTTCCCTGGTACATTTGAAGATTCTTATGTATGGGAAGTGGGAAGAAGAAAATGACAATGTTAGTGAAGAGAAAATTCGTTTGGAACTTTGTGATGATGGAGGAAATGTGAGACTTATACAATAGGAGAATAATTTAACTTTGCGATTGAAATTGCATTCTCTAATGATTGAAGATAAATATAAGGCCATGTCTCTTCAACATGCAAGTATGTTGCACATTTTGTACTAAAGAATGACAGTTTAATCACGATCGAGGAAGGGCTCAGAGCTGAAATTTATGGCATGTTTGTAACCCTAGTGTAATTTAATTTTGATGGGGACATTCACATCGTCGGAGCTTTGTTATGCAACATTATAGGATCTTTTCAGGTTATGTTTGATATTTCACGGGTTCAGATGACATTATTGTGCTTGAAGGCTCCGTCTAGATGGAAATGGAGAAGAAAATGATGGTCAAAGAAAGGGTTGAATTCTTAGAACATCTACAAGTTATATTTCTAAACCATGTTGGAATGGAAGAAAAGAAATATCAAATGGAGGTCTACGGGAGATTTCAAGGAGGAATGCAAGTTTCTATTTTTGTAAATGTACAATGTGCAAATTGCACTAAGATGTCTACCACCCACCTATCAAGCATGAGGTCAAAAGTCAAAGTGGAAATTTTCAAGTCAATTACAATTTTGCATTTTTTCAAATTATAAATTGCATTTAGAGTTCCCAAGTCTATAGCAGAACTTTTAGATGGAACTGTAACTCCAAAGTGCAAGTTATGAAATTGCAAATTAAAAATGTGCATCTAACTTCTGAATTTCCACCAACTTGCAAAGTTGCAGTTCATGTTCAAAATCCCACATACAAAGGAGGTGCAAAATTTCAAATGGAACCCAAAGTTTTGCATAAGGAAAAAAAGGAGTGAAATAATGCACTTAAGAATTATAAAGTTTGGCAACAACCCTAAAATGTCAAACATAAAATGGAAAATTGAAAAGGCACATTGAAGTTAAAAGGTGAAAAAGGTAAAAAAATGAACTAAGTGTTGCATTCTTTCATGTTTGGCTTGTTTCGAATATGTCCATGGAAGAGATATGATGCAGAGTTTGTAAAGCCAAGGTAGGCCATTACAAGTATATCATTCAAATGGCCATGGATCCTTCATTGCAATCTAATGCCATTGTGACAAAGCAAGGATCTCTCTTTGGCTTGCATAAGAAGAAGGGCAGTTGCCTAGAAGTTTCCAGCTATGTAAAAAATTAGTTAAAGGCATGGCCAAGCGATTTCAAAAAAAGACAAGGAGTTTGTTTGGCTCCCAAGGGAATATTTTCCCTCAAACCTAGCTGTAATGGATTTTTAGCTGAGGAGATCAAGATTTGTTAAGAAAATTCATCATTACATGGACAAGAAGTTGCTCGAATCATTCCCTTGCAAAGCATGACCTTTCAAGTATGATAAAGGGCTTTTTCTAGTTAAAGCATATTCCTAGAATATTTAAGGTGAGAAATTTGTATAAAAAAGGTTGTGTCCTCTTTTCAAGGGTTTTTGTTTGTTTTCTTAGGTCTTTGGCTCTTTTAATCTTTTTGTATCCTTAGTGTGTGTGTTTTATCTCTCTTGCTAAGGTGGTTGAATTTGTACAACTATTAACAAGCTTTAAAATCATATTGTATATGTATCCCCTATACAAGATCAAACTCACCATGCTTGTCCCCATGTCAACATTATAAAATAATGATGTATGTAGTATTTGTTTGCAAGTTAATGGAATATAGATATGATTTTTGATATATTTTATAAATGAAATGCAACAATATATTGTACATACTCTGTTGATTGTATATCTAATTTTATGATTAGTAATGGTAGTTATTTTAGGCATATATCTAGGTTATAAACCCTTTTCTACATTGTGATTTGGAAATGCATTGTTGACAAACTTTTAAGGACATCTTGGGTTTAAGGATTTGATACTAGAAAGCATTTAAATTTTGCAGTGTATGCTTTAGGGTTTCAAGAATCATATAAATATTTACATTATAATGGTACCAATGGATACAACTCATTCTTGATAGTTTTCTTTACTTGTCTTTCAATTTCTACATTTTAATCAATGAATAATGTAATGTTCATTGAAAGAGATCTTGTTGTTTGAAATCTAGCACACCACCCTTTTATATTTACCTAACTCATCTTACCTGAGCTACCTTATAAGTAATACACCTTATTGACTATTTTAAGTGTTATTTTTCTGCATATGCATAAATATTGCATATCTAAAATATATCTATTTGGCCCTGAGTCATCAGAAGTTTATTTTGAAAAGAATATGTCATTCACTTTCCCATCTATTTTTAATATCTTGTGTTTGACTTAGAGCATCTATTAATTTTGTGTGACAACTCTTTTCAAGTGGAGTGAACAAATTTGGCTATTCACTAGTCAAATTTGTGTTCTTTTTTGCCAAAAATCACCATGGAGATTGAACTATAGATTGGCAGAGATAGGAGTAGGAGGGAGCTAACCATACTCTCTATTAGTGTTTTCTAGTTATGTTATGCATTCAGTCCATCCTATATCTAAACCCTCCCACATCTATAATGACATAATTCAAGCTTTTCATGTTTGCTTGCCATGTTATTCAAGTGTGCAAGGTTGAGTGCAAGAGGTGTATAACTAGGAACTAAAAGCTCTGTTGGTCCCTTTATGACCCTATATGGTTCTCTTTGAGACTTAAACCTCTTACTTAATTCATCTGGGATGGTTTTCAATTCAACTAAAACTAGATAGTTCTTGCATCAGTCAAAAGTGGTTTTGGTATTTTTTACTTGTTTTCCTCTCTAAAGACTTATGCCTCTATTTGTTCCCAAGTTGGCTTTGGATCGAGTCAAATTACGAAATGGTGGTATTATTAATATATTTTTTGGGTTTGGATCCTATGGGGATCTTGATGGATCTTTTACATACCTGGGATTATTTCTTCATTAATCCATGTTGGTTTCTAGTCTAACTAAAACTAGCTAGTTCCCACACTAGGTAAAAGTAGTTACTACACATTCTAATGTTGTTTTTCCCTTGTTTGGGTCCTCTTTCATTTTTTTTGTTATTTTTCCTTCTTTCATTAATGTCCTTTTTTTAGTTTTGAGTTGCATTCTCTTCTATATTATGTATGCTTGGGGGAGACCCAGACCTCTTGATGTGTCTGTGTTGGATTCCATATCAGTCAAAAGTGGGTCTACCTTAATTCGAACAACTTTAAAAATTAGTTTCAAACTAGAATTCCTAATCTTAACAACCTATAAAATCATTTCACACTTTATTCTTACCCTAGGATAATAATATAATAAATTTGGTGCTTACACGATTTGAAATATATCAACAATCTATATTTTTCATGGAGAGGATAGTGGGAAATGTTAAATTCATAAATCCACCATCTTCTAGTCTATTGGAGAGATACTAAGATATTTTTCTTATTTCGAACAACTTCTCACTTTGTATGTGTGTGTGTGTGTGTGTGTGTGTGTGTGTGTGTGTGTGTGTGTGTGTGTGTGTGCACGTGCGTGCGTGCGTGCGTGCGTGTGTGCGCGCGCGCGTGTGTGTGTGCACGCGCGTGTGTGCGCGTGCATGCATGTGTGTGTATATACATATATATTGGCCTTATTTGGAAAATAAATTTCTTCGCATATCTTGTCTTCATTAAACCCTTCTAGACATTTCTATCAAGAAATGCCTAACTAGCATATCAGGTATATTTGATAGATAATAAGAAATAAGATATCTCAATGATCTTTCTTCCCAGTAATTTCTCAATAATCATTCATCTTTACTAATAGGTATATCAAGTCTCTCTTCATTCTTGCTAACACCATGACATTGTTGTTGATTTATTTTTCACTAGAATATGGAGATCTAAAGCAATTTTTTTTACCATACCTATTCTTGCTTCATATACTGGGGATTTTTTTTGTGTCAATAAGTTATGAATTTAATTTTTCACATTTATAAGAAATTCTAGGATTTATTTCCTTGTTCAGCATATTCAATGTCCACTTGCCCTTCTATGATCATAAATATTGATGAATCTATCATAAATATTTTGGGGATTCATTTTTATGTAAGGTCATATGCACCGTTATTTGTCCCAAGATATATTGCCACTCTTCATCCTTACTAATGAGGGCTTGATTATATAGATAGGGCTCATGGGAGTAAAATTTCAATATTAATTCTTGAAAAATATTTAATTTGAACCCTTTGAAGGAGTTTATAACTCCATGGTTGACATCAAAATGAAGTCCATATATATCCCTCAACATGGATAGAAACAATGCATATTTCTCAAATAGAACACCTAAAAAAAAAATTTAAAAATTACTACTAAGCTTTCTTGTCATAGATACATTTTGTTTAAAACCTTAATTATGTAATAATACTACCAATCATACTATAATTTCTTTGTTGGGACTAGATAGATTTATAAAAATATAAGGATTTGTATTAGATTTCCATCATTCATAATCTTGGAAATAAATAATAGTTATTTATAAATTTCTAACAAATAGACGGAATTTGATGAGCACTCTACTAGTAACAAAATCATATAAGCATTACCTCATGAATATAGTCATCAATGGTGGGAGGTTGGGATGTAATAAAAATATTCCTCTCTAGCATAATTATGCAATATGAGAACATAGAAAGAACGCATCATTCTTCAAATCGAGCCTCATATTTGGCTTTCTATGATAAAAAATAATAATCAATATATCCTATATAAGTTACAGATTTAGTTTTCTATAGGTTCATATGCACTACCATTTTAATAAGGTAACATTAATCTTTGCTATCTTTTATCCTTTAAAATGATTGTGTTTAAACAATAAGACTTTGTTTCCTATGAAAAGGAGGTCTATTTCTTATGAAAAGGAGGATTGAGTATGTGTTTTTTATGAGAAGAACAACTATTTCAGTCCAATGATTTTATGAGCTATGTAACCATATACTAGAAAAAAAAATTGGTAATTATCACATAAATCAATTGAGTTATTATATAACCAAGTACCAGAAGTAATAAATGGGACTTCCAATAAAAATCAATCTAGTTAAGCGAGAGTATTTATAAAATTCATTGGTAGATAAATGAATTCATCCTATTTTAGGTGACCATGGCATATATGACCCTAGAAGCACCACAATAGTAAAATTGACTAGGATATCATGGACAAGGTGCTAGATAATACTACCCTCACATAAAAATTGAAATGGCCATGGTCCATGACCTACAAATAATCAAATTTCTGCTGAAAGGAAAGGTATGAATAAAAAATAAAAGTAAAAAATTCATCATAGAAAAACAATGAAACTTGAAATCATAGTTTTAAAGAAAACTAGGTAGTCCCATATATAATGATAAATTGCACAAATCCATTGAAAACCATACCAATATTGAGTTAATTTTTACCTAGCAAAAACTGATGTTTTGTTCTCACATCTATTCTAACTTATTATCATAAAAGATATAAAATGTTGTACATGATTTTGTTTAGGAAAGAGCCTAATAAATGTTCTATTCTATTTATTCCTCTATTGTGTTGATTTTCTTCTATTCTTATAAAAATTATTGTGTTGAAATTTCCCTCTAAATCTCTGACTGTGCTAAAATTGTAATAATACTTAAATTCCTATATCGTTAAGCTTGCATAATGTTTCCACATCCCTTTTTTGATTGGTTTTTTATTGTCTTCAATGCATTTTTTTCCAACAAGCCCAAAAGATACCATTTTCTGACTATAAATAAACTACATTATTGTTTGTGGAGCTTGTAATGGAGCTTAGAACCTATCTTATGTTGTTGCCCTCCAACCAATGAGACACTGTTGTTTCCAACATTTCCCAATTTTACACTTTTTCCTTAAGTTTTTCATATTACTCTTTAATCCCTCAAATATATGAGTTAATATCCCACTGTATAATAAGTAAGTTTGAAATTGGGTTCTATTTGTAAAGATGTCCTCCGATATACAGTCTCTGTAAACATAGGGTAAACCACTTCAAAATATTTAGTCAAATGATTCATTTATGTGCATACATGGTATAAAAATTCAAAATATTTTTTTAAATATGTACCATATCTATAAATAGATGGAAAGAACTATTAATATTTTTTAACATATACTATTATCATAATTTCAGGAAAATTCCTTAAATCTCTTGTTAAATCTATGGTTTCTCTAAACATGGTAAAAACTATGAAATATTTGTTAATCTTATCTTTTATTGTGGATTATTTTAAGAATATAACATATCATAATCCTACTATATGGATTTTAACTAAGTTATTAAATAGAATAGTTAAAACATTAAAATTAGGGTAATACCCTATCAATTTTTTGGAATAGGGGTTATATTATAATTATTGATGATAACTGTATATTAAAATTATTATACAAATTTGAGAAGAGATTTAAAATAAATGGGATGAGGTAAAATTTCATATTCTATTTTAATTTATATGAAATATATAATAAGGATAAATGTGTAACATTAATACTCATGAGGCTTTGTCATGACTCAATTTCACATCATCTAAATTAATGACAACAAGCTATGTGTATGAGAGTCTCTCTCATATGAATCACCTACCTAAAAAAATGATGTAAATGAGTTATATGTAATTTATTTTCTCTTATTTTGACTGGCCACCATCAATTATCTTTTTC
>JARHVA010010039.1:182500-227500 GCA_037957365.1 Torreya grandis
AGTATTTAATGCCCAAATAGAGAAAGGGTAGCCAGCTAAGTTAAAGACATATAAGGTGTGATTGTCACTTTAATTTCAACACATGATAGATGGCCTATAGATCCAATCATGTGCTGCTCATATATAATCAAGTAGAACAGATGGACAATGAGTACAACTATTACCATGACCAATAATTTGAATAGTTCAAGAGAAAGAAATGTTTCTTTTGCTCCTGACATCAATCCCCAACTTAATGAATCGGTCTATAGGCTGTTGTTATTAGAAATGTATGCTGATGCATGACAAAATTGTGTTGTTTAGTGGTGAAATAGAATGAGATGATTTCATGATCAAGGAGGAGAAATACGTGTACATTATTGATGATAAAACAAGTGCTCAAGAACGGGCACTAGCAAATCTTGAAAATTGGTTCTTATATCAGGGATAGAATGATGGAGAGCATGATGGGGATAGATAAATCCTCTTCATCTTAGGTATCTAACTCCCAAACCATCTAGAATGGTTGTTGATATTTAGGAAGTATAGCTTACTGGTGATGGATGCAATGTTTGGGATGAATCGAATGAAGGTATTATTCCAATTTTTGTAGATAATATTAGTTGTTTTGATGTTTGTAATAATAGTAGTTATTCCAATATTTTTTATTATTTTCTTATAATGTTCCAATTATAGACATTATTGGCATTTGATTCCAAACATGAAGGTATGCCTGTTGCATGGGTATTTATGTCTCAATCATGTACTATCGACATAAGATAATGGATGAATATTTTTATTCAAATATTGCATTTGAAAGACATTCAATGATTAATTATCACCTTCATGATTGATGATGGTGATGTAGAGATAAAATCTATTAGGTGTATCATCATTATTCCTACACACACCATGGACTTCATATTTGTATGTTCATAGACATCATCTCCACCTTATTCCATTTAATTATGAAAAACTATTGTGTTATTTAGGGAGATATTTGATTGTGAGGTATACATATGCATTTGGCATGTTTATCATGTGTAGTTGAAGAATTTTATAGCAAAAATAAAAGATGATGATGTCAGACATGAGATGTTTTAGGACTTGGGGTTAATAATGTATAGTTGTGTTGATGATGACATGGATACAAGGGAGTCCATAAATGTTGTAGAAATATATCACTCTTATTAGCCTACATTGGTCAAATACTATGAATAAAACATGGTATATAGGGTTGGAATGTGGTCATAATGTTTTCAGACACTTCCACATGTTGGGAATGACACCAATGCATCTATATAATCTTAACATTCAAATTTGAAATGTCATTTCCTAAGAATAATAATGACTTTTGCACATTACATGGTGGATTGGTTTGCTCACTAACTAACAACACCAGGTTACATACATTATTGGTGGCTATATCTATGCAAGGACACTAGCTTCCATAGGAACTTAAAATTAGAAAGACATGAAAATATTTCACGGGTACGGGATTTGAACATCCAATATTCTCATGTTACCTTCCTCAATAGTGACCCTCATTTGACATGGGTGCAAAGTACAAAGATGAGATGTTGCATTATCATGTCTTCAATTCAACACCTTCTATGCCAATGTGCAATTTCTCATTTACAATGCAAGGATATATTTGTAAACATGTGCTCAATGTGGTATTTATGAGAAAGATGACAACTCATATAGTTGTATAGGATGTAGCCATAATACATGGTGTTAATAAGATCATCAACAACATCGATGTTGAGTACCATGTAAGTTGGTTTTCCCCCATATACTATATGTATTGACAACTTCAAGGTGATTTTAGTTTTTGTAATATGTTTTCATTACCCAGGTCAATTTTAGATATTTTTGCACTAAAATGCATGGTGTATCAGATATGGATATGTAATGATCAATCCAAGAACTAGAAGGTGTTGTAGGAAATTTGGTGGATGCCACTGAAGAGTAGTTGAGGGGGGTTGATATTGTAAGTCTAGTAACTAGTTTTAGTCATATTTTTTAGCATTTATAACTGGATGCTTTTCAATTTATGAATAGATCCATATAATTCTAGAGTTGATGATGTTGAGGCCCTGATATGCAAAGCATAAGAAACATTCGGTAGATGTTGTGCAGTGGATAGAATCATAGAAACTATGGCATTCTTAAAAAAATATATGGAACAAGTTTATAACAAGGTGTAAAGCACTGTGATATTGAATGCACAACAACCAATATCTCATCCATTTAAGAAAGTATAGGATGGGCATGGAACTTCCACCCAAAGATAGAGAGACTTCATAAAAAATAAGAATAGATGTAGAGATCAGAGCATGTCATAAGAGATGATACTTTTTCCAACCCGACCTCATAACAATCAAAAAACACAAGTCTAGGGTGATGAGATTAATAGGGAAATGAAGTGAGATAAGGGTAGACACAATAGAGATAATAAATCTTTATTGTAGCCTTGTATAGGTTTCAGTGACAACACAATAACAATAAATACATGTAACGACAATAAATGCATGTAAATAAAAAATGCCTTTTTTAAAGGTGAATAGTTCTCTTAAACTACCCACATGTTGTAACATATTTAATAAATTTATTGTCTCTTAAAAGATTTTTTGCATGATATTTGAACCCTACACTGAGGAATGAAATAAAACTAGTCATTATTATAAACATAAATCAAATTTATAAATATTATATAAAAAATTATTATTACTAGAATTATATAAACAAAGAATTCAATAGTACTAGGGTTCATTTGATTGGTTAGTAGTTTTAGTACATTGTTCATGCTTACAAGAGTCACTTTAGTCCTCTTTCTACAGCTAATTTTTACATCAACTACTTTTTAACAACTACTTTTGTAATGGTCATCATATTTAACTATATTACTTTTGTGATGGTTGTCATACTTTATCCCTTAGTTGGAATATTATTTTTACCTGAGCTCTCTCTCTGAGTCCCTCATCTCACCATGTAAATGCAAAGAGAGTAAGCCCTAGGTGACTAGGATGAACTAAGATGATCAAATGAAAGAAAATAATACCCATTGGAGGATCACAAAAGAATTTAAGCAATGCCCAAAAATAATAATATAATGTGCATCATCACTAACCACTCTTGTGGTAACATAAACGTTACCATTATGAGAGTGTCCATACAAATGGAATAAAATATGTGTCTTATACTAGTATCTAAAAATCATAAATCACTTATAATAATCAAACAAAAATGTATTTCAAGATCACCAATTTAACCTCATGCACATATATGAGAGTCGATGATTGAGTTAAGAAAAGTTCTCTAGGGCATGTAAACTATGTTAGTAGATACTCTCCTACTATCTTAATCACATTTTTCAATGTTGGATATAACCCAAATGCACCTTGGATATGTAACAATATTTAGATATGGTCTAGGTAAGGTGGGAAAATTTATTCGATATGGGTATTACAAAATTTTAATTTTATCCTATGAAGATTTAAGAAAAAATTTAAAAATATATAATATAAATAAATAAAACACTCATTGATTATGAAGATTTGAATGACCTTTTCCCTTAGCACACACTACTCTTCATTTAAATTTTATTTTAAAACACTTTTAGCATTTTGTTGGTCATTTTTAAGGGATTTGAAAGGTTTATACATCTAACCCTAAAATGGAAAAATGACCTTTTATTATGGATTGTTCCAATAGGATAGCTACTTAAAAAAATAAAATACAAGACAATAAATGTATGCTCACTTATACTTGCAGATAAAGCACTACCATGGTAATAAAAACCCAAAAGGTGTAGGGAAAAGGAAGAATGACACCAAGCTATGCACATTTAGTGTTATAAGGAACCAATAATTTGAGTATAGCTTGTGAAATTTAACATACATCTAATCCATATCGCACATTGTACCATAGAAATTTTGCAATCTATACATTTTCCATCAAGTTAATTAGAATTGGATCCATTCAATCATTTCTCTTGTGAGGTACCTTCACAAATATCAAATCAATAATGTTATTACGAATCATTTAAATTAGAAATTAACTATTTATTCCATGAGTTATCTAGACATAAAACAAGCCAATTATATTCCCACAAGTGATGTAGAGGTAAAGTTGAAAACTCACCAAATATTCCCTTAATTGGCTCTACTCTTGTTTAAGAACCCATTCAATGTTATGTTTTTTCCTTCAAGATTTCATCTTCTCATAATATTTATTTTGCTCTTGGGCTAGTGGCCTTCTTCTTGATATACCTATCCCTTATACATTTTAGATACACTTATTTAACTTAGTAGGCATCTATCAAGTCACCAGCATCCTCTCCTGACTCCTTAACACTAATCTCTCCTTACCATTCCATTCTCTCTATTAGCTCTCCATTACGTGTATATCATAATTTTCAAACATCAATCTTTGATGTAAATGTTAGGAATGTGTATTATTGTCATGAATGATCTCATATTACCCTATTTAACCTATCTTGGATCTTTTTAGGTGTTCCACTATAACTCATCATTCCATTTTATACCCCAAGTTCACAAAGATTACACAAGGATTGTAGCTTTTTATAAATAAACCTCCTTACTTGGGACACTAAACAACTCACTTTGGAAACTAAGTTCATATACTATTTGATGTATAAGAATGGGGAGAAGTCTCTAATAGCATCATTGTCTGATTTCAAAACCAACTGGTCACAATGTACTTATTGATTTGATCTTCCTGATTCCATCTCTATTTCAAATCTTTTTCTTTTCTATGAGTTTTAAATAGTCTCTTTGCATATGTAATTATGTATTTTTATAATTAAATAATTTATTGATAACATTAACCTTTTCATGGTGGTTGATAAATCATTCTCTATCTTTACAAACCCCTTTTTTTAGATCATCCTTCTTGTGATTACACTAACTTACTATGCACAACCCTTTGGAATCCAAACACTAAATCTTGATTTAGGTTTTAGGAGTTAAATATCAACACTTTAATGGTCTTAAATTATCCAAACATACCTATCCATACTTACTTTAATGAATCCAACACACTTTTGTAGCCTTTTCCACTATCCCAACTCGCTATGGCCTTAAAAAGATTATAGCCCTTTTACTAAGGTTTACACTTAAATCATCATATCCAATAACTTTTTCCAAGACTTAATAGCTATTATAGGCTCCATGTATCCCCTTTAAGGTGTATATATTGTTTCATGACCTAATTCCTTCTCTAGCTAGTAATTCCTTCCGAAAATACCTTTGTAATGTCTAATTAGCACTTTTTCCTTGACTCAGTGCTATAATCCATACAATTTATACCCATTTAAAATTAAAAAACACTTTAATCATCTTAATAATTTATTATATATCCAAACTTCAAATTTTAACCTTTTTCTAATGGTTGAAACTCTCTAAAATGGCTAAACCCTAATTTAGGATTTTCAATATCACTGTACAGGTTGAGGATATACAAAAATAAATATCTTAGATTATAAAATAGTTGAAAGTATTAAATCCAATTCCTTGGGTCTATTTCCATCCCCTTCACCTTTCCCAATAGGATATATTCTTTTTTCTATCCATTTCTTGCATGAAAGTATAGAAACTCAGGTGACCATCTATGAAAAATAGGATGGACATTATTATGAGAGGGTTTCCACATTCAAATCTCATTAAAATGTCTTCTAAACCATACCTAGGTTATAAAAAAATGTTCACCAACCTTTATATATCTTGTAACTCACCCTACATATGACTCATTCACCTCCAATAATCCCTTGCACCTTATTTTGTTTATTGATTGTGTATAACATTATGATTTATAGGTTTATACCTACCACATTGATCATTTTATTCCTTTAAAACCTATTATAATGAATCCAATGAGTTCATAATATCATTTGTGATTGGAATCATCTCCTAAAATTATCCATTGAATGTTCACTTGGACAACATAAGAATTGAATCTTTATCTTCCTCACAATAGGGTTGTGTCCTCAAGACAAATTACACCCTATTACAGGTGTTGCAATGTAATTGTCTTGAAATCATATCCTTTATTATTCTAATGATTTATCAGACATTCCTCTTTATTTTAATATAACAAAGATTCATTATGATGGTGCTCATTCTTTTCTCTAATGCTAATCTCCACATAAAAAAATTTCTACCTTATCTAGGACTGTGCTCAAGGTCCTTTGATTGTAAACAAGATATGTGTTTTACTAACCTCTATAGTTTGTCATGATACCATTTTAGTATGGATTACATTCATTCAATTATATTCTCATTAAAATATAAACTTGTTCACCTAATTTTCATTTCTCACAAGTTTCTTTCGTTTGGAATTATCTTACTCAATTACTCAGGGATCTGAATGATCTTCATAATGAATCTTACTTATTTCTTTCACTTAAAATAGTTTATCCAAAGATTTCTTTCTTGACTATAATAACAATCCTACCAACCTTATATATGTACACATAATCCAATCACACATATATTACCTTGAAGTCTCACTAAAGAATATATGTATATATAAATAACAATCCATTTATCTTAAACAAGGAACATCATCGTTAACACTTAATTTCATTTATGGGGTTAACAATCATACAAAAATAGTCCATCAAAGGTAGACTATGTAAATAGGGTAAAGTTGGGTATGACTGTGTCAAATGTTTCCAAGAATCCAATATGCATTCATGAGGCTATGAGCACTTTCCCAAAGTTACTCTTAGGATCTTAATCTCTTCTAAATGTTGATAAGACAAAGAATTCAATGTCTTTATCCCTTATCACAATCATGTATTTATTTTGTCTTGAAATAGGAAACATGATGTTAGTATGTGCAGATATGGTTCCTTTGTTCAAGATGGATGTATATTATAACTTTGTCATTACCTCCTATATAAACAACAACTAATCTACTCCTTCAATGAATACTCTTAGTTTATACATCATTCCTTTCGTCTAAACCATACAACACTTTGTGAGAAACAACCTTCCACTTTAGAATTGACTATCATAAGTGAAATAGGGTATAATGATAGAGTTAACACTTATTATTTATTTCTAATGAGGGTAGAGTGTACTTTTCTTTTCCTGATTCACTTACAATGTTTGTTTTAGATTATAAACATTTATTTCCCTTTTCATAAGTTCACATTCGATGCTTTATTTGTCCTAAAAAGTCCCATCTATCTATTAGAATCAAGGCCATTTCATAGATTATTTGTTTTAGATTAGAAAAAATTACTTATATTGGATTA
This sequence comes from Torreya grandis, assembly GCA_037957365.1. Classification (NCBI taxonomy): domain Eukaryota; kingdom Viridiplantae; phylum Streptophyta; class Pinopsida; order Cupressales; family Taxaceae; genus Torreya; species Torreya grandis. The sequence goes on from JARHVA010010039.1 coordinate 189,765, forward strand.
CCCTTCCTTATGAGTTCACAAAAACTATTTCAGATCATTTTAATTCCTTCTTCAAATTTCATATAAATATTGTGCAATAGTTTATCTTGCTCTTCTACTATTTCACCATAGGCAACTTGTAACTCATGGCCTGAATTTTCTAAATTCTAAAATGATAAGTGTTATTCAAACACTAAGAGAACCTATGGTTCATTTAGAATCATCAATATGAGAAATATAATAAAGGAAAACATCATAAATCAAGAAAGACATAGATTTTAATAAATGTAAGAAAGACCTATTTTATCTTCTTATCCTCAAATTTGATTTTAAATTATCTTCTTTAGTTAATTTTATTTTTTATCATATATTATTATATCCAATTTTAGCTGAACTAATAATTTCAATGCTAGGTTAGAAGTACTCCTTTTAGGTGGCTCAGGATTATTGCTTGAAGAAGTGTCTAGAGGAGTTCTAAAATTATTTGGAGGCATTGAGGTGGTCAAAGGCTACCTCTATTCCCTATTCCTCAAGAGAAAGGTATTCTTTAAGATATATTTAAAGGCTTGGATCTCCTCAGGGATCTCTTCAGGTTCATTTTCCTCTTGAAAGGGGAAATCAAAGATGTACACCATGAAGGCTTGATCAGATGACTTATATCCATAGGAATTTGCACCATTATCCTTATTGGGGACCACTTCAATTGTATCCAACTCCTCTTGTAAATCCTGAAAGACTTTGTAAAATTATATACAATTAATTCTCCCATGCTTGGTTGTGTCATGTACCCTATAATAATCAGGAAATACAATATCGGTGAGGTTAATGTCCATGGTCTTCTTTTGAGAAGATGGGTCATTATTTCTATTATTATGAAAATTATCATTTTGAAATCTATTGGTTGGCCTATTATACCTATGAAATGAGAAGTTCTCACCTAGACATTCAATAGTATTTCGAATTTGTTTTTACACTGAAGAAAATTAGTGCTCAACTTTTGAACCATTTTTAAGATAGATTCATTTTCATTTTTAGGAGTTTTGTAATTATGTACCTGGTTATTTTTAGAAGATGGTACTATAACCCTTTCATCATTTATACTGAAGCCATTAGTAGGATGATTTAAGAATCCTAATTTCTGATTGGGAGTTACATGACCTCAATGGAAACTGTGTTAGGTTTGGGATTTGATTCAAGGCTAAAAGATTTTAGTTATTTCTTGAGAATAAGTTCATCATAGGAATTTTTGGGTTGATGTTTGGTATAGAATATGCCATTTTCCCTTAGGGTTGTATCTGATCATTGATGGTTACTATCTTAGCATAGGCTCTGGCTAATGAATTTATGGCTAGCATGAATCTTTTCATAAATACAAAGGTCATGGGATCTACAACATCTTTGTAAATATCTAGAGCTAAAATATCATCAAGCTTATAAGGGTCTATGGTCCTGCTAAACATTTTATAAAATCTAGAATTGAACAACCTAATAGGCTCACTTACATCTCTTCTAATGGTGGTGAACTGATGGTAAATAAATCAAGGACTAATAATCTTACCAAATTAATCTTTAAATGTATTGTTAAAATCAACCCAACTAGTGATATAATTATTAGGAAAGCTCAAAAACCATTCATAAGCAACATCCTTAAATGTAAAGGGAAATAACTTTCAAGATACATCCTCATGCATAAAATTTAATAATCTTAAGGTAACTTTTAAATACTTTATATGTTCCTCAATAGTTACTATACATGTTGGCCTAAATTTAGGCATATATTTTTAAGGGTTGCGTGGGAGGTCATGTACCACATGTGTTATATTGATTGAAGACTCTCTAAGCTAGGCCATACATGGATAAATATTTAAGTGAAATGTACATTGAATGGGTGAATTTAGAATAGATTTGGATCTCCTGCATCTACCTTTTTCATGTATGGCCTTTTTATAGACTTCAATATTGAGCAAAGGCCCCCTGGTCTCTGAGTGTGATCTTGTTCTAATCCTAGGAAATTCTATCTTGAAAATTGAAGGTCCTACCTAAAATATGATGTATCAAGTTAAAATTTATAAATAAAAACAGATATACTTGTATATTGAACTTATTTTGCAAAGGTGGTATCAAAAAATGTAAAGGACATTGATCTATGATTGAATTAACTCAGAGATGCATATGATTATGTGAATATGATCTATCTTTATAAGTCTAATCCTAAAGGAACTCATATCTATGAAAGTTATGCAAACATTTGATCAAAATTAGCCTTCCTAACCTTAGAGACTGTATTTTTAAATCTTAAGCTAAATTTATGAAAAACATGTATCAATGCTTCAATGAATTCCAGTCTTTGTCTAAAGTAGCACAAAGATGCATTATAAATAGAAAAGATCATTGATCTTTATAATTTTAATCAAAGAATTCACTCAAAAACCCAAAGATGCACTGATCTTAGACCAAAACACGCTAAGATCAATAAAGATTCAATAAATTTATGGCCCTCATTGTAGCACCATCAGAGTTTCTCGTGTTGATGCTTCTAAATGAACAATAGGTGCACTTAGTGTTTTGAAAACACTTCTCATTTTATAATTTATAAAATTCAAAGCATTAATTACATGTCTTGGCAATCTAGTTGCTTATGGTGAAATAGCCATAGATCAAGATAAAATATTCCACAATATTTATATGATTTGGTGGTTGGGAGACACCTTGGTCCATTCTTTATGAATTGTAGAGAATATTTGTTAATACTTAATGAATTTTTATTTATATTTAAGATACAAAATAATTTAAGTGGATATTTATAATGAAGTTAAAACTAAAGTTATCTAGTATAAAAAGGAACAAAGAGAAGAAATGAAACAAGTGATTACCAATTTTAGTTTAAAATATTATGACAAAGCATCAAATACAACTGAGCATGCATTCAAACTAATATACAATTTAAAATAGCCTTATCTCAAATTCCACTATATATCATGCAAACTTCAAAGGATAATGTAAAGAGTCACAATTAAGAATTAGGTCTAATTTAAGGATTTATTACTATAATCAAATAGCATTTACACATCTGAATACAAAGCAAAAATATTCCAACTAATCTAGCATATGCACAAATTAGAAACCCTGTGATTAGAAAATGCAACTTAGAATTCAAAGACACCACTCAAATTCAAGACATCAACTAGCAATTGAGAGAAAATCTATTTTACCAATTGACATCAAATGTGAACAATCTTTGTGAAACTCCTTGATTGTATTAATTGCTTCAAGTATACAGAATTTGCTCAAAATTCTCTCTCTTTAACAAATACTAATGCATGTATTTATATAAATATTAGGTAATATACTAGTCAGTTACAATATACAAGTGTACAAAAGATAAGGACAACTATCCTTACAAGTTTTAAAATACACTTGTTCTTTACAATTAGACTGACTTAGACGAAAATATGCTAACAAAATAGCATATGCCTTTACAATGGAATATATTATTTCAAAAAATTAATTTAAAAAAAAAAATAGAATATTGCCTAATTTATTGGTGGGCCCTCTACTTCTTGTTATTAGAGGATGCTCATGGCTTTAGCATGCTACTCATCAACTATCTCTAGATATACAACAAATTTCAAGATAGGTTCTTCTTTTTGATCTACCAAGTCCTCAAGTTCCCTATCATTTATAGCCATGGCTTTTTTAAAGTTCCTAGCTTCATTTATCCTCTCTCCAACATTGAATATCATGTCTATAATCTTACTATTATCCACCCCAAATTTGTCATGGGTCTTTCCTTTGATTCTTGAATTACTAAAGTAGCCTTATGTTTAAATTTTTCAGCACTTATGATTCCAAGGGCAGTGGGGTGTGTATGATCTACATGTATAGTCTCAAAAATTTACCAAATTCTTACAATTATCTCTTTATCATCTTCTAGGAGTCTTTTCACATTATTATTCCATGCACTCAAGCTTTTAACCTTGTCATCCACAAATCTTAGAATTGTGCTCAAGTGTCCTAAACTGATGGTTTTGAAGCATTGGATCTATTTCCTTGCTTGAATGTTGATAAGATCAGCTATCTTATCTTTTGAGGCTTGCCATTAGGTGATCAAACTCTTGGCTAATGCACTATGCCACTCTAATGCACTCTGTCTTAGCTTTATTATTTTTAGTGCTTCAAACATCTCATTAAATGACTCATCAAGCATCTTAGTCCTTGCCTTAGGTATTGATAGAAATACCTATGGATCTAGGTTATATTTTTCCTTTTCTAAATTTAAGATCTTCTATTTCATGCCCTAGATCTTAGCTTTAGGTTGTGTTGATTGGGCCTAAATAAAACTTTCCACATCCTCTTCATGAATGGCAGCTTCACCAAGTTGTTGACCTACCAACGGGTTAATCCAACAAAGGGATATACATTTTTTAAGGTGAATTCCTCTATTCTAACCATAGCTATCCTAGTGGTAACTCTTTTCAATCTAGGTATTTTTGGATTAAATTGGATAGTGGTAGATGAGCTTGTGAACTTCAGAGGTTCTAGGACCTCTACATCTAAACTACTTGATGCTTCAAGAGCATCCATATTGTTGCTTTTTGGTCCTTGAGTGACCAAAATTATCCTTTCTTATTACTCTTTTACTATGGCCCTGGTCTTCTTCAAGTTGTTCCTCCTCCCTCTCTGTATCATATACTTATGCAAGTTCTTTGAGATCACCCTCAAGTGTCTCTTTTGGTTCTAAGACAATCATATCAATATACTAAAATGGGGAATGTGGCATTTATGGATGTGTTGAATATGAGGGCCCCTCCTCAGGTCTCTCTTCTAATTTCATCTCCCCCACTTTCTCCTTACCACGGCCTTGTTCATCCTTAGCTTTCACAATTTGCTCTTGAGGCTCTAGCTATGGTTGTTCTACTTGGGGTTATTCTTAGGCTGTCCTAGATGGTATAAATAACAAGTGATACTACAAAGGATGCATTTTCCATGCTTCTCCTAATGGCTTGTCATCTTTAGTTAACCTATGCTCAATTTTTATGGTGTGCCCTTGAATTATAGTCAACACCTCTTCATAATTCTTATCCTTAATGTAAGTGGTGTCATGAACACTGAGTTGATGTACATATTAATGCTTGGGGAGCTTCTTGTCCTTCAAATTCTCACCCACTATGTTATTTGGATCCCACATTTTGAGTTTATCCAGTTGAAAGACAAATGAATCCCTATTCGTGGACATGATTTCCACTTATTTTCAGTCATTCAATATGGTTTTGCAAATAATAAATGTGAAGGGGTATAGTAGACACTTACTCTTCTCCTTGTAGATCCCATCAATGGGATGGATGAGTTGGGGGGCAGTTTCCTTCTCCCTAACCTTACATGGAACATATGCAAGCAATCTATCGAGCTAGGACATGATCCCCTCAATTTTGATCACTATACAATTAGGGTAAAACCATCTGCTCCCCATCATTTTAACATACTTCTTGATGAGTGGATGGACCCTAGACATGGGAACACCTATGATGACCTCTAGTATGGTTGGGTAGACATAGTCACAAATAAAATTCATATATTTTTCATTCTTAAGGATATGCAACTTTGGATAGTGGTGGAAAATGGTAGTTCTCCTTCATGAGACCAATTTCAAATAACAAGGAAGTTATTGAAACCAGTCAGTATGAATCATGTAAAATTTCTTAGATGTCTTCCTTTTAATGGCATTGAGTTGTTTAGCTATGAATACATTGATCAAATCTCTAATTGGAGGGGTGAGATTTTATTCCACCATGAAATGTACAAAGGGAGCCCATATTTTGTTTACATAGGTTGTTGAAGGGGATCTAAAGGCTCAATTCAATAGGGCCATTATAACATTGATGTCCTCTTTAAATTGGATTATTGGGATTTTAACCTTAGAGTCCCTAAAGATATGGGGTCCTTGGTGCAACCAGGGTCTAAAGACGGAATCCATTTCATGACTATTGGTCCATTCTTTGATCATAGATAGGTCTACATGGGGAAGAAGGAGCTTATAATATTTCTCAAAAGCAACAGGGAAAATATAGGCTATCTTTTCAGAATTTCCCTCCCTAATTATACATTCATTATCCACTCTATAGTCAACAAAGATAGGAGAAAGGATGTCTACACAATGTAGTACCTCAAGTTTTGTCATGGTGTGGTGAATGCTAACCATCTAGACTACAACTAGGTCATAGTGTCTCCTGCTTGTGGTGGTAATTCTCTTTTCCTCCTTGGAAATAGGTGGTACCTCCTCAACTATGAAGAAGAGTTCAGACTAATTCCTAATTCTTGGGACATTTAGGGCCACAAGGTCTAGTTCGGTATCTTTGAATATCCTCCCTCTACTATTTATCAACAAGTATAGCTCGATCTCCTATTTTAGCTATTGTATGTGTGCTACCATGGTGTCTTCTTATGCAAATTTCTCACACTAGATTATAAATGATCTATGTGAAATCTCTTTTATGCTAAAAAAACATGATTAAGTTCTCGTTGGTTGAAATTATAACCAAATGAGTCCATTTGGGTTTCTTTTATGTAGGGTTTAAGGTTTTGGAGCTTTAATAATAAGATATATCTAGGACCTGGCTTATACATGCATTGGATTTACTTTGGACTTTTGCCTTTATACCTTTACATTTTTTAGCCCACGAGATCTTGTATTTTATCCTTTTTTGCTTGCATGGTGCCCATGTGGCATTGGTCTAGACCTTTCATTACATTTTTCATAAATACTTTTTGAGCACTAGCTGTTAGTATTTAAAAATGCTTCTTTTATTTCACACTATTGAATCAAAATCCTAGATTAGTGTGAGTCATTGATTTTAATGTAGGCCCCTACCTATGATTGTCTCTTATTGTGGCAAACCCCATGGCTGTGAAACTTGGCATCTTCACGTGCCTCCTCGTACTCCAAATCCTATGTCAGTGCTTTGTTGAATGAACATTGGTCACACGATGAGCTCACAAGCCTTTAAAAAATCATGAGCATCTTTGTGCCATTAGATCATCCTCCATCAATAAAGCATGAACTATCAGATCATCCTATCAGCTCTACCTCAAATGAGCTCTCACCATGCATTGAATTTGTGGGCTCTCGGGGCTTCATTGAAAAGTCTTTGGGGGCCTCACATCATTGAATCAAAATCCAATGACAAATCATGAACTATTAATCTGCAGAGATGTTCAAACTTTAAGTTAGCATGTTATTAAAATGGGACTTAGGGTTAAATTTCTTAGGCTAAGGTTTATTGCGTGTTTATTACACATGGAATAAACCTTAGGCTAAAAAAAATATACCAAAGTTTTCTAAATTTATGCAAAGGGGACCAAGACTAAATGTTTCAAGCCAAAGTTTACGTTGTGTTTAATAAATGCAATGTATACATTGGTCTAAAATATTTGTGTCAAGCCTTAAAAAACATGCATAATGGGGCTAAAAATGGTATATTGATCTACAATATTTAAGATTTTATTGCATTCACAAAACACATTAAAGCCTTTAGCTAGAAATAACATGGTCTATGTTCTACGTAGCAAAGGCCCCCTTTTAGAAGAAGATTTAGTATAAGTCTATAGCTTAAGGTTCGTGATATTTAAACAAAATGCCATGGGGACCTTAAATTATATATTTAGACTATGTTTATTTTGCATTTATTTAGACCACAAGACCATTTCTATATTTTGTAGATTGAAGATTTCTAGTGTTTAAGTATCTTTTGAGCACTTCTGCTACCCTGTAAAGCCATTTTCAAGCCTTCTAACATGATTTTGGAGTCTATTTTGACCCTGAGCATAATAATTCATTAGCTTAAACTTGATGGTCTCATGGAGATCAAATACATCTTCATGGATATCAAATGACAGTCAGGCGAATGTCAATTTTAAGCTAGTGAAGTTTTTAATTTGATGGGCTTAAAATTGACGGTCACGCAGATGTCAAATACATCCTCGTGAATATCAAATGATGGTCACGTGAACGTCAATATTAATCTCATCAAATTCCCGTGACCCCATGTGAGAGTGCCACTTGGCACCTCCACAGGGCTTCCCAACATCCTGGACTTAATTCGCTCCATCGGATCAAAATCGACGATGAAACATCAATCATAAAATCATGATTCAAGAGCTTACTCATAATTGATTGCTTTGTCGAGCGAGACACATTTGTCTTTGCTCTATTTGTTGTCTTCTAATCTAAATGGTCTCTCTCTTTTACTGTGTGGTTCTTTGCACAAAATCTATGAAAAATTATTTTGCAAAATCAATGAAAAATTCTGAGTCACGATGTTTTCTATTTCGTAAAGTCGGTGTACTAATTATCTAATAGCTAAAAAAAATTAGCACTTTATATCTAATTAGAGTATGTTTGCCAGCTAAAAAATTAAAATTTATACAAGGGGCTGAGACTCGACCCTACTTTTCTCTGTCATACTTTTTCTCTTTGAATAGTCGGAACTTGAACATTCCAAAATGTACGAGAAATTCGTGAATAGTCGATAGCATATTGAGAAAATCTTTTGTAAAATCAATGCGAAATCCTAGGTCAGTATGTATCCTTTTCAATGATCTGGTTGCCCTGCCCGAGTCTACACGGTGGGTTCTTGAAGACTTAAACAAGTCGTAATGAGAAGCACATGATCACATGGCAGCTTAAAGATTAATTGTCATGGTGACTTCAGAGGGAGGGTATTGAGTAGGCCCAGCGTTTATACACGTACTGGTTCAGATATATCTTGTGTCAGCGTTCACACACGTCTGAGGAGAATATTACTATAGTTCATAATAAATAATATAAACATCTAAAATAATTTATATATTTATTATAATATTTTATTTTTAAATAAAATAAATTAATTGTATTTTACATTGAAAATATATAAATATATGAATTATATTTTACAATCAAATTTAGTTTCTGTAATTTTAAATATGTTGAAAATTTTTCATAAATTTTAATATATATAAATATATATTTTTAAAATTTTTTGAAAAAAAATTTTAAAATTCATTTTATAATTATAATTTATTAATTTATTTTTTATAATAATTAATAAACATTGAATTTAAATATAAAATTATTTTATAATAATTAATTAAATATTAAATTTAAAACCACCATAAATTATTAACATCTTATCTACACTCATTACCATACCATAATTATTGAAAATTTTCTGAAATAAAAAATATTAAATAAAGAAGATAATATATATTAAATAATGTTTTTAGTATTAAATGTTGTTATGTTCCAAGTTCAAATTTCGCTTATGATTTACTATTGATTGTTAATTCTTTAAGAAGTACGGGAATATATATATATATAAAAGCAGACACGTTCCTTGAAAGTTATATTATAAACCTCCGCGGTTGTCTTGAGGGCCTTCATTGCTGTTTTTCTTTCGACTTCGTACTATAATATTTATCGGATGGAAACTGGAAAGGTAAACTACTCAACGGTGGCCTATATTCTTTCTATTTAAGTAATAAATTCCTTGTTAACATAGTAGATTTATACAACACAATGCGGCCTCTAAATTGAGAAATTTAATTAGTTAAATGTTTTCTCTCTTATCTTTTTCGAAATATCCAGATGAACTGCAACGGAAGTGGTAAACCATGGGTAACTGCGTGAGATGCTTGCAAATTCCTTAGAAGAAGATGTGCAGAGAAATGCTTTCTTGCTCCCTATTTTCCACCGGACAATCATCAAAAGTTTTATACTGTACACCGTGTTTTCGGAGCATTCAACAGAATCAAGATGCTCAAGGTTAGATGAGATTTTTATTTATATATGTTCCGCAGTTAAATTTATTATGTTTTAAGATCGGAGGGCAGGTGTGATCTTAGGAACTTGAAGCCTTCCACAAAAGCTGCCTCACCCCCTCATAATAGCCTCCTCTAAAATACCCTTTAAAAAAAATATAAAATCTAGTGTGTTTTATCTTCTACATCATTTGCTACATTTGAAAATTGTTATGAGAGATCTTAAATGTATCAGGATCTTCCCCCAGATCGGAGACATGATGGTGTAACGAGTATGGTGTATGAAGCAAATGCGAGGTTACGAGATCCTGTGTATGGCTGTGCAGGAATTACTTCTCAAGTACAGTACCAAATATCAGATCTGCAATGGCAATTGGAAGGTGCGCAAGCGGATATATTCAACCTGCATTTGCAGCAGTCTAATCTAATTTCTCTCTTCTCACAATTATACACTTCGAAGGAAGATGTAATGACCATTTCTCCCATTGAAATTCACCCACACAATAGCGATACAAATGCAGAGAATATAGAGGAGTTATTCTTACATGATTGGTAAATGTAAAATTTTAAAGACCAGACGGTTGCAAATGAATTTCTTCCTGTTTGCTCTTGACTGGACCTGAATGGGTAGAGTTTTATACATATAGTTTTCAAAGTAATACTAATAAGTTAGGAAGGAAAGGACTTTTTAAGGTTGAGGATCTCTGGTGTTCTTGTTAGGTTACTTTGAAATCTTTTTTATGTAAGAAGTTTATTTGTGCTTCAAATATGTGTATACATTTTTAATTATATTATAATTTTATTTGAAAAGAAAGAAAATAATACATCATAATTTATTGGTGATTTCGTTAAATTGATAAGATATTTAAAGGTAAAATGATGATTTTTATATATTTTTTAATTTATGAACATTATTCATCAAGATCATATACATGGCTTAAATATACATTCAAATAACATACTATAATCAATCTTATACATTTAATAAGATTTGAACTTAGATTAGGATGGACATAACTAATCCACTAACATCTCTTCAATAATTTAATCATTTTTTGAAGACACACATACGAGTATCAATTGTATATCTATCACTATCTCATCATAATTAGAGGAGAAATTTTATTAAGAAACCACTATAGCCCCGACATCTCTTTGTTAAATTTAGCCTAGAGTGAGGGAGACACCTGGGGCATAGATTTCGAACCATTAACCTCAAGCATACATGTACACAATGAATGCCAATCAATTTATTCATCACAACCACCACATCCAAAAATAGGTCTTAATCCTTGAACAAACTATATACAACATCTGATGATAAATACACCCATAAATAACACATTTCCTATAAGAATCATAATGATAAAAATTATTACAAACAGTAAATTTCGAATTGAAAAACACTAAACTGATATTAATTGATCTACTCATCACACTTCCCTCATATCAAAATGTGTTTCAATGATTAAGAAAACCTACAAACAATATTCAATGATGATCATATCCACAAACAAAACATTCCCAAAAAAAAAAAAAAAAAAACAAACAAACAAACTACAATGATAAAAACTATTTTAAACTATGAACCTCAAACTAATACCCAAAAAAATCTACAATGATAAAAAATATTTTAAACTATAAACCTCAAACTAACACCCAACAGAAAAAAAGAACTACAATGATAAAAACTATTTTAAACTATAAAACTTAAACTAACAACCAAAAAAATCTAGAATAATAAAAACTACTTTGAACTATGAACCTCAAACTAACACCCAGCAGAAATGGATCGATCTACTCTCTACACTCATCATATTAAGACATGGCTCAATACTATAAAAAACACATACAACATTCGATAATAAACACACCCGTAAACGATACATACCCGACAAAAACCACAATGGTAAGAACTACTACCACTCCGGTAATGATGATCACAAACCTCACGAATGACATACTCAAGTCGCTTGCTAAGAAGAGATTATATCCATACTAGACTCGAGCCATCCAAGTAAATAGTCATTGGGTTACATTCAACATTTCATGGATACATGTCATTAGTATAAATATCATTATGACAGCCTAATGAAGTAATGGAACCCAGTCATCACTAATTTAATGTTTGCAGGAAGACCAGGAGGAGTTTCTCTGCCGACAGTTATTGCAAATTTCATGCGAGGGCCTCCCCATGCTTTTCCCGTAATCTGGTTCCCTGTTTTCACCCCTCTAGTGTTGACTAATGGAAGGTCCAATTTAAGGGAATGACAATTAAAAAAATTATAAAGGTTGAAGAGGCCCTAATTCCTTGGCCATGAGATTAATATCCTAAAGAGGAATACATGTCTTAGATAGTGTGGTGGTAAGTTCCTTTCATAATAATGTTTTTAGGATCAATAACATAAAATCACGTCTTAAAAATGTTTTGGCAAGCATTCACGTTGAAATTCTTTAAAATGTGAATTTAAATTTACAACCTTTGTAATTTGATTATATAAAATTTAACAAGAGATGAAATTTCAAAAAGTTGTGTTGTGATATGCAACCTTAAACCACCATCATAAACCTGTATATAATGGAATATAACACATTAATTATAATTATAGGCATAATTCACTTGATATATGTTTGTGATAGAAAATAAGAAGAGGAAAAGAGTATAATTCACTTGTTGTATTTTGAGTACAAAAGTTATAGTTAAATAATTTAAATTTAACTTAAAATTAATAATCAAATTGAAGGTACAAATTATTTGAATGAGAAAACACATTTATTTTTTAAACAATTTTGTTAAATTTAAATGTAGACTTGAAAATGGCTTTGTGGCCTTTTTTTAATGTATTTATTTATATATTGGTCGTTTAACTTGAATTATAGATATTTATGTTTATGTAGACATTCAGAGGCTCTAATCCTTTTTTGTACATTCCCATTCAACTCTCATTTTCATTTTGTACATTTTCAATCTTATGAGAAGTTATGGTTGTTATCTTTTCTTTTCAAGACCATCTGTAATATCTTAGTGTAAAAATATTGTAGAAAATAGTTATTAATCCTGGGTGTCTTACATTTCATCTTATTCGGTAAGCTTTCCATTCCCATAGGAATAGGGAGAATCACTGGGAATGAGAATTGATTGGTCACTTTTTGGATTCAAATTGTAATGTTTGCTTCCTTCCTAATTTAAATCATGAAATAAAATTTCATTTTCATTCCGTTAATATTCTTTTTGGCCAGTCATTGGTATCAAACCCTGAGTATTTAATTTGTTTATTATATATCTTTATTCATTGTCATACATCTTACATATAACAAAGTCTCTTTCATTAAGATTTTGGTTTATAGATTGGTAGCATATAATAAATTTGGAGAGGAATTTTGGTAGAAAGAAGTGTAGCAGTAGTTGTTCTGACTTACACGATGGTTACATGGAAGTCCTATAGTCAACAACCTATCAAATTTTACTATAAGATGCTTGATAATCCATATCAAACTGAAGGTGTATTGGCTCAATGAGTTTTCATTCCCTTGTTGGAAATATTTTCATTGATGTCAAAGGTCTAGCATCGTTGGTGACAAAGGCCCCTTAGCATTTATTGTCTACAAGTGTTGTTAGTGTTCATATTTTGGCTAAATATGTTGATATTTATTTAATATTAATGAATATATTTTTGGCTGCATAAATTCAAAAAGAGGGCCTATGAGGAAGTCAAAGGGTCACGAGGAAAATAAAAAAGAGGAAAAGGACACATTTTCACATGAAGGGTCACCTTGAAGAATTTGAAGGGTCACAAATTAAAGATAAAAGAGGAAGGATGCATTTTTCTATGAAGAGTCACTTTAAAAAATTCAAAAGGTCAATGGGAAAGGATGCATTTGCTCATGAAGGTTCACCTTGTGACTTTTAAAATAAAAGGATGCAAAGGGTCATGCAGGTTTGGTGCCATTTTCGATGAGGATTACAAGGTCACAAAGGGTGAATGCCAAAGGTCCTTTGGAAAGCTATAAATAAAGGCATGCGAAGCCATTTGTTTTATCCAAGAGAGTGCATGGTTTTAATTATTTTATATAATAAAAGAGGAGAGAATAGAAAGAGATATTTTAGAGTTCTATCATTTATTGAGAAAGCAACATTAAGAGATAGTTGTGTTTTATATAGAAGAGGGGTTGGTTCTCTTCTGGGTTGGTGCTCACAAATAGTTATTATGTTATTGCTCTGCAAAGGGGTTGGTGCTCATACAAGTTAGTACTTATAAACTTTGCAATTTTATTTGGTGCTCATTATTATACTTGAGATTGTTCTCTATGATTTTTTCCACATTGGGTTTCTACGTAAAAATATGGTGTCTCTCCCTCTCTTGTGTGGTACATGTTATTGTTTCAGTTTTATTACATATATTGAATGTATGGTTAAGTAGAGTTTGATTAATTAAAATTTTTATAAGATATATGATATACCAATTCACCCCACCTCTCAGTATATCATGTGCTTAATAATTGGAATCAGAGCAGGTTCTTTTGAAAAGAGTTTAATAGCTTGAGGGTAGATCGGGGAAAGCACAATGGCTGGAACACATGAATGTTTTTATATAAATAAGGCCCCTTTGTTTAATTGGATAAATTATGATTTTTGGGGCATAAGGATGAGAAATTACTTGATGTCCCTTGGATTTGAGATTTGACAAGTAGTGATGGAGGAATATGAAGTTCCACAAACACTTGTAACTACATTGGTAGAACAGAAGGCAAGTGAAAGTAATACTAAAGCTTTAAATTCTATTTTATGTGGTTTATGTGATTCAAAATTTATTAAAGTTATGTAATGAAATTTTTTTCATGAGACTTGGGTAAATTTTGAGAATATTTACAAAGGTGATGTAATGTTTCAACAAGCTAAGCTCTAGACTTTCAAAAGATAGTTTGAGATTTTGAAGATAGAAGAGGAAGAAAACATAGCAACTTATCTATTATGGGTTGGTCAAATAGTTAATTAGATTCAAGGCCTTTGAGAAAAGTTATAAGAATAAGTAGTGGTACAAAATGTTTTAAGATATCTACCAATGAGATATGATGCAAAGGTTTCGACAATCAAGGAGATGAAGAATCTAGGCAAGATAAAAATTGATGAATTACATGGTATTCTTACAACATATGAGATGTAGACCGAACAAGAAAAATACTCAAAGAGGGAAGTTGTTTTCAAGACATCAAAAAAAGACAAGGCTAAAATTCAAGAAAGGATTTTAGAAGAAGAGTTTATATTCTAAATATCCTATCTTATCTGAAGATAGTGGAGTCAATGACTCAGTTGAAGAAGAGACTTTATTCATGACCATACATGAAGATGCCTCTATAAAAAAAGTACAACTAATCATGAAGAAGAACATGATGAAGTTGAGGTGAATCTGGAAGGAGAACTCATTTGTGCCTTAGAACAATTACAAGCTCTAAAAAAGAAGAATCAAAGATTGAAAATCCAGATTGAGAAAAATAAAAAGAAGTCAAATGAGATAATTGAAGATCTACAAGAACACGTTAAAGAAGCCAAAAATATTGAATAAGATCTAAAATCTTAGATGCAAAACATAATTGAATAATGTGTAAGGTATGTTGTTGAAATTATCTCTTTAAAAGAAAATCTTGAGAAAATAAACAAATTAGTCAATGACAAAGCAACCAGTGATTCAAAATTTGAGAATACAACTAATATGTTGAATAAGATATTAGAAAGTCACAAATCAAGATCAGATAAGATAGTTATTATTTTTTAAAATAAAAAGAGCTATGTTGAATTTCAAACAAAAATGGAAGAAGTTAAGAATGCAGAGGACAACTCAAACAAAGAAGGATGGAAGGAACAAATCTATAAAATAATTAGGCCAAAGATACAAAAATTAGAATGGATTGTATTTTTATGGTTATTATTTTTATTCCAATGGTTATGGTCATAAGAAAATAGAATGTCAAAAAAGATCTAAAAATTTCAACAATAAGAAGGAAACTCATGCAGTGTCAAGCAGAAGCCATAATTCTTTTACTTTTTTTTCAGGGTTTGATGAAGAGGCCATAATATGTTACAAGTGCAATAATTCTAGACACATAGCCAGGTATTGTAGAACCATGTTCAAGTTAGTCAAGAAGGACCAAAGTTTTAAGGTTCCATTCATTAAGAAGAAAGTTTAGACAGGTTCATGGTAGAAGAAACAACTTGAAAAGTCTATGTTAGCCTAGACAACTTTACATGCAAAAAATGAAGAAAAACCATGGTTCATTGATAGAAGATGTTTGAGGCACATGATAGGAGACAAGATCAAGTTTATAATTCTAAAGAAGATCAAAGGTGTCATAGTGAAATTCAAAGACAATACCACTAGCTGAATAGCCAAAAAAATTACATTAAGTTTGGATAATGGTAGAACTAAGATTGAAAATGTTCTATATGTAGAAGGTGTTAAGCATAATCTATTGATAGTAAGTCAAATGTTTGATCAGGGACACACACTAAAGTTTATGTAAAACATTGTGAAATGAAGATAAAAGATTTAGACATATTGTGATGTAGGAGCATCTTCATGTCATGAAAGTATTTTCATTGTTTTTTTGAGTCTAGGTTATTTAGTCTTTTTTAGTTTGTTTTCCCTCTAAAACCATGGTGTTTAAATTTTCAAATTTACAAATATGCTCATTTGACTTGTAATAAGGCCTACGACTTGTATAAAGTCCAAGTTTATATGGTTTGGCATCAAAATTACTTTTATAAGTCATATATTATGTCATCTTAGGTTGTTTGAACATGATATTGGCTGGATAGAATCTCTTTTAGCTAGAAAAAGTTGTTAACTCTAATTTTAGAGTTTGTTTGTATGAAGCTAAAATAGGAGATTTGGTGTTTAAATATGGTTTAGTTGTTTTTTGGGTATTTAATTTGACCGATTGAGTGGAAAAATTATGATTTAAATGTGTAATGAGAATATGGAGTGTTGAAGGACAATTTTGAGTGTTTTATTCATGATTTTCTATGGACTATGCAAGAAAGTTGGGCATGGCAGTAAGTTAAAAATTGAGAGTCCATATTAGAGACTCAGCTTCCATACTGTGATGATTCCTATAGATAGAAGAGGTCAATACAAGCTTAACATAATTTTCTTGAGATCTTGATCATCAAAATTGAGGTCTATAGATCCATTTCTTTGCCCATTGCCCCTAACTAGGGCTTTTTGGTACATAAAATATGGATAGTGGCTAGAGTTAAAACTTTGTAAATTGTCTTATATAATTAAAATATTTCTCTATGTTAATTTTTAGGTCCTTTTGAAATGATTAAGTCTAGTTTTTAAATCATCCTTATCCTTAAATAGGATATTATGCCTATGACTCTAAAAGAGTAGTTTCTGATCATTTATTGCATTGTCAGATGAATTTAATGATTGAAATATATCAAAATTAATTATTTACACCTTCCTTAAAAGTTTAAAGATTAAACTCTAACCAATACTCTCTGTTGTTCCATATTAGGCCTTGAAAGATATCTAATTAGGTCTATACCAGCTTTTAGTTCAACTAGTCCATACAAAGTAACAACACTTGGATTTTTAATATATTTCTATAATTCCCAAATGGGTGTTTGGAAACTATATTTCTTTATGTGAAAAGGAACATCATGAAATTTGTGGTCAAAATTCTCCTAAAATAGGGCTACAAGCCCATGATCCCATGTACAAGGCAAGAGAGGCCTTATGGCCTATTATGTTTCTTTTGATCAATAAAAGGTAATTATATGGATTTAAATAGTGTAGATAGGTTGAGTGTAAGGTGTCTAGATTGGTATATACAACATATGAGTATTTATTTATAGTTTCATGTTACATTCTAAGCTTCAATACTTTTGTATTGTATGTGGAAAAGCCAGTCATGTAACTTCAGAATTTGCCATGTTTTTGAGTTAGTCTAGGATTGTTTAAGGAGTATTTAGATGATCTTAGGGTGACACAAATTTTTGTGTCAAATCAAAAGGGATTCTTCACAATCCAAGATCCAATCAATAGAAATAAATTGATTTGTGAGAGAGAAGCAAGATGGCCATGAGAGTGAGGAATAGAGGCAAAGCTAGAGGGAGAAGTCCAGTAGGGTAGATGGTAATAGAAAAAGAATTTAGGAATATACAAGATATGATACTAGACCTAGAGATTGCTCAAAAGAGAGGTGTTGGCATTTGAGAAGTTAGTGAAGGTGAAGAAGAGGCACCAGAGGATGAAATGATGGTAGAGGATGATACAACTAAAGAGAGGTTGATCAGAACCATCATGAAGGTGAATGAAAAGCCAAAGATGGAGGTTATAATGTATGAAGGAAACCCATATGTGGAAGAATTGATTGATCAGATCAGTGCATTAGACAAGTACTTTGAATATGAAGGAATAGATGAAGATGACAATAAAGTCATGTATGCCATGACAAGATTGAAGAGCAATGCATCCCTATGGTCGGATGGAGAATAAGAATAAATAAGAAGAAAAGGAATGCTAAATATTAGAAGCTGGGATATAATGGTAGTAAAAATTAAAGGTAAATTCATGCCCTTAGATTACCAAGCAAATATTTTCAAGCAATTATAAAATTTGAAACAAAAGGACTTTACTATAAAAGGATAAAATAAAGAGTTCTATAGGATAACTATAAGATCAAGACACATCGAGAATGATATGGTAAAATTAGCAAGATACACTAATGGTTTGAAGTTTGTCATCCAATATGAGATTAGATTTATCATGCCTACGATAATTGAAGAAGAATACCAATTTGCTTTGAATGCTAATAAGAAAACAAACTTCCTTTGCAATAAGAAGAGGTAGATCCATTAGAGGAAGAGGATCACAAGGAGGTAGAAGGTACCTACAAACATCACAAGATGAGGCTATCAACTCACAAAGTTCAAGAGGTACCTATACACCAAGAGGAAGGAGGCCATATCAAGGATAACAAAGAGGAAGAGGAAGATTCATGTGAAAATGCTTCAAGTGAAACAAGTATGTAGTTGATAGAGCATATGAGTGTCTAGAAAAAAATTATAATAGACATGAGAGAGGAGTACATGTAGACCAAATTGAAAAATAAGATGAAGGACTAGCAACAATTCATGAATATGTACCGAAAGAAGGTGAGTCTCTTTTAATGAAAAGAATCTTGTGGAAGCCTAATAAGGAAATTATGGAACCACCAGTAACAAAAACTTTGTTTAGGATAACATATAAGAGCAAGGGAATGTCTTGAAAAGTCATCATAGATTGTGGGAGTACAAATAATCTAGTGTCATTTGAGATGGTGGAGAAACTAGGCTTTAAGAAGGAGGTGCATCCTACACCTTATCAAGTCTCTTAGCTATAAAAAGGACACAAACTTTTAACAAGTGAACAATGTAAATTGTATTTTTAGATATGAAGATATAAAGATCATATTTTATGTGATGTTATGCTCATGGATGTCTGCCATATATTACTTGGAAGGCCTTGGCAGTTTGACAAGAAGGCCATGCCTGATGGAAGTAAGAATACATATAAATTTGAGAAGGATGGGATAAAACACACACTCAAACCATTAATAGAAGAGGCTGATGATGATGTAAGAAATAATTATAAAATTTTGATAATTAATGGTAAGGATTTTCTACATCAAATGAAGAAGGAAGAGGTAAACATTGTTGTGATTGGTAAGCTAAGAAGTGTAGTCACCAATACTAAGTTGATTGATTTGCCTCAATAAATCTAATATATGTTGAATGAGTACATTGATATTTTGTTAGATTATTTTATTAATGAGTTACCACCATTGATAAGCATCAAACATCACATAGACTTGATTCCAAGAGTAAATATTCCAAACAACGCTGCATATAGGTTGATACCAAAGGAAAATGAAGAGATCAAACACCGAGTTCAATAATTGTTGAACAAATTATTGGTAAGAGAGATTTTTATTCCTTGTGTTGTTCCCATAGTGTTGAGTCCTAAGAAGGATGGGATTTATAAAATGGGTATAGACTCCAGAGAAATAAAAAAGATAACTATTATGTATAGATTCCCATTGCCTAGAATTAATGACTTGATTGTTTGAGTGGAGCTACATATTTTTCCAAGATAGAATTAAAAATTGTATACCATCAGATTAGGGTAAGAGAAGGGATGAATGGAGAATAGCCTTGAAGACCATTGATAGACTCTATGAGTGGTTAGTCATGCCATTTGTGCTAACTAATGCACCAAACACCTTCATGAGGCTGATGAATGAAGTGCTTAAAGAATTCACTGGTAAGTTTGTGATAGTATACTTGGATGATATTTTAGTATTTAATCAAACCAAATAAGATAATTTGAAATATTTGAAGATGATATTGAGTAAATTACATAAATAAATATTGCTAATCAATGTAAAAAAATTTAGTTTCATGAGGGAAAAATTGATCTACTTAGGATTTTTGATTTCAAAGGAAGGTTTAAAGATGGATAAGGATAAGATCAAATCCATACATGAGTTTCCTACACCCAAGAACACCTTTGAGGTAATAATTTTTAATAGTTTGGCTAGCTTCTATAATAAATTCACAAGGAATTTTAGTGGAATTGTTGCTCCAATGATAGACACAATCAAGGGTGATAAGAGAAGGTTTTGCTGGACTAATGCTACTGATAAAAGTTTTAGATTGTTGAAAAAGAAGGTAACTAAATAACCAATCTTAACATTTCCTGATTTTAGTAAACTATTTTAAGTAGAATGTGATGCTAGTGGGACTTCCATAGGTGATATCTTAAGTCAAGATGGCAAACCCGTAGCCTTATTTAGTGAGAAAATAAGTGATATTCAGCCTATGATCAAGATTTATTTTATCTTATACAAACCTTGAAGAAATGGAGGCACTATCTTTTTCCTAAAGAGTTTGTTTTGTTCACTGACAGCTATGGTTTATAATTTATTAGCAATCAGAATAAGTTGAGTCAAAAGCATGTTAAATAGATTGAATTATTACAAAGTTTCACATTCACTATTAATCATAATAGAGGAAAATTTAAAAACTTTGTAAATTCCTTAAATAGGAGGAATATAATCATTTAGGAATATCAAGTAAACATCTTGGGATTTGAAGATTTGAAGGAGATGTATAAAGAAGATCTAGACTTCAAGGAACCATATGAAGCTTGCATGAATCCACTAGGGGGTGGTAGGAGTCTTTAGATAGAATTCATGATTCAAGGTCTATTTTTCAAGGGTATCCATCTTCTCATCCCCAAGAGTTCCATGAGAGATAATTTGTTGAAGGAGAAACATAGTGGCAGCTTGGTAAGACATTTTGGACAAAACTAGACACTAGCACAATTGAGTACTCATTAATATTGGCTAGGTATGAATTTATTTGTTGAGAGGTGAAATACATGCCAACATGGCAAGGGAAGTAGTCAAAATGTAGGTTTATACCAACCACTACCCATTCCCAATAGGGCTTTGGATTCATTAAGTATAGACTTTGTACTTGGTTTGCCAAAAACTCAAAAATGTCATGATTATATATTTGTAGTGGTTTATAGGTTATGAAAGATGGACCACTTCATTTCATGATCATAAAAAAGTGATGCTACTAACATAGCCAATCTATTCTTTCAAGAGATTATGCGATTGCATGGGCTTTTTAGGAGCATTATTTCTGATAGGGACACTATGTTTGTTGGGTACTTTTGGAGGACATTGTGGAAGAATTTGGGCACAAATTTGAGCTTCATCTCAGCCTACCATCTTGAAAATAATGGTTATACTTAAGTTGTCAATAGGAGCCTTGGCAACATCTTGAGGAGTTTGGTAAGTATGTAACCAAAATAATGGGATCTTGTTCCAGTACAAGCTGAATTTTCATATAATGATTCTCCTAATATAAGTATAGCAATGATTCCATTCCAAATATTCTATGGAATACATCTTATAGGTGTATATTAGCTAAGTGATCTATGAAAGATAACATCAAGGAGTGTTAATGTAGAAGATTTTTCTAATTTAATGCAAAACTTGCATTAACAAGTGAAGAGGAAACTTGAAGAAAAAACACCAAGTACAAGCTAAGGGCTGATCAAAAGAGGAGAGAGGTTAGTTTTCATGTGGGATAACTTGTTATTTCCCACATTAGAAAGGAAATAATTCCTAAGAGAGAGTACACCAAGCTAAAAGTGAAGAAAATTGGTCCATGCAAGGTATTAATAATGTTCTCAAATAATGCCTATGAGATCAAACTACCAAAGGGGATTGTAATATCTCCAATCTTCAATGTTGAAGACATATATCCATATAATGGTGAATAATAAGTAGATGAAGGGCCTAGGAGAGAGGTTTATGAAGATTTATAATGGGAGAAACAATTACAAAAGGAAGTGCCAAAGGAGGTTGAGAAAATTTTGGACAAGAAAGTGGTTAAGAAGACAATAGTAAAAGAATATTTCTAGTACCTAACCAAGTGGAAGAACCTAACAGTTGAAGATGCAACATGGTTGACTATAAATGACATCCACAAGCTAGGCACAAGTGTGGAGGAGTTGATGAAAAATAAGAAGTGAAGATTGCTTCTTTTTTCTCCTTAGAGGAATGACAGAGGAACATCTTCATGTCATGAAAGTGTTTTCATTGTTTTTTTTGGTTCTAGGTTATTTAGTCTTTCTTATTTTGTTTTCCCTCCAAAACAATAGTGTTTAAATTTTTAAATATGCTCATTTGGCTTGTAATAAGGCCTAACAGTTGTATAAAGGTCAAATTTTTATGGTTTGGCATCAAAATTAGTTTTATAAGTTATAAAATATGTCACCTTAGGTTGTTTGAATGTGATATAGGCTGGTAAGAATCTCTTTTAGTCATAAAAAGTTGTTAACTCCTATTTTGGAATTTGTTTGTATGAAGATAAAATATGATATTTGGTGTCTATGTATGGTTTAGTTGTTTCTAGGGTGATTACTTCAGCCCATGGAGTGGAAACATTAGGTTTGAAATGTGTAATGAGAAGATAGAGTATTGAAGGATAATTTTAAGTGTTTTATTCATGATTTTCTATGGACTATGCATTGAAGCTAGAGAGGGTAGCAAGTTAAAAATTGATAGTCCATACCAGAGAATCAGTTTCCATACTCGGATGATTCCTACATATAGAGGAGGTAAATAAAATCTCAACCTAATTTTTTTGAGGTCTTGATAATCAAAATTAATGTTTATAGAGCCATTTCTTTACCCACTGCCCCTAATTGGGTCTTTGTTGTACAAAAAATCTATATGGTGGCCATATTTGAAACATTATAATTTGTATTATATCATTAACATCTTGCTGTATGTTAATTTGTTGGTCCTTTTGAAATGGTTAAGTCTATTTTCAAACTCACCCTTGTCCTTGCACTAGGATACTATGCCTGTGAATGTAAAAGAGTAATTTTTGATAATTTATTATACTATCATATGAATTTAATGATTGGAACATATCAAAACTAATGATTCACACCTTCCCTACAAGTTTAAAGATCAAACTCCAACCATTATTCTTTGATGTTCCATATTAGGCCTTGAAAGAGACCTAATTAGGTTTGTACCAACCTTCAGTTCAACTAGTCCATACAAAGTAACACCACTTAAATTTTTCATATATTCTATAATTCCCAAATTGGTGTTTGGAAGGTATATTTTTTTTATGTGAAAAGGAACATCATGAAAGTTATGGTCAAAATTCATCTAAAATAGGGATACAAGCCCATGTACAAGGCAAGAGAGGCCTTATGGCCTGTTGTGTTTCTTTTGTTCATCCAAAGGTAATTATATAGATGTAAAAAGTGTAGATAGGTTGATTTTAAGGTGTCTAGATTAGTATATATAGAATATGAATATTTTTTTTAATATTTTTATGTTTCATTCCAAGCTTAAATACCTTTGTATTGTATGTGGAACTACCAATCATGTAACTTTAATAATTTACCAAGTTTCTAAGTCAGTTTAGGATTGTTTTAGGTGTCTTTAGGTGATCTTAGCATGACACCATGTTGATTGTAGATGCTTAGAGGATACATAATAATTTTTATATGTTATTATATATCAAAGGTAAAAAATGTTGTTTGATTTAGGTTAAGGAAGTTTGGATATGGCACAAGAGAATGGGACAAATAAATTTTGACAATCTTGTCAACATCAACGAGAAGCAAGAATTTACTGATCTTCTAAAGATTACAAAACCTTCTAACATGATTTTTGAACCATGTCAAAATGAGAAATAGGTTGGAAGGTTAAAAAAAAAGAATACTAAACCACTTAGATGTTAGAACTTGTTCACTCTGAATTGTGTGGATCTATGAGAACTCAAAGTACTCAAGGTGAGAAATGTTTCATGTTGATTATTGATGATTTTACACATATGACTTGGGTGATTTTTTTAATAAAAAAATAGAATCTTTCAACCACTTCAAACATTCAAGGCTTTTGTTAAGAATGAAATTGATTTAAATATTAAGTGTCTAAGATGAGATCAAGGAGGAGAATTCATGTTAGATGAGTTTATTGAGTATTGTGAAGACTATGGGATAAAGAGACATTATTCATTAGCAAGAAATCCACAGAAAAATGGAGTAGTTATGTGAAAAAGTAGAATAGTTCAAGAGATGATGAGGACAATGCTAAATAAATCCAAGATACAAGATAAATATTAGAGAGAGTTAGTATGTACAATAGTTCATATTGATAATAGAGTGTTATTGAGAGTCAACAATGACAAGAATCCCTATGAGCTATAGAAAGACAAACTAGCTATAGTTGATTTCTTTAATGTTTTTAGCAGTAGATGTTTCATAAAGAGAATCAATGAAAATTTGGGTATGTTTGAACATAAAATAGATGAATTTATATTTATTGGACATTCTATCAAAATTAAATCTTATATATGTTATAAAAAGGAACCAAGAAGATTGTTGAAAGTGCAAGTGTCAAGATAGATGAAGATGTAACACAAAGAGATAGTGTTCCAGTAGACACACCTGAAATCATTGAAGAAGAAGATTTTGAAGAATCAGATGAGGTTGAAAATAAAGATAAAAAGGACACCAAGACCCCATCCAAATATGTTCATAGAAATCAAAATAAGAGTGACATCATCAGGAACATAAATGAAGGAGTTCACACCAAAAGGATGATGGTAAGTGAATTTGAGCTAGTTAATTTTTCTTTGCTATCCAAAATTTAGCTTAAATTTTTTTTAGAAGCTAGACATGATGAGAATTAGGTTAAGGCAATGGATGAAGAATTAAATTAAATAGTAAATAATGATACTTTGGAATTAGTGCCTAGATCAAAAGATTAAAATGTGATAGAAACAAAATTTGTATACATAAATAGGCTTAAAGAAGATAGTGAAGTTACCAAGAATAAAGAAATGTTAGTATGTAAAGGATATGATCAAATTGATGATATAGTTTTTGAATAAAATTCTACACTAGTGTTAAGGATAGAGGTTATTTGAATGTTTCTTGCATATGCAGTGTTTGAGAATTTCAAAGTGTTTCAGATGGATGTTAAGTCTACCTCCTTGAATGGAAATCTAGAAGAGGAGGTATACATTGAGTAGCCTAAGGGATTTAATCTGTCAAATGATAGAATCCATGTATGTATATTTAATAAATAATTCTATGGATTGAAGCAAGCTTCCAGAGATTGGTATGCAAGACTTGATAAGTACTTGCAAGATCAAGGTTTCAAGAGAGGTTTTACTGACATTAATATATACACCAAAATAGAAGGTGAGTATTAGTTGATTACTATGGTATATGTTGATGACATAATATTTGAAGGAAACATTTAAAATATGAAAAAAAAAATTAATAATATGCAAAAAGAATTTGAGAAGTCTATGCTTGGAGAATTGTCATTTTTTAGGGTTGCAAATATTTCATTTAAAAAAAGGAATTTTTATATTTTAAAATAAATATACTAAGGAGATTTTGAAAAAAATTGGTTTTAAGGATTGTACACTAGTTGGCACACCAATGGGTACATGAAATAAGGTAAATAAGGATGAAGATTCAGTTGTTATAAATCAATCTTTGCATAGATCTATGATTGGTAGTCTTTTATGTTTGATAGCATCAAGGCCTGAAATCATGCATACAGTAGGCATGGATATGATATATCATTAAAATATAAAAGAGAGTCATGTTTAGTTGGTGAAAATAATATTTAGATATGTCCAGAGAACATTGGAATATAGATTTTGGTATCCCATAGGCAAATATTTCACTTTGGTTTCTTATATAGATTGGACAAGTTGTTTGGATGATAGAAAGAGTACAAATGGAGGAGCTTTCTTTCTTGATGATAGCTTAGTACCTTGGATAATCAAGAAGTAAAACTTAGTATCATTATCTAAAGTTGAAGTAAAATATATTGAAACGGTTGTTGTGTCATACTCAACTTCTTTGGATGAAGTAAACTTTATAAGACATCAAGTTAAAATATGATGAACCTATTTATAATTTTTGTGATAACATGAGTGCTATCAATATTTATAAGAATCTATTGATGCATTCAAGAAAAAAAAAGATTATTATCTGATATCATGTTTTGAGAGATCAATTCGTAGATCAACAGGGTAAAATGGAATATATCAGTACTATATAACATATTGAAAATATTTGCATAAAGACACTAGTAAAAGACACATTAGAGTATATGCAGGAGAAGTTAGGAGTAATTCATTTTAATTCATGCCATTAATGATAAAAATTAGTTGAGGGGGAGATAAGTGTTAGATAAAGGATATACCCTTTGTCATTTGATGTCAAAGGGGGAGAATAATAGGAACATGTATAGAAATAGTTACAAAACTAGGTATACGATGCTATAATAAGGGGGGGTTACTGTATGTTTTTTAGATGGTAGCATGCATATATTTTTATTTTCAGTACATGTTTTACTATGTGGCAATTTTAGTTTGAGGTTGCCATCAATGACAAAGGGGGAGATTGTTGGAAAATGTTGTTATTGATGTCAAAGGTCTAACATTGTGAGTGATAAAGGCCCCATAGGATTTATTATCTAAAAGTGTTTTTAATATTCATATTTTGGCTAAATGTGCTGATATTTATTTAATATTAATAAATATATTTTTGGTTGCATAAAGCCAAAAAAAGGGGCCCATGACGAAGTCAAAGGGTCACGATGAAAAGATAAAAGAGGGAAAGGACACATTTTCCCATGAAGGGTCACCTTGATGAATTTGAAAGGTTACCAAGTAAAAACAAAAGTGGTAAGGCACATTTTTCCATGAAGAGTCACCTTTATGAATTTGAAAAATCATCAAGATAAAGACAAAAGAAGAAAGGATGCATTTTCTCATGAAGGGTAACCATGTGAGTTATCAAATGAAAAGATTCAAATGGTCATGTAAGTTTGGTACCATTTTCTATGAGGAGTAAAGGGTTACAAAGGGTGAATACCAAAGGTCGTTTGGAAAGCTATAAATAAAGTCTTGAGAAGCCATTTGTTTTATGCAAGAGCATGCATGGTTTTTAATCATTTTATATAAGAAGAGAGGAGATAATAGAAAGAGATATTATAGATTTATATCATTTGTTAAGAAGCAACATTAAATGATTGTTGTGTTTTATACACAAGAGGGCTTGGTTCTCCTGTGGGTTGGTGCTCACAAAATATTTATAATGTGTTGGTGCTCATAAATAGTTATTGTGTTAGTGCTCGGCAAAGGGGTTGGTGCTCTTATAATTTGTTGCTTGCAAACTTTGTAATTTGAGTTGGTGCTCATTCTTATATTTGAGATTTTTATCCATGGTTTTTCATACATTAGGTTTTAACATAAACATTTACTCTCTCTCTCTCTCTCTCTCTCTCTCTCTCTCTCTCTCTCTCTCTCTCTCTCTCTCTCTCTCACTCATATATGGTGCATGTTATATTTTTAGTTTTATTTCATATCTTAAATGTATGGTTAAGTGGATTTTGATTAAGTAAAATTTTTATTAAGATATATGATATACTGATTCACCCCTACCTCTCAGTATATCCTATTCTTAACATCCCTAAGCATGTCACTTTAATTTCTAAATGATTAATTTTAATTTTTGTCATAACACCACATAACGTTTATTTTATTAGTTGGATCTATCATGGACCTATCATGGCTTGTTGTTGACCTACCATGGACTGCATGGTGTTTAAAGATTTAAATGGTTACATGACTATGCTTCCATTCTCTATTGATAATATTTAATGCATTGTAGTATTACATTCTATATTGGTGTCAACTGAAGTGAAGAAGTCTTTTTTTGATATTTCATTCATATTGCTACATGGAGGAGTTTCTTTATATATTTTAAATATTGGAATCTTGGCCATATAAAACAAAAAGAGAATGTATATGATTTTTTTTTAAAAGTCAATTTATATTTTTATATTCAAAATTTAAAAATTTTAAATTTGAAAAGCATTTATTTTTTAAGGCAAGCTACTATAATAAAATTTAGAAAAAATAACTGAATCTTGAAATTCAAGGAGAAATAAGGGGGAGCTATTGTTTTTACCCATTCGTGTATGTAAAAAATGTAAATCAAAAAATAAAAAAAGATTGAGTATATTGATGTATGAGTTTTTCTTTTCATGTCAGTGTTAATGACAATGTGAATCATTTTTAGTACCTTTGTATATACTAAAAATGGGGACCATTTTCATGTGATAAGGAAGCAATTGGGGTTAATAAAACTCAAAACCTCTAAAAACTCAAACAAAATTGTCTAGAATGGTCTCAACAAGTGGATAACACACCCATATTAAATGTTTTATGGTTTGATATTTTTGGTGGAAAAACACAACTATCTGAACCAACATGGAATACAAAGGACACTCAAACATGGAAGTTAAAAAACTAGAAGGCTTTTACCTTTATGAGGGCATTAGTGGATGAAGATGTGTTTTGTCATATACAGGGGGTGAAATACACCATGGGAAGCATATCATAAACTAAAAGACATATATGAATCCCATTCAGAGTTGGAATTCTTTTAGTTGCTATTGAAACTATTCAACCTAGAGTTGAAATATGGTGATGTGATGAGAATGGCTTTAAAGATACGTGCTATCAAACATGATGTTGAAGTAATAGGTGTCAAAATTGACATATACATGACAACATCATAAAATACCTTATTCCCAACTATTCATTCTATTTGGAGTCTCTACAAGTAAGAAAATAGTTGAAAATATGGCAAAAAAAGAAAAGGCATTTGGAAGGAAAATAAAAACCACAATAGGTGAAAGTGTGTTCTATGTCAAAAAAAATTATTACAAACCATCAAACAAGGCCATGTCTTCTAAAAATGAAGGAAATAAAAAGTATAAGGGGTGGTAAAAATGAAAGTCATGGTGGTCAAAATCAAAAATGGAATGATAAATAGAACCTCTATTGTGAATGATGTGATAGAAAAGGTAGCCATAAGACTCATAAATTCAAGACTCCATGGGATAAAATTGAATCATACCATAAAAATAAAGATTCAAATTGAAAGATATAGTCAAAAGAGTCAAACTCAAGCCAATTCACCAAATGAACCTATGTTTTTCCGGTATAGATTATGAAGTAAATAGTATCTCAATCAGTTTTTCATTGTTTAATTCTTGGGTTATTGATACTATTGCCACTAAAAATATGAATTTATAAAAATACATATTCGAGGAGTAAAATGAATAAATTTGTGGCTTAATATACCTAATAGATAGATAATGTCTACAACCACAAGGAAGAGGTACAATTTCACTCAAGTGTCTAGGGCTTTTGGACTACAAACTCGAGACTGTTATCTACTTTCCTCAATTGAAAAGAAACTTATTATCCCTAGTGCCCATAGGGAACCAAGGCCATTCCATTATGTTTGATCATGGTGATGTCATAATTAGGATAAAAAGTGATAATACAGTCATCTTGACTAGATATGTGGAAGGGAAACTACTAAAACTAAAGGGTGAACCATCAATTTCAAGGAACTATGCTCATCTTGTGTAAGACAAAATTTATCTAAACATTTTTTGGAAATATATATTTAATAAAATTTACTATAGAAGTACTAAATTATTTTAAAGAATGATATTGTTGGCATGCCTATATTGTCTTCAAAATTAGATGATAATTATGAAGCCTTCATCTTGGCTAAACATGCAGGTAAACTATTCTATATGTCATAGTGGAAAGTAGACAAAAATATTTAGCTTGTTTATATAGACTTGTGTTCTCTTCCAATCCTTTGCACTGGTGGTCATAAGTATTTCATGTTATTCATTTATCATTACAACAAGATGACATGGATATACTTTTTGAAAAAGAAATCAGAATCCTTCAATACTTTCAAAAAGTTTTGAATATTGATAGAAAATGAAACATAAACCCACATTAAAAACACTTAGGATAGATAATCATGGTGAATTCACATTATATAAATTTAATTCTTATCTTTAGAAGAATAGGATCAAATGTCATTTCACAGTTCCTCAGACTTCACAATAAAATGGAGTGGTTGAAAGGATGAAGATAATTGTGATAAATATGGTTTATGCAATTGAATTTTAAAGGTGTAAATCTTTAATTTTTGGCTAAAGCATCTAAAACAACTTTATTCCTTCACAAAAAATCACCATCAATATCTCTTGAATCAAATATTCCATATGTGATGTGGTGTGGTCACCTCCCTTCAGTGCAACATCTTTAAATTTTTGGATCCACTTGTTATGCATTAGTTCCAAATGAGAAGAGAAATAAATTGGACCAAAGGAGGTCAAAAATGTATCCATTTGGGATATTATGATTCCTTTAGGCATTCAGGTTATTTGATGAGAAAGATAATAAGTTTCTTGTCACAAGGTAAGTTATTTTTTTGTAAAACTACAAATGACAAAGATCATATTCATCCGTAGTTTAGTTGACAAGACAAATATGCAATGTTTGATGTCTACAAAGAGAGTGATTTGAATGTTACAGAGAATGTGTGGGGGATTATAGAGTTGGGAATCTATTGATTTTCTATTATGTCTTATACATGAGCTTTAAATTCCTCCTAAAGGAGAAAGTGAAACTTCATCAAATATTGAACAAGGGATAGAAGAAAAAGGGTAAGATAGTGAAGAAACTTCAAAGGATGAACCTAAAGAACTTGAAAAATATAAAAATATGCCTAAGTGGACCACTCAAATACTTAAATATGTGAGGCTTGATGATGTTGGGAAAAGAGGCACTCAAAGTGCATATGAAACCTCATCTCTGCTAAACAATTCTATTAATGAAATTCAAGATGTGATTGGAAAACTTACATTAGATGATTCTCAAGAGGAACTCAATTCTGCATTTGATTCAAAAACAAGAAACTTAAAACAAGATAAAAAGCTTGAATCTTAAATAAAAATAATGAAATATGAGTATAATTCATTGGTGAAAAATGGGACTTGGAATCTGGTTGATCTAGCATATGGTTTCAAACAAATTAGTTTCAAGTAGTTATATCATAATAAATACAAATTAGAAAAATCACTTGACAAGTAAAAATCAAGGCTTGGTGAAAAGGTATATGCTCAAAATGAAAGAATTGAATATAATGAAACCTTTTCATCTACAATAAAATGTACTACCATTTAGACCATGTTGGCTTTAGTAGCTCACAATGGATGGAAAGTTCACCAAATGGTTGTCAAAATTACATTTTTTGAATGGATACTTCAAGGAAACTATGTATATGACACAAACTCACAAGTTTACTATAAAGGGATAACAACACAAGGTGTACAAACTAGAAAAATCACTATATGGTTTGAAAACAAGACCCTCAAGCATGATATGAAAAACTAGCTAAGCACCTTATGAACATGAACTTCAATGTTTTGAGTTGAAAATGTAACTCTTTTCATCTAAAAATTTGATAAAATAGTTGTATTTGTTTTGGTGTATGTTGATGATTTTCTCTCACAGGAAATAATTCATGGTACACTATAAAATTCTATTCAAAGTTCATGAAAAGCTTTGAAATGACTAATTTGGGTTTATCTTCATTACTATTTTGGTATTGAAGTTATTCATAAAACAAATTATTTATTCATCACTCATCATACGTATGTTAGTGACACTTTGAGAAAGTTAATAATGGAAGATTGTAATCCTCTCAGCACACCCATAGAACAAAATTTCAAATTGACGTCTGAAAATTCAACATATTTAGTTCATGCCACTAAATATAGATAACTCATTGGAAGTCTAATTTATGTGACTACCACTGAACTGGATATATCATATTTAGTTAATTTAACCAATTATTATTTCTTTCTCTTATCTATTATAATTTTATTTAGATTCCATATTTTTTAATACAAATTCAAAGTCAACTATAAATAGGAAACTATTGTAGTTATTTGATAAGGATGTAACAATTAGATAACCTACTATTTGTGATAGAATTCTATAATGGAATATTTTTGTCATACTTACTGTACATACATATATTATGGATTTCTTCTTTATTAATTTCTTTTACCCAATCTAAAGTGTTTCCCTATCAAAGACCTAGTTACTTACCACTATCCATCCAAACACTATTATGTACCACTAGTTTTTTTCCGATTAACACTATGGGATCAGAAAAATTATCTCATTACAAGCACAAAGATATCAAAGTGTATACACGAAATAAAAGGAGAAAAGAAAATAAATTCAAGAAATATTTTTCATGGTATTAAGGACTTTGAGGACCCATAAGATCATAATAATACCATATAAGTAGTCCTAAAAACCTAATCATATCAATCCCATATTTATAGACATCTATTTAAACATTTTGGGATTCACATATCTAAGTACAAAATGTGACTAAAGATTTAAACCAATGCATAAAAAAGATAAGATCATTATTTATCTCCAAACTAATCACATGTTTAAATGAGAAACTTAATTAAGCACTATTAGTATATTTTATGTGATTTATGGTGCTTAATTTTAGGTGGGTCAGTTTTTGATTCTTAATATTGGTGACAAAACTCTCTAATACTTCATATGGTTTTAATTTTTTTGAATATCACACAACCTAGGGTTTACTTTTTTTTATGCTCATAGTTCCAAAAAATTTATTTGTTTTCTCAGTTATTCTTGATCCATATTCCCAGGTTTTTTTATAATTTCTAAATTTGTTTCACAAAACTAGTGTGTTTGTTCTAATAAGCTACATGTGTTTCCATGTCTAATTTCATTTTTTGTGACATATAGACACACACACCACAATAATGAAATTGGACATGGAAACACACTCACCACAAAAATAAGTGTTAGGCCTGATAAAAAGGAAATAAGTTTTGTAAAAATTCCCTTAGTTAGAGCTAAACTAGGCTTGAAAAGGGAAATGGAATAAAAAATATTTAAATGAATAATAGGAAATTGATAGTATAATAACTATAACATTTTGATTATTTTAATCTAGATATAAAATTGCATTTAAGCCTAAAAAAAGAATAGTTTAAAAATAAAATTGTACATTTAAAGTCAATTAAAAGTCAGATAGGTGACTTTGGTCTATTTTCATGTCTAAAATTATGTTACATGAATATGATAATGTTCTCAATGTCACCTAAAAGATGATAATTTCACTCTGGTGATTTAGACTCTATCCCTAGGGTGACATTGAAGTAGTTTTTAGGGTGACATTTACATCATCACTATGGTGTCTTTAAGTATGTCTTTTAATTTTATTTAAATACATCTTCTATGTGTATTTAAATTTGTCCCTAAGTTGACTTTAAATATTTCACTGAATTTGATTTTCAATCCATTAGTTAGTTGAATTTAAGTCCAACATTAAAGGTTAATTTACTTCCATTATCCTAAGGTGACTTTAAATCCACCATTAAAGATGAGTTTAAGTTTGAAATCAGGGCTAAATTTTAGTGATACACTAGATTGTATTAAAATGTAATTTTAGTCTTAAAGTATATTTTGAAATTATATTGAGAAAATTATTATTTTTAGGTTATTGGAATTTAAATATATTAAAATATAAATTTTAAATTATTTTAGATTATTTAATTGTATTATTTATTAAATAACAATATGTTATTATAAAATTATAATTTATGTTTGTGTGTGTGTGTGTGTGTGTGTGAGAGAGAGAGAGAGAGAGAGAGAGAGAGAGAGAGAGAGAGAGAGAGAGAGAGAGAGAGAGAGAGAGAGAGAGAGAGAGAGAGAGAGAGAGAGAGAGAGAGAGAGAGAGAGAGAGAGAGGGAGAGAGAGAGAGAGAGAGAGAGTTATCTACACGAGCCTTGAAGTCTTCAAATTGGTCAAAAATATTAAACTTTTATTTAAAAATTTACACCCAAGTGTACCTTGAATAGTCATCAATGAAGGTAAGAATATATATAAGTTATGCTAAATAAAGGTTATGTAAATGGATCACAAATTTCTTTTTGAATCAGGGTCCAAGATCTAAATAAAGCTCCATGATATTACTCTATCATACTTATTTAGAGGATATTTAATAAGAATCCAACCTTGTCCAAAACCTTCAGTATAACCAACATGAGGGACTCCTATAACCATATCATGTTAAACTAACTTGTTCCAAGTAGTGATAGTTAAGATCATAAAATTGGTCATGCCTTAGTTTACTCATTCTATCTAAGTGGGAGATTAATTACATAAAAGTGTTATTTGGATTTTTTTTTTA
Source organism: Torreya grandis (assembly GCA_037957365.1). Classification (NCBI taxonomy): domain Eukaryota; kingdom Viridiplantae; phylum Streptophyta; class Pinopsida; order Cupressales; family Taxaceae; genus Torreya; species Torreya grandis. The sequence continues at coordinate 224,282 of JARHVA010010039.1, forward strand.
GAAGGTTTATAACCATGATTTTTCAGTTTATTTCTTGATTATCATGGTAGAATTATTTTTGAACTCCCTAATGACTACATAATCTAGGGTTAAAGTTAACTCTCTACATAATTTAGGTGATAAATAGAGAGGAGATTATTTTATAGTGTAGGAAGACATATAAAATCCTTGAATGTTACATCACTCCACTTTAATAGACCCTCTCCAACAAAATTATACATAAGTATCATCACCTATTAAAATATAAGTCTTATAACATGGCTCTAAGGATGATAAAAAATATTATTATGAATTCATTTGATGTAAAGCACCAAAATTAATAACACATGTGGAAATTTGACATGAAACCACAATAAGATAATTATCATTAACTTTCCCTTTATTACTATATTTTCCTCAAAAGACTCTAGAGATGATGAAATTTGTGTGATGAAATTAGGGATACCTATGTTAATTCTTCTCAAAAAAAATTAAGTGATCTATCTATTTTTTGAATCATTTATGTTCATCATGCCCAATTCTTTTGTAATAGGCACATTTGAACTTCTCCATATTAGGTTTGGCATCTTAATATGAGATCTCAGTTGTTGTTTTGAATGTAGCATATGGTTTCAAATCATTTTTTGTTGACAGTCCTTCATTTTATGTTTTTTTATCCTCAGTAGTTTTATCCTTCTATTTTTTTCCTACTAATCTTGTCTTGTTCCCAAGTAAACTATTTTTAAAAATAATGTAACAAATTGTACAGTCCATGTAGCTCCTTTGGATATCTTAGTAGCATGTAAGGTAGAGAAAAAAATAGAGTAGTCATTACCTAACATACCAAAAACCAAAAGGATAAAGTGGTCAATGATTTTTATCTATGCCAAAAAATTTCAACTACAACCTAAATGACTTAAATTTGGAGAAAAGTCATGTATTATCTCAAATTTTCCTCAACTCAAACTAATTATTTTATTATCTAGATCAAAAACCCTCATTAAATCTTGATTCTCAAAGAGTTCTCCTAAAATGATCCAAACCTCATTTAGTAATTTTACAGATTCAATGTGAAAGAGTAAGTCAAGAGACACATACAAATGTAGTAGACTAGATGCCTTCATCACATATATTAAATTATTTAATATTTTATGCATCAAGTGTTGGTTTAGTTTACATACCCATAGTTATAATGTGTAAAACCTTTATCCCTAAAAAAAATGTACTACTTTACTTTTCCACTCATGATAATTATATGGATTGAAAAGCGAAACCAAATTATAATCCATAGTGTAGTAAGAAATTCATATTTTCATAAATGGCCTTGTAAGAGAAAAAGCAAGGCATAAAACAACCACTTCAAACTATTAAAAATAACCACACTATTCCTTCCCCTCCCCCCTAACATATGTTTGGCACTTTATATTTTAGTGTGTATACAATTGGAAATTTTTAGTGCACATATAATCAACACTTTCAATTTAGGGTATATATAATTTGACAAGCACTGAAAGTAGTTTGTATCATCTAAACAAGAGTATGAAAATATAAACTATGAAAGGTGATTAAAAAATACATACTTTCAAAAATAAATGTCACCTTAACATGAAATAACTACATAAAGTTTTGTGCTTTATAAAACATTTTAATCAACATTTTTCCTATTCTTGTATAAAACATATTCATGCTTTCAAAATTTTTTGAAAAATAATTTTGCACAATTTTTTACAAAATAAATTATATGTTTATCCCTTTTACATTGGTTGTGACTATGGTCTAAATAAAATGATCAATATGTAAACATTAAAAATTTTGTGATAACACATTTTTTCGGGAATTATGCAAGGTTAACCACAATTAACTTTACTCGATCACATGATTGGATTAAAATTTTGTGATGCACCTTGTATCAATATAAAAATAAAAACCATATCTTAATTCATGTAGATCCATACACAACTATTTTATACCATCTTTAGGTACACACCATTCATAACTGATAACTCATATAGGTGCTAAGATAGCCAAAGTGTGGGTACAGGATCATTTCATGCAGCTAAAACTATTACAAATGTGTCACATGTGTATATTATGCAGATAACTTAGAAGAGGTACACATATTTTAATGTACTCTATTATATAGTACAAAGTATGTAAAACTTGACATAGTAAACAATGCATATATAAAGGTTCAATACTACATACAAGTAAATACAGTTGAGTTTGTCAAAGTTCACAATTCAACATAGTATCCAGCATCAAACAATACACACAATAACAATGTGAGCATGATATGTTTTAGAGAATGCAATACAATGTAGTACCCCCTAATTTAAAATACACATAGCAATAGGGTAGACAACATAAAAACACATTACATAAAATTCATGTAAACCTAACTTACATAGGGGTTGTACATATCTCAAAAAAATGATGTGTATAATAAAAAATGGAAACATGCCCAATATTATTTTTAATTATAAAACATATGGCCTTTTTAAAAATTGGCACTCTTGTAGAATTTTATGATATAATACCCAATTGAGCCCATAAACTTATAAAAATGAGTATTTTTTAAAAAATCTCCATTTTGACAAATTTAGAAGAGATCCTAATGTTTTTGAGGTCTTTTAGAATCAATGACATAGGTTAAAATATATGAATAATGAACTTATACATAGATCATATTCTTAATTATTTTTTAATTCTCCTAATTATCTTAAGATGAAGGAGAAGAACTTACTTAGAAACCAAATGATCTATAATAAGCAAAATTAGATAATAAAGATTCAAAAATTCATTACAAAAAAATATATCCACTTTACCATAATTAAATTTGATGCCATGTCAGAATGAGTGACATTTTATAGAATTATCGATGATCCAAGACAAGTGTATTCCATCACAATAAATTCTTAATCATTCAATGTATATATGAATAAAGAGACTTAAGTTATAAAAGAGAAACCAAATATAACTATACTAATATATTATATTTAGATATAAATGAAAATAAATTTGAGGAGAGGTACATAAATAGGTATAGGATAGGTATAAAGGCCACCTATGTTTAGAACTGTGAACACATGAAAACTACCAAATGAATAATGAGAACCATTTTTCAAAATGTCAACATTGGTTGGTAAATGTGAAGAGTATCATCACCCACCAATTTTACTACAATTTAGACATGTGCATGTGCATCTTAATAAAATAAAATATTACACGTAATCTAAATAA
>JARHVA010010040.1:0-17500 GCA_037957365.1 Torreya grandis
ACATCTCTTCTTAGAGATAAGCTGATATTTTGTATTGCGAGCCGTAAGTAATACGATGTCTCTTCCAAGAGAGTTCATTGTTATTGTGTTGTTTTTGTGTTATTGCAATCTTCGTTAGACCAAAACTTCTGAGTTTTGGATTAGTGGTATCAAATTGGTTTGTCTTGAGAAGTGTATGTTCCCAAGGACGAGGTCAGGATACAAGATACTTGGGTGGGAAGCAATAGAGCTTCTAGACGCTCCCCCTATGCTCCCCAAATGACCTCAAATGGTGGATGACACTGAGACATCCAATCCTTTCAAGGAAATGGTGAATGAAGCCCTCTAGTGGCAACAAGCGTAGATGCTTCAACAATTTGCTCAAATTCTTCAAACACTTTCGATGGGAAATTCTGGCTCTATGGCTACACAGTCGAGCTCCTCATCAAGGGAATTTACTTTCAGTGCCCCAACACCCTTCAAGGTTCTTGTAAATTTTGATATTCCCACATTTTAAAGGAAAAATCAATGCTGATGCAGTGGAAAATTGGTTGGATCAACTGTCGTCCTCCTTCTCAGTAAATAAGTTCACTGATGGAGAAAAGATCACTTTTTGCTCTTCTGAAATCATCATTTCCCATGAAAAACTGGTGGGAAGTGTACAAAAAGAGGTTCAATTCAGATATCATTGGCCTTAGGGTGGAACCCACCTGGGATGATTTTATGAAAGCAGTAAAAAAAGAATACTATCCCCTCGGTGCGTATGATGATCTGTACATATAGTGGCACCAACTTCGCCAAGACAAAGACCAATCTATGCAAGATTACACAGATGCTTTACATTCTTTGTCTACAAGAATGGGCATTGAAGATAGTGAGAAACATAAAACTCTCAAATATCATGGTGTACTATAATGGTACATCTGGGGGGAGATGGAGCTCTTCAATTTGGAAACCATCGGTGAGGCATACAAGTTCACAGTAAAGATTGAGCAAAAGCATGGAAGAATGGATATAAAGAATCAGTCTACAAAATGGAAAAGTGATAAATAAGGTCAAAATTGGAAGCAAAAGGAAGGAAAGATTGGGAGTGGTGTGGTTATCACAAATCTGGAACTCACTCCAAAGAAGAATGTCGAGCTATCAAGTCATTGCTTTCTAAGTCACCATCCTCAACATCTACTGCTCTACCTCATACAGACCTTGCAGTCAAAGAGGTTGAGGAAGAAATTATAGATGCTGATCTTGAAGCCATTGTAGCTTCATCACAGACACACGATGAGATGCTAGATGACAAGGAAAGGTTGTTCCACTCTAAGTTATGGGTAAAAGGTAAGCCCCTACATTTCATTCTTGATAGCAGAAGTCAAAATAATTTAATCTCTATTAATGTTGTGAAAAGCCTAAATCTATCCATGAAGCCTCACTCCAAAACCATACAGTATTAGATGGTTGAGCCCAAGGAGAGACCTCTGTGTCACCCACCAATGTCTTCTCTCATATGCAATACAACCTTTCCAAGATGAGGTCTTATGTGATGTGGTCAATCTAGATATTTGTGATGTACTCTTTGGGTCAGGCATTCATGTATGATCGACATGGTATATATGAATCAAGAACTAGATGGATCACTCTCACTCTTAGAACACGGCACTATAGGGTACTAGAAGTACCACCTTCCACATCTGTCTCTCTGCTTAGCACCAAGAAATTTGTTTTCATGGTGGTCAAGCCATAGGAATCCATCGTAGAGGCTGAATATTTCTATGTGGGCCTATAAGCCATAACCAAACCATATCACCCACCTTTATTAGACACTTTAATTATGGCAGAACAACTAGAAATTAATGAGCTTGATCCATAGAGTCTTGCTCTGGTATAAGAGGATCATATTGTGGATACTTGGATGAAGACAACAAGAGGATGCTCTATTTTGTTGTATCGAGTGGTCAGGAGAGGCCAACTTAGCCACCAAGGTGAATGGCTCATAGCAAATCACATCAAGACACAACTACCCCACCTGATGGGGGACTATTGACACAATGGAGACCATTACTTTTCAAGGAGGGAGGAATGATCCAGGCAACCATTCGAGTCCAGGAAACCATTCGAGGTGACCATTTGGTGGCAGTTAACTCCTCGAACTGTTGTATTGTTTTCATTACATTTTGTCCTCAGTGGCAGTTAAGGTGGCAATTAGCACCTCAACTGTTGTATTGTTTTCATTCTATTTTGGTCCTCGAGCGATCATATCCTTGAGCATTGTATTAATTCAATGTTATGAGTGATTATATCCTCGAGCATTGTATTGTTTTAATGTTGCAAGTGATTATATCCTCAAGCATTATATTGTTCAGTCATCGCCATTAATTTCTCGAGCCATGCAATCTCCTAAGGTGGTCTTCAAGAATATGTATAAATGTATTGTAACCCGAAAGCGGAGGACAGACATCTCTTCTCAGAGATAAGCATATGTTTTGGCAAGACATCTCTTCTCAGAGATAAGCGTATGTTTTGGCAAGACATCTCTTCTCAGAGATAAGCATATGTTTGTATTGCGAGTCGTAAGTAATATGACGTCTCTTCCAAGAGAGTTCATTGTTATTGTGTTTTTTATGTGCTATTGCAATCTTCGTCAGACTGAACTTCTGAGTTTTGGATCGAGTGGGAATTGGCAGAGAGCCCATTATGGAAACTGGAACCATTATAGAGAAGCCAAGGTTTAATATTTTCCCAAGCCTTCCAAATGCTTTTGGCCACAAAGGAACACTTGATGTAGATGAGAGATTAGAGGAATGTTAAATTAGGGAAGCTAAAACCTTTTCAAGATTTATTTACTTTGGGCAAACTTGAGGAGATACAGTGTCTGAATAACACCTTCCAATATTTTGGGCAATCAATGGCCTTCACAATCCATTTGGTGCATAAGATAGTTCCTTACCAAGCTATGTCATTGAGACCCATCCCTCTAGCTTTATGTGAGATTTAGTAGCATTCCCAAGCTATGAAATCCTTTACCTTATGAGGATTTTACCTAAAGGAAATATTAGAGTAATTTCTCTAACTTTTGGTAATATTTTTTATAAAGGACCCATCATGATAAGTAATACACATGGATGGATGAAAGAATTTTGAGCAGATTTGAAATTTTCTTGCCAATGAAAGAGACTTGGTCACCTAGTAAATTAGCTTATTAGCAACTCTGTCAACAACATATTACCATAGTAAAATTGGATAAGTATAAAAAGTGAAGGGGATGCAAAATAATTTAAATATTTAGTCATGTTGGATCCACTTACAACAAATTTAGCAACCCACACTGGTGAAAGGAGGGTAGACTACCTATAACAATGAGTTTTATACCATTAGATGCTAGATCCAGAGGCTAGGCAGAAGGTGTCAAGGCATTGTTAGACATTGTCTACATTATCTTCATCTTAAATTAGGGTAAGGAAAGAGTCATCTACAAAGTGGCCATTGAGAAATTTCATATCTTTTATGTGGATTAGCTACATCGAGAGGGAGATAATTTTCCCTTAACAAGGCCAATAGCTTGGGCATTGCTAAGAAGATATCCAAAACCCTTAGCTATAAGAATGTACAAGGTGGGATCCAGAGGGAACCCTTGGTTAATGGATAAAAATCATCAAAATTTATCGAAGGTAACTCCATTGATGCAAGGAATACTAAGGCATCATAAAAAACCATATGAATAGTTTGAATGAAGATGGGCCCAAAACCTAGAGCTCGAAGCATAGCTAATATAAAAATCTATTTGATGTGATCATAAGATTTTTTAAAAGTCAATTTTAATGAATTAATCTTGTTGTTTAGACTATCTAGCCTAATCCATCCCTTCCCATATAGAAATGATGATATCCAATATTAATAACAAATTTTGATGAAACCCATTTTTTTTGGATGCACAATGAGAGGCAAAATATTGCCTAGCTAGAATTACCAGGGGCCTTGGCAATAATTTTATAAAGAGACATTTAGGAAGGGCGATGGGATGCCATTTGTAGATCAACTCAGGATATCCTTACTTAGGTATGAATTTTATATTTACTTTATTTATATTTTTTACTTAGTGAATGTGCACAAAATGCTTCTTGATAAACATTAAGCAAATCACTTCCCACAATATCCCAAAGAGTTTTGTACAATTTACAAGGAAAGACATTAATGTCAAGTGCTTTGTCATTAACCATATGAGACATACCTTCATGTAAATAATTAATAGTGAGGGTCCTATCGTAAATAACCTATTAGGATGGAGTGATTTTGCTCAGCACCACTAAAAAGACATTGTTGAAGGGCATAATCATGCTTAGCCAAAGATTCTTGAGCTTTGAACACTTACTAATAATGGCAGATAAAATATTGTATAATATAAGGAGTCTTAGTGTGTTTGTTACTAACATTATCAATGACTTGAATTTTCTACTTTGAGTTTTTGGCTCATATCAAATGAAAGAATTCCTTAGAAGCTTTGTCCCCTATTTTAAGCCATTAAATCCTACCTTTGACTTGGGCTCCTCAACCATTGAATTTTATGCCTTAAGGAAGTAACTATCACCTAAAATATCTCAATAAAGGGATTTATTTTTAGATATAGAGCTATATGTCTCAGCTTTGAAGTAGTATTAGAGTAGAAGTGTCTCTAAATTTTGACAAGTTGGTAGCCATAGATGCATAGAAAGTGGGAGGTCCTTCTGATGGCATCATCCCACTAGAGAATCCAACTAGATTCTTAGGAAGGATGTGGATCTAAATTATAAAGTCTCCTAATGTGTGCCACTATGGTCTCATGCTTGATCAATGAGGTATTTAGGAGGAATTACATTTTGTGAACTTCCATGTCACCCAAAATTAAACAGGGGAGTGATTGAAAATCTCAAAATCTAGTAGTGCCTACATAAGAGGAAACAAATCATTATCAAAAGAGAAGTATAATTTGGTGAACATAATTTCCCTATCTAGACACTTTAGAATCTAAGTAGGGCTTTCCCTAAAATTACTCTAGGTGTACCAAACTTCATCTACAGTTTGGTAAATTAAATTGGGATCATAAAGGCCCCATTTAGTGTAAATGTAAAACCATGCCTCCACTTCACCAATTGCCCACCTCATAAACAAGTTGCCTAATTTTTCCTTGGGAGATGCCACCATATTAAATTCACCACATAATACCCAATGGGCATCAGGGATATCATCTGCTATCCATCACTATATATGGGTACACTCTAAAGCATCATTCGAGGCATAAATATTAATAAATAAAAAAGAGTGGCTTTTAATGCTAAAAAGATCCCAAACAAGATTATTGGTGGGGTCCATATTAGATTTCACTAAGTGTGGCCACCACCTTGGATAAATTAATGTGATCACCCATCTATATCCTGTAGCAAGGTTGTTATGAATAATGATACTATCATTCCGTATCTAATTACTGACAATTGTCAATAAAAAATATTCCACCTTGGATTCTTGCTAATAGATAATGTTCATCTTGGGAAACTTCATTATGAACTCATGTATAAAAAACTTGTATTTTGGATTTATGAGACCCTAAACATCACATTAAAATCAATTCATAGATGATGGGAGTCAAGGGACATGTTTTCTGAGTCTAGTCCTTCTAGGGTGTCATATGATTCTTTATAAAATGCCCACTATTGGCATTTAAGAACTCATTATTTCCTCAAGTCAGGGTCAGCTATAAACTCTCCTTCTGCTTTGTTAATCCTCTGAAGAGGGATGCAAGAGTGTTTGGGAGTATCCTGTTGATCATGAAGTGGAAGAGTGGCTAGTTATGATCCTAAAGTGTTGGGCTCAAAGGCCTCAATACCTTAGGATAACATGTTAGTATCTAGAGGAGTGTTTAACATCTTGGGCTTTTCTATCAAAACTAGATCTATAAATGGTAAGGGATATTTTACAATATAAGCTTATTCCTGTGGGCCATTTCTCAAATAGGGCTTGCCTCTTTTTGGAGTATTAATTGAGTTTACAACTTTGGTGTGAGTGTTATTCTTCCCAAACATAGTCCAACCATCCTTAGTTGGTGCCTTGCTAGCTTCAAGAGAGGTCTTGGGGGGAGAGATTGAGTGGTTGGAAACATTATGACAAGCTAATTGAAGGGTAAAATCCCTTATTTTATGGTCCATGGCTTGAAATTGAATGTAAGTGTTAGGAAAGTTGATATATAAGACTCACTAAGAGTGCCTAACATCCTTGACCTAGATTTATATAGACTCCTTGAGGTCTCAAGAGAGGTCTACTTCTAGGTAGACCCTTTTTTTTGGTATGGTAGAGTAGAACTACTTTTGTTCATGACAAACCACATGACCTATGGAGGATACGATCTGGTGAATAAAGTACTAATAATGGAGTGGTAGAACTAGAAATTGAACCAAAAAAATTAGAATTATTTCACAAACATTTCCCTAAAATTACACTATCATATAATGAAGATATAATCAAAATTTTAGGTTATTTTGATCCATTTCAAACGATTTATTAAAATTTTAGTAATTGTTCATTAACCCTAGTTTATGTGTGGATCATGGTGTTAGATTGTTTTTATGGAGAAGAGGATATTTATGTTAGAGAATGGTGGATAATTTTTAAGAATAAATATTATAACCAAAGAACATGGCAAAGTTATTTATCGTATAATTTTAGAGGTTTGACATAACTCCGGTCATTTTAGTAGGGAGTTGAAAGATTGGAATTTTCATGGTAAGTAATGGAACAACTTTTTGTAAATCAATGGGGTATAAAATAAAAATAAAATATAAAATAGGTATAAAAATAATAAAATTATGATGATGGTGATGAATAATATAATTTAGATGATGAAAATGAAAAAATAGTGAAAGAAAATAATTGCAATGAGAAAAAACATGCAAGCGATGATGAAGAAGAATAAATAAAGCATGACTATGATTAGGATACTATAGATGGTGAATAAGTAGAGGTATATGATTTCAAAGAGGAATAAAAAGGATTGGATGATAAGGATATAATTAAAAATTGGAGTCAATTTTCTAATTTCTTACAATGAGAAATAAAATGCAAGTGATGATGAAGAATAAGAAATAAAGCATAATTATGTTGAGGAGACTAAAAATGGTGCAGAAGTAGAGGTATAGGATCTCAAATAGTAATAAAAAAGATTGGATGACAAGGGTTTCATTAATTTGGCTTCAAAAAAATTGGAGTCAATTTTCTAATTTCTTTGATGCATTCAACATAATAAGGTCATTGTTTCCATAAACCCTAGCAATATGTATAACTTCATAAATATTGATGTTGCACCGAATATACATGTTCAAGCAAAAAAATATCAAATAAGTTCAAGTAGATGTCAATATTATTCAATTTTTATAAGATTTTAAGGTCACTATGGATAAATATCCTTTGCATTACAAAATTTATGCTTTAGATATAGATGGTGTGGATATGGTTCTTAGATATCCTTGATTAGAGACATTAGGAAAAATAAATATTAATGTGTAAAATAATTTCATGATGTTTTAATACAATAAAAGGAATGATACTTTACATGATATCATAACTAGAAAGTCATAAATACTAGTCAAGGTAGAGCATGAGGAATATTTAGATGAAGGCATCGATGAAGACATAATACAAGCAAAAAATAACACTTCATATACTCAAAAGAGAAATGAAAAACCAAAGGAAAAGGTGGAAGAGGTATAATAAAATGTTGATAAGGTCAAAGTATCAGAAAAAATTGAGGTATATAGACACCCACATCATAATGAGAGGAAATAATCATGAAGCCATGTGAAGGAGTTTCATAACAACAATCACTTTGGCTATATATGAAATGAGAGTACCCATCACTATGAATGCATAATAAATTAGTGGATTAGTCACTTTGGCTAAGAATGGAAGCTAAATAATAAATAATATGGTCATGTATGAAATGAAAGTAATGTAGAAGCATATGGTATGTAGAAATAATGGGCATGACACTATGACTATGCATAGAAAAATAACTTATATGATCCTGCATAGAATCAGAGTAGTGCAACAAAATATGCTACAAGGAATAAAAGAAAGAATGATTATGCATGAACAACAAGGAACTAATGTTTTTTTATCATTAATGGAATATAAGTACCAAAATGGAATTTGGAAATAATATTTTAGAGATGTCACCTATGAATATCACATATGGGTGGTTAGATGATAGAGCTTGAAGATAAGTGTGAAATAATTTGAAGCACACTCATTGATGTACATAGGGATATGATATATTAATGTATATGGGTTGATGTATATGTCAACATGTGTCACAAATCCCCCTTAGTTATTTATATAGGTCCAATATAACAATCTAAATTATTAACTTGTGGAATTAGGGCATTGGGTAATTTGAAACCTTCATTGAGATGAACAAGTCATCCATCCATTGTTAGTTAAAAATAGGTCTATATAAAGGATATGAATATCATTATAAGGGAAATAAATCAGTAAATTAAGTGTTGATTCTTTTGGATATTTTTATTAGATGTTGTCCCCTTAAAGTGGCATTGTGAAGTTATTACTATCTATAGGATTATTGTATGGTGTTTTCCTACCTTAAGGGTGTTATTATATTTATACATTTGTTGAATATTTGGTTATATTTTCCCATAAAAATATATTGTATTGTGTTTATATACATTATATTATTCATATTTAAATTTTTACAAGTGTGGATCATAACAAGTGGTATCATATCATCAATTTAAGAAAATGTTGTGGATGAAACTATAATTGTGGATAATTTATTATATCTTTAAATTTGTTGTGATTTTTTTGTAAAAGGTTTTTACTATATATTAAAATTATCTAAATTAAATCATAGGAAAACAATTGTGGTTTTATGATCATTTTAGAGGGAGATATTGTTATTCTAGGTCTTGTAATAAATTCATCATATCTTTTGAAATTTTAAGTTTTTTTTGTGAAATTTATACTAACATAATATGGTCATATAACAAAGCCACAGTGAAAATTTGAGCATTTTTTGATATGTTTTAGGTTAGTTATTATTATTTTTATTAAATTAACTCTAAGGGAAATAAAATTTGTAACTTCTCCTAAAACATTTTCACTGAAGTGTCATTATCACATGGGGAAGCCATAGTCAAAATTTTGGATCATTTTGATTTGTTTCACATGAGTTTTTAATTTTTTAAGGTTTGTTCATTAACCCTAATTTATGTGTGGAAGATGGAGTTATATTTTTTTACGAAAAATATTACATTGATGCTAGGTAATGGTGGATCCTTTTTAATAATAATTATTTTGATAGAAAAACATGGAAAAATTATTTGTCATGTCATTTTAGGGGTCCAAAACAACTCTGGTGTGTTCAACTTGGAATTGAAAGATATAAAATTTCATGGAAATTAATGGAATAATTTTGTGTATATTGATGAGGTATAATACAAAAATAAAATATGTAAGATTTATAAGATGAATAAAATGATGATGATGATGATGATGATAATGAAAAATAAAATGGAGATGATGAAGAAGAAAAATTAGTGGAATAAAATAATGACAATGAATAAGAACACGCAAGTGATGATAAAAAAGAAGAAATAAATCATAATGATGATGAAGATAATTCATATGGTCAAAGGATTTCTATAGTATCTAAAAGAGGAATAATAAGGATTCGAGATAAAGGTTCATATAATTTGGCTATAAAAACATTAGAGTCAATTTACCATTTTTTTAGATGCATTCCATGGAATAAGTTAATTTTTACATATACCCTATCATAAATTATAACCTCATCAATATCGATGTTTCTTTTAATCTAAATTTTCAAGTAAATAATATAAATTAAGTTCATGTAAATGGTAACCATATTCAATTTTTTGAATATTTGAAGCTCACTATGGATAAATATACTTTGCATTTAATTTTTTATGCTTTGGATATGGATGGTGTGGATATGTTTCTTAAAAATTCTTAGTTAAATACATTGGGAAAAATAAATATTAATGTGAAAAATCAGTTCATGAAGTTCTTGTATAAGAAAATGAAGGTTAATTTACATGATATCATAGTTGGAAAGGCACAAATAAATATTGACGTAGAGCATGAGAATGATAATGAAGTGGATGAAGAAGATAAAAAATAATATTAAGATAAAGGCATTGATGAATAAAAATACACATAAAATATAAATATTCATCTACTCAATGGACAAAGGAACCACCAAAGGAAAAGGTATAATAGGTAAAAATAAAAAAGTTTGATAATGTCAAAGTATCTAAAAGTTTTGAGGTATATAGACACCCAAAACATCATGAGAGGTAAAAATAATGAATCCATGTCAGGGAGTGTCATAACAACAATAATTTTTTCTATACAAGATATAATAGTACCAATAACTATGGTTGTACAATGAATCAATGGAGAAATCACTTTGGATATGCATGGAAGCCAAAGAATAACTTCCATGGTTATGCATAAAATTAGAGTAATGCAATGACATATGGAACGTGGAATCAATGGGTAAATAACTATTCATATGAATTAATTATAAATAATATGGTGTTGCATGGAATATGTGTAGGATAATTAATTATGGTACAGAGAATCAAAGGAGGAATCATTATGTATGAACACCAAGGTGATACAATTATGATGATGAACGGATTAAAATTAGCACAATGGAATTTAGAAACAAAGTTTTAGATATATCAACTATGAATATCACATATCGTTGGTTGGATGATTGATTTTGGAGACAATTGTGTAATGATTTTAAGCACACTCATTGTTTGGTTGCTTCTTATGTTTAATGGATGAATCATGTCAAGGAGGGAAGGAATGCTATGTAATTAGGGATATGATATATTAATGTATATGGGTTTATGTATATGGTGACATGTGTCACCAATCACACTTAGTTAGCTATATGGTTCTAATATATTAGGATAAATGAGTAGCATATGTAATTAGTGCATTAGTTAATGGTTAGCTTACATTGAGATTATGAGGTTACCCATCCATTATTTTTTAGATAGAGTTCTATATAAATTATGTGAATATCATTATAAATGATATCAATAAATAAATAAATTTTGTATTCTTTTATTTGGAAAAGGTTATTGGAGGTTGTCCCCTCGAAGTGGTATTATGGAGTTATTCCTTCCTAAGGAAGTATTATATGGTATTTCCCTACCTTAAAGGTACTATTCTATTTCTACATATATTTAATTTTTGGTCACATTAGCCCATGAATTTATATTTTATTATGTTGATATACATTGTATTTTCTATATTTAAAATATGGATCATAACAAGTGGTATAAGAGCATTGATTTTGGAAAATATTGTGTGTGAAACCCTAATTATGGATAACTACTTATAGATTTAAATTTATGGTCATTATTTGTATAATGTTTTTACTATATCTAAATATTATATCAAGGAAGTCACAATAAAAAAAATTGAGGTTTTATTATAAGTTTAAAGGGAGATATTTCTATTAATGTTGTAATATATTTGTGATATCTTCCAAAATTTCAAGATGTTTTTTTTCAAAATTTATACTAACATAAAATAGTCATATAATAAAAGGTACAATCACAATTTGAGACTTTTTTGATATGTTTTAATCGAATTATTGTGATTTTATTATTTTTCATAGATTCACTCTAAGGTTTGAAATTTTTATAATTTTTCCCCAAAAAAGTCATTGAAGTTCCACTATGACACATGAAATATATACTCAAAACTTTAGGTTATTTTGATCTGTTTCACATGACTTAATAAAATTTGAGGGTTTATTCATTAACCCTAGTTTATGTGTGGATCATGGAGTTAGATTTTTTATATATATAAGAGGATATTGATGTTATATAATGGTGGATATTTTTTAATAAGAATTATTGTGACATTAAAACATGGAAAAAATATGTCACATCATTTCAAGGGTCCAACATAACTCTAGTAGGTTCAATTATGAGTTCAAAGATGTATGTTTTCATGTAAAATAATAAAATAATGTTTCATAGATCTATAAAATTAATAAAATACAAAAGAGGTAGAAGGGGAATACAATTATGGTGATGGTATTTAATAATAGAATGGAGATGATGAAGAAGAAAATCAACAAAATAAAATAATGGCAATGAGGAAAAACATTCAAGTGATGATGAAGAATAATAAATCAACAATAATGATGATGAGGAGACTAAAAATTGTACACAAGGAGAGGTTTAGGATATAAAAGAGAAAGAATAAGGATTGGATGATAAGGGTTCAAATAATCTAGCTCCAACAAAATTAGAGTCAGTTTTTCAATTTCTTGGATGCATTCAATAGAATAAGGTCATTGTGTCCAAAAACCTGAGAATCAAGTATAAATTCATTAAAATTGATGTTTCTCAAAATCTATACATTCAAGCAAATAATATCAAGGAATTTCAAGTAGATGGTAATAATATATAAGTTTTTTAATATTTGAATCTCAATATGGATAAATGTTCTTTGAATTTTTTTTTTTATGTTTTGGATAAGCATGGTTTAGATATGTTTATTTAAAATTCTTGGTAAGAGACATTGGGAATAATAAATATTAATTTACAATATCATTTCATGATGTTTTGGTACAAGAAAAGGAAGGTTAATCTACATTATATCATAATTAGAAAGGCATAAAGAACAATCAAGGTACAACACGAGGATGAGATTGAAGTGGATGAATAAGATCATAAGGAAGATTTATGTGAAGGCATAGATAAATAAATAATACAATAAATAATAACACTTCACATACTCAAGAGAAAAATGAACCACCAAAGGAAAATGTGGAAGATGTAGAAGAAAAGGTTAATAAGGTCAATGTATAAGAAAAATTTGAGTTGTATACACACCCACATAATGATGAGAGGAAACAATCATAAAGTCATGTGAGGGATTGTCAAGAAAACAATTATTTTAGATATATAGGATATAAGAGTGCCAATCACTATTGTTGCATAAGGAATCAATGGATAAATCACTATGGACATGAATGGAAGCCAAAAAATAACTATTATTGTTAGTGATGGAATTAGAGTCATGAAATAGAATACAAAATGAGGAATTAATGTGGAAATCACTATAAATATGCATAGAATAAAAACTAATATGGTCTTACATGGAATGAGAGCAACGCAAAAGAATATGGTACATGCAATTAAGGAGGAATCATTATGCATAGACACCAAGGAATTTTAATTATGATCATGAATATAATCAAAGTAGCATAATAGAATTCGGAAACAAGGTTGGAGAGTTATCATCTAAAAATATCACATATAGGTGGTTGGATAATTGAATCCAGAGACAAGTTGGCAATGGTTTGAAGCACATTCATTATTTGGATCCTTCTTATATTTAGGGCCAAAACATGACAAGGAGGGAAGGAATGGTATGTACCTAGGTATATGATATATTAATGTATATGGGTTGATGGAGATGCCTACATGTGGCACACTTCCACCTTAGTTAGTTATATGGGTCAAATATATTTGGATAAATGAGTAGGTTGTGAAATTAGTGAATTAGATAATGGTCAACCTAATTTTCGATTAGGGAGCTACCCATCCATTATTTTTAGATAAAGGACTATATAAAGGAGATAAATATAATTATAAAGGATATCAAATGGTCAAGTAAGTGTTGGTTCTTCTATTTGGAGAAGGTTATTGTAGGTTGTACCCTTGAAGTGACATTGTGGAGTTGTTCCTTCCTAAATGAGTATTGTATGGTATTTCCCTACCTTAAGGTTACTATTATATTTCAGCATATATTGAATATTTGGTAATCTTGTCCTGCCATTATCTATTTTATTATGTTGATCTACATTAAATTATACATATTTCAAATATTATTAGTGTGGATCATAACAAGCTTGATGAAGATGATGAAATGGAATATCAATACTCCTAAACTTTATTATAATTAATCACATAATAGAATGATATGTTTCATACATATACATGGTTATAATAAATTTTATTGATTCTATCAGCCATTAGTACAATATGGGATGCCACTAAGTGCATTGAAGGGATAAAACACACAGGCTATGTGGAAATGGAAAAATGGCATAAATGAGTAACTTAAACTTTAATATGAATACATATTTTGATTCCAAAACTTCATGCAATTTCAAAATAAAATCATATCCATCTAATTTCATATACAAAAGTTATGAACTCAATAAGTTAATAAGTTTTCCTAGTGATAAAACCAATAATTTGCATATAGCAATGTCTTCACAAGTGTCAACAATGGTTTTGAAACTTATTGGTGGTTTTGAAACTTATTGTAATTTTAAACATACATATATATGTTGTTTTAGCATGCATGTAGTTAAACATATAGTACAAACCGAAAATAAAAGATGATCAAATCCTTATCATTCCTAAGGTACCAAGAAAGGTGAATATACATTATAGAAGGCATAATAATATATATAAATATCCTAAATAGATATAGGGGTGTGGTGGATCACTTAGGAGAGATCCAAGCTATTATAATTAAACTACAATATGAGAGTGTTTCTCTTAGTTTCTATTCATTTGTTAATTTTGAAAGAAGTTATGAAATTAGTAATAAGGGTGTGGTAAAAATACCTAGTTGGTGATTCACATGTAATCTAGATAAAGATGGAGAACTCCTCTTTGGCTAGGAAAGATTAACTTGTAGATAAGAAAACACTAACAAAATGGGTTGTTATCAAGATAGTTAAGTGGACTGCCTAGTGTGAGCTAGATCCAAGAATCATAAGCTTGATAAGAGGATTTAAATCCACTATTGATAACAATCAATTTGGAAATGATAAATTAAGGTACTTGCATAAAGTAAATGAAATGAAATACAAGAAGAAAGTAGAATGTTTGTTAAATAAAAATTTTAAATATAGGAAAAGTGGGTCAATATGTATGCTAAGGTGGGTGAAGTCAGGTCCAAAAAATTAGAAAAGGGTCTGTGAATAGGTAAGAACACACAAATTTAGGTTTGGTTGGGTAAGGGGATGAAAATGACTTATAATTTTATACCACAGTGATTGTTGGTAGTTGGGTTAACCATTGGTGATTAAATGACCATCAATGGTTTTATAACCATTGGTGGTTGGAGGTGACCATTGATGGTTATGCTAATTGTTGGTGGTTTCCTATGGATTTTTGAAGGTTTTATAAAAGGTCTTATAGAATAGGTTGATGGTCAAATAATGGTTCTATTAAGGATTTGGTAGAGAGGAAATAAGGTACACATAGGTCTGATCAAGTCAAGGAATTTATAAATCCAATAAAACAAAGAACAAGTAAAATATACCTATAGCTTGCTAAATGGTTGATGGTTGAAGGTTGGGGAAATTTTTCTAGAGTAATAGTACTTTGGCCTCAAAATAAAATTTGATAGAGGTTTGGGTATATTTTTTTGTTGTTGAGTTGTTACAAGAAGATTGGATGCTAGAGAGATTAAGTACCTCTGTGCAAGAATACTTGTGATGATGGATCTATCTCACCTCTTAATCCCCTCTTTTTATAAGAAAAGAGAGATGGAGGATGGAAGGTTCCCTAGTAGGTTGGTTGCTGATTTTTTTGCTTGGGAGTTTGTTAGTATTGCATAAGGTGAACATATTTAATTTTGCCTCATTATCTCACACATAACTGGTGATGTGTTAGAAGGGTGAGGACCTAACCGTCGATGGTCAGGATAACCATCAACGGTTAAGCTGACCATCAATATTCAATTGTCCAAGGGTAAAGGGGTTAAAATTGGGTTAAAAATGTTGGTTAAGGGTTAATTTAGTATCTTGATGGATTTAATTAACTAGGTGGTAAACTAAAATTAGGGTATGATAGGGTTAATAAGGGTCCCTAGTCATTTTGATATCTAGAATAATCATGTGTGGTTTTCTAGTGTTTACATTTTGGCCCTTTCTATTATGAAGCTTTGAATCAACAAAATGCAAAACAAAAATGAAGTGCTTAGTCAAAGGTCTGATGACCCCAAGTATGGGAGGAGGTGTTCCCCCTTAAATTATGAGTCAACGAGGAAAATCAAAATTGAGTGTGGGTTGGATAAGTGATATATGATAAGTTGCTAGGTAATGACAAAGGTAGTTGGGCATTTGAAATGTAAAACATGCACAAAAAATGTGACAAAGTACAATAGCCAAGATCACACACAGACTAAGGTTGCCAATGTTGGTATAAATAAGGTATGTTCTAGAAGTACAAGTGATAGGGTAACCAGTCCATAGCATTGGTCACAGCTGATTGAGTTACTCTATAAGTCTCCTAGATAGGGTTAATGTTTTCATAGGTATCTGAGGTAGGAGGTATTCCATTGAAAAACACAAATGGTTTGGTTGTGAAATAGGTGGTGCAAATTCGAATGGTCAATATGGAAAAAAAGTTCAGTGTGGTCAAAAAGACCAAGCAAGATCATCACAAAACATGTGATAAGCTTAGATAAAAATTGGCCAACATCGAGGTGGACATGGTCTAGTGGTTGGGTTGGAAAAGGATAATCTCCAAAACTTCAAGTTTTGGTTTGGAGGAAAAAGGTCATCTCCAAAAATTTTCACTTAGGTATAGGCACCTAAAAAACTTACAAGTGATAACTAGAGATATTGACTTGTTTAGGGATGCATTAGAGGGTTTGGTTGTGGGTGACATGGTCTAGAGGCCATATGTGGGATTTCCTAGTTGGGTCCAATATAGCTATCACACTTTATCACTACAGATCTAGAAATGGATTTATGGGTGGAGAGAGGGGAAATGGAACTCATCCCTTTTGATCAATTTTAGAGGTATTTTGGTCTTATGTAGGGGATTCTAGGTCCATTCCCTAGATACACGAGGGAGGATGCAGAGTTTTTGTTACTTGAGCCATAACTAGGGGAGGTGGTTTTAGATCATAAGGAGTTACTTGTGAGAGTAAGGATAGATGATGCTAGTTTTATTCATGGATATGTAGGATGGTACCATGTTGATATGCAATGGCCAATTTTGGATGGGATGATGGGGACCAATGTGCTATGGATGTGGACCCTACTGGGGTACAGGTACATCGTGGTGGTCTAGATGGATAGGTAGAGATAACACTGGTAGTTGCATAGGCATAGATCATAGGGTTATAGGGCTAGGTGGACACTTTATAGGGCTAGATTATTACTTTATAGGGTCAGGTTTCCATTTTGATATGAGAGAGAGAGAGATCAAGTGAGGACCTCCCTTGGTTTGGTGACCCAAGAGAGGTATACATTGAGGTAAAGGGTAGGAGTTGTAGTAACACTAATAGGTGGTCCATTTGGGATGATTCCTATGACATAGTACTTATCCATGATTAAGGAGTTGAGGTACTATGAGGCTATAGTGATGACATAATGTCCATAAGAGCTGAGATAAGGAGATTAGAGGGCTAGTTTAGCAGGTGGTCCAGTTGTGGTTATTTCAAGACAGTGGGCCTCTAT
>JARHVA010010040.1:22500-37500 GCA_037957365.1 Torreya grandis
GAGTTCGTAGATTCAAGCCTGTAGAGTCTGTAGATTTTTGAGAATATTGAAAAATGAGGAATTTGAATTCCCAAGACAAATTTTAAAAAGGGAAGAGACAATTTTGGTCTGGAGGACCAAAATAGTTCTAATGTTGTCCCAAAAATGAGTGATATTTTTGGGGGACAACAGCTGGCTCCAGTTGGGGAACTTTTAACAGCTAGTTCACTATTTTGGAATTTGATGTCTTCGAGCATGTCACCCCTTCATCTTTCTTCAGCTTTCCTATTTTGCACTTTCCCAAAAAGAACCTATGCTTTCAGCTTTGGGGGAGTGTCCTTCAATTTGGCAGCTGAGAGTCCCCCACAAGGGCACCTACCCTTCAGGGTCCTTTGGCGGCCTTTTCTTTGGAGTCTGTTGCAGACGTTCTTGTAGAAATTTTCCTTGGGCTTTCTTTGTGGGCATTTTCCTGGGCTTTTTTCTGTGAGCATTTTCTCGCAGACAAAAAGTCCACAAAAATTTCCCGCGAACAAAAAGTCCATGGAATTATTCTGATCACTTTGCCTTTCATCTTTACAAAATTCCTTTGGGTTTTCCTCCCACAGCTTCTTTCCCAAATTCCTTTGGACGTTTTGTCTGAAGGAATTCCTTCAAACAAAAGTCTAAAAGAATTATGCCTTTGTCTGCTTTAAACAAAATTTTGAAAGAATTTACCTTAACCGTTTTCTTGAAAATGACCCTTTCGAAGGGTGTTTTTGTTGACCAAGTGCCCTCTGTAAGGGCACTTGTCCTTCAAGAGGCTCTTCTAAAAATTTTATGTGAACCACTCCTTTGAATTTTTCTATTGAACCAAGTCAATGAACCAAGCTTTGAACCACGCTTTGAAACATTGAGTGAACCGTTTGATTGAACCAAAGCATTGAACTGCTTGGTTGAACCAAATGTTAAACCAAGCATTGAACCAAAATGGTTCAAGCTAATGAACCAATTGAATGAACCAAAGCATTGAACCAACTGTTAAACCAAGCTTTGGTTCAATGGTTCAAATGAATCCTTTGAACTAATTGATGACCCATTTGATTGAACCAAAGTGATGAACTTTGCTGATTGAACTTTGTAGTTGTGTTGAGAGATTTTAAACACATTGAACCAAATGCATTCAACCTATTGTTGATGCTTGCCGATGGACATTTTTTATTGAACCAAGGCACTGATACAATCTCAAAAATGACTAAGTGTTGGAAACTACTTCTTTTGATTGAACCCACCTATAGAAGCCTTTGAACCTGTTGGAATGAACCTGCTTGCAGAGTTCATAGAAACCAAGTCCGTAAATTTTCTCTAACCTTGAAAGAATCTATAGAAATAAACCTATAAATCCCATTGAACTTGTCCTATAGAGTCTGTAGATTTTCCTTTTCTTGCACAGTCCGTAGATTTCTCTTTTCCTACAGAGTCCATAGATTCAAGCCTGCAGAGTCTGTAGATTTTTTAGAAGCTTGAAAAATGAGGAATTTGAATGCCTAGGACAAATTTCAAAAAGGAAAGAGATAATTTTGGTCTGGAGGACCAAAATAGTTCTAATGTTGTCCCAAAAATGAGTGATATTTTTGGGGGACAACAGTTGGCTCCAATTATGGAACTTCTATCAATTGCAAAAAGAATTGAAGGGAGTAGAATTTAGAATCTCTAGTCTCTTCATGTGTACCATTTGGCTACAAAGTCATGCTACCCAAAAATGAAAGGCATCAAAAATGAAAACAAACAAAACAAAAAAGAATAAAAAAATATATAAATATACATATGTACAGATGCAATGATCTGATACTTCAAGAGTTGAAGTGTTTTAGATACTGCTTTTTGAGAGGAAATGAAAATAGTGTGCCATCTTGGTAAACTAGCAAGAAAACATTTTGCCCCTAGAAATGGTGACAGGCAAATGGAGCTCTCCATCAGGAAACCAATTTTCTGTGTCTTCCTCTTGGTCTTTTCTTCTTCTTGTTCCATGGCAGGATGTGGTCTTCAAACTAAAAACCATAATTCCTTGCTCCCCCTATGAAGAGTTCCTTTTGTTGACTTCAGAATACATCAGTATGGTCCACCACCATAGCTTGTTATTCTGCTGGTCCAGTCAAGCACATGCTTTGATTGTCAGCATTAGACCCCTGACAAACCATTATCTCAACATCTCCTTTGATGTGAAGGAGTTTGACCTCTTCACCCTGAGCAGTCTTCAATCTAAGCAATAAAGATCTGTATCCAGCTGTGGAATATTTTTTTCCATCAAATTCCAAGATCTAAGCATCATCAAAAACTGATCTTCTATCAAATTTCTCTTCATGGGATATGGAAGATCATTTTTGATTTGTACTGCACCATACAAATTCTTCTGATGCCTTGTTTGGATCAAATCTTGGATTGCTAGCTACAGGACTTTCTTCAGTTGAGACATGAGCATCCTCTATGGTCAAGATGTAATTACCCTTACCTGAGGCTAAAATAGAATTTGAGTAGCAGGGGCTGATATTTGGGAAACCACAATCTTTGCCTCAGATAGGTCTGCACCTGGTTCTCTATCAATGTCCAATTACTTAGGATTGGCTTGTAGGGATTCAAACTCAGTCATTTGAATTTTGGATTTCTTGACATGATCAATCATGTCAAATGACTGGAATGGACTTGGAAGAGAGGATGGGAGTTCATCCTTTTGGTTTTTGGGAGAGGGAGGACTGATCTGTGAATTTGAAGTAGAAGGTGCAGAGATGTTTGATGTACTTACTTCTTTGGCAATCACTGAGCCCTTTGACTAAAAAGGAAGAGGGGTTCTCTGCTCAGTAATTGAAATTTCTGGTTGGGGTCACTCCTCTATCTTCTCTTTGTCGGCCTATTGGGCTGACTAATTCTCACACTGGGTGAATACTATGTATGATCTTTTGACTGCTTCACCTTCACTTCTAGGTTCATCCTAGAAATTTAGGAAACCAATGTGGGAGTTGCCAACTGATTCTTCTAGATCTTCCCTAAAGAGATCAGTGCCATTTTCTTATTCAAACTTAGGTTGAAAATAGGAAACATGTTTTGTTTCCAGATATCTAACTACTGAGTTGGTTGGAGGTGCTTCAAGGACAAGGTTCCTTTGTGGGGGAGAAAGACAATTTGGTTGCCCTTGACTTCTAGCAGCATTGCCTTGATATGGCTAATTAGGGAATGTTCTCCTTGGTATATCTTTATATAGAGGATCAGAAGACATACTTTGTGCCATTTGCCTTTTCAAGGCTAGCAATTCATTTGCTAGCTTTTGTACCATTGGGTCAGTGGTGATTGTGGGTGAGTATTCAGAAGATGAAGAGGGTTTGCTTTTGTTTGGGTCTCTTCTTATCTTTCCTTCCAAGATAAGGTCATTTTCTACCTCAGTGGCCAAAAATTGAGCTACAACAAGATCTATTTGACTAGCACGTCTCAGTAGAAAACTCACTTCAGGCAGTTGTGAATTGATGAAGAAACATTTGAGGTTCTAAGGTGTCAGCTGAGTGACCATGGGAATCATGTGCCTCAGCTTGTTGAATCTAGAAATAAAATCCCTCATAGGCTCATGAGGCTCTTTTTTCATCTGAGTGAGCTGGGCCAGCAAGGCATGTTCATCTTCTGCAGGTTTGAACCTTGCTTCAAAATTGGCTTTGAGTGTGTCTCAGTCAGTCACTAATCTAGCTTGTAGATGGTAAAACTAGTCTCTAGCAACACCTTGTAGTGTCTCCACAAAAATCCTGACTACTACATCTTCAAATTCCACCCCTATAAAACCACAAGCTATGTTGAAGGCTACAATGTGTTCATTAGGGTGAACTATCCCATCACCAAAAAATTTGGGGAAATTCTTTCTTGAACTATGTGGGAGTTCATGCAGAGGTGGAGTCAAGTTGAGTGGGCCAAAAGAGTTACCCTAGGGGCCTCAAACTACCATGATTTAACTAATAAAAATAGAGATAACAAATCTAGACAGAGTAGCTAGATTATAGAACAAAAATGGAAAAGGATTGGCTTAGCTTCAGCTTGAGGCTTCAAACTACATACTCTTTCCTACCAGCTCTAGTTTTGTAGACTAGATAAAATAAGGAAGGAGGAGGGAGATGGTAAGGCTATAATGAATAATGGGTAAGACTTGAAATAGAGTTGCTAGGGTTTGTAATGGATAAGGGTTATAATGATAATGGGTTATATCCCCAGCAGAGTCGCCAAAAATTGTTGGTTGAATATTTTGTCGATTAGCGTATTGATAAACAAAATAGGTCTAATCAACCAAAGTAGGAAGATTGGTCATCCAAATGTGTAGGTTTACCACATCAAAAGGGGACTAATCTCTCCTCTCATCAAGGGGAGGTTCCCTATATATATACATATATACATATATATATATATATATATATATATATACATACATATATACATATATGTGTGTGTGTATATATATATATATATATATATATATATATATATATATATATATATATATATATATATATATATATATATATAAATAGAAAATAATACTCAAGGGTAGGACAAACCATCCATCTCTTTTTTTAGAGATGATGCATGCAGATCAAAGGAAAAACTCAAGGGAAATGATAGAAAGCACTCTTCTTTCAGAATTACTATTTAGCAAGCCACAAGAATACTCCTGGTAGTAAAAGCAAAATTTAACCAAGGACATAGTAACTAGCAAATTGAGATGCAACACAAAGTCTCCACCTAAATTGCTCAAGAGTGAGATACGAAGGACAATGAGGTCACAAAGTCATCCCAAGGTCCTTTACACAGAAATGAAAAGAAAACACACTGAAAGGCAATTATGGGGGCACAAAGTCTCTCCACAATTGACTTTAGGACACCTTCCTAACTATTGTCACTAATTCTTCTTGTTGAATTAAAGGAATAGAAAATATATTAAGGAAAAAGATATAAGAATTGTTTCCTCAACAACAAAGATATCATAATACAAAGTCTAAAAAATCACTTGCTTTCTTATTCGAATAACAAAATATGATCAACAATATGAGCTCAAAGTCACAGTAATGCCTTTCAATTTGGGTAGAGTTTCATTCTTTTTACAGTAAAAGAGAGTCCCTTATATAGCCTCTTCAAGATGGACTTGGGAATAGTAACACATCATGTTGCATTGAAATCTATTAAGAAGATAGGCTGGAATTTAGGGGCATATACCCATTTGTTTTTCTCAATGCAGAGAAACAAGTCACGTCATTGAAAGTTTGCATATTTTAATGTCCACCTAGCGATCTCATCCTTCTTCATTGTTCCTCCTTTTTTGGTTAATTGAATCAGGTCCTTGATTTAATCTGATACTCTATTCTTTAATCACTTCCTACTGATCTCAGCGTTATAGCCTTTGAATGCATTCAGGACCATAGATTTGAATCTACAAGGATCAACAGCTATTTTATGAGCTTTGAAATTGACATTCACACACCCGTTAATGCGCTTTCAACGGCTAGTTCATTGTTCTAGAAATTGACTTCTTCGGGCACGTCACCCCTTCATCTTTCTTTGGCTTTCCTATTTTGCACTTTCCCAAAAAGAACCTGCCCTTTCAGATTTGGGGGAGTGTCCTTCAATTTGGTAATTGAGTGTCCCCCACAACAGCACCTACCCTTCAGGGTCCTTTGGTGGCATTTTCTTTGAAGTCTCTCGTGGACATTCTCATGAACATTTTCCCAAACATTTTCCCCAGGCTTTCTCCATGGGCATTTTCCTAGGCTTTTTTCTGTGGGCATTTTTCCATGGACAAAAAGTCCACAAAAATTTCCCGTAGACAAAAAGTCCATGAAATTGTTCCGATCACTTTGCCTTTCATCTTTGGAAAATTCTTTCGGGTTTTCCTCCCATAGCTGCTTTCTCAAATTCCTTTGGACTTTTTGTCTGAAGGAATTCCTTTAGACAAAAGTCTAAAAGAGTTATGCCTTTGTCTACCTTAAACAAAATTTTGAAAGAATTTACCTTAACTGTTTTCTTGAAAATGACCCTTTCGAAGGGTGCTTTTGTCAACCAAGTGCCCTCCACAAGGGCACTTGTCCTTCAAGAGGCTCTTCTAAACTTTTGATTTGAACCGCTCCTTTGAACCATTCTATTGAACCAAGTCAATGAACCAAGCTTTGAACCATTGAGTGAACCGTTTGATTGAACCAAAGCATTGAACTGCTTGGTTGAACCAAATGTTGAACC
The DNA here is from genome assembly GCA_037957365.1 of Torreya grandis. Lineage (NCBI taxonomy): Eukaryota > Viridiplantae > Streptophyta > Pinopsida > Cupressales > Taxaceae > Torreya > Torreya grandis. The sequence continues at coordinate 28,717 of JARHVA010010040.1, forward strand.
AAGCATTGAACCAAAATGGTTCAAGTTGATGAACTAAAGCATTGAACCAACCATTGAACCAAGCTTTGGTTTAATGGTTCAAATGAAGCCTTTGAACCAACTAATGAACCATTTGATTGAACCAAAGGGATGAACTTTGTCGTTTGAACTTTGCAATTGTGTTGAGAGATTTTAAACCTATTGAACCAAATGCGTTGAACCTATTGTTGATGCTTGTTGATGGACATTTTTGATTGAACCAAGGTGCTGAAACAATCCCAAAAATGACTAAGTGTTGGAAACTACTTTTGATTAAACCCACCTATAGAAGCCTTTGAACCTGTAGAAATGAACCTGCTTGCAGAGTTTGTAGAAACCAAGTCTATAGATTTTATCTAACCTTGAAAGAGTCCATATAAATCAACCTATAAAGCCCATTTAACTTGGCCTATAGAGTCTATATATTATTCTTTTCCTGCACAGTCCATAGATTTCTCTTTTCCTATAGAGTTCGTAGATTCAAGCCTGCAGAATATGTAGATTTTTGAGAAGCTTAAAAAATGAGGAATTTGAATGCACAAGACAAATTTTGAAAAGGGAAGATACAATTTTGGTCTGGAGTACCAAAATAGTTCAAATGTTGTCCCAAAAATGAGTGATATTTTTGGGAGACAACAAGATCTAAGCCCCATTATGAGAATGGACAAAAGTCTTTGAATGTTTGAAGGCCATGGGAAGGTGTGTGGTGTAAATTAGTGTGTTTTTGACATTTAACACATTTCTTTACATAATCATAATAGTCTTGGTTGAGGGTAGGACAATAATAGCCAAGGTGAAGGATATGTTTAATGATAACTAAACCACTAAAGTGTCCCCCATAGATTTTATCATGCATTTCCTTGATGGCATGGGAAGCTTCATGATTGCAAAGATAACAAAGGAGGTTGTCAAAACCACATTTATAAATGATTCCCCTTAGTATGGTATAATGAGAGTTACTCTAAACAAAATCTCTTTGGGAATTTTTAGAGAGGTTAGGAGGAATGATATCGAGGTTGAGGTAATCAAAAATTTTCTCATACCAAATGTCTGATGGAGATAATTCTACACTACAAATGTTAGGGAGGTCAGAATGGATATAGGATGGGGTGATAAAGTGATGGATGGTAATAAAGAGTTTTTATTTGGAAGGTCAAGATGGGATTTGGGAAGTAAGGGAAGCCATTGTATCAATGAACTTGTTGGTAGATCATGGAACAAATTGTATAAGTTAAAGATCGAATGATACTAAGATTACATATACTAGGTGTCTATATTTGAGTAAAACATCATTCTTACATTGGTAAGATCTTTTGATCTAGTTAACCATAAGTTAGAAATCACCGAAGACATTGATTATATTTATTCCCAAGGCTAGAGCTATTTGTATACCTATGACTAGGGATTTGTATTTAGCCGCATTGTTGGTGCACTCAAATTCAAGTTTAAAGGGAAGGGGAAGAGGTTCACCATTGAGAGGAATGAGAATAACTATGACACCCCTAACACAATGGTATTTGGAGCCATTGAATAACATGGTCATTTGGTAGGTGATGTCCTCTTGAGAAAGAGTCACGATGGAATCATCTGGAAACATAAGAGGAAGTGGTTAGCTATCGGATAAAGGATCTATAGCCAAGTGGTCAAAAATTACTTGGCCTTTAATTAAATTTTTCTAGAGAAACTTAAGGTCAAACTCAACTAGGAGAATGAGCCACTTAGCCATATGCCATTTTTGGTATGGTTTAGAGTGTGTGTACTTGAGTGGGTCGTTATTAGTGATGACATAGGTTTTATGATTAAGAAGATGGTGAAAATTTTTGGAAGCTATAAAGATGAGGGTGAGGAAAATTTTCTCAAGATAAGAGTACTGAGTCTCATACTCTATAAGTGTTTAACTTATATAGTAGACATCTTTCTCTTTATTCGGTTCATCATGATGAGAAATCATTATCCCTAAAGAATGATCATTGGTGGAGATATAAAGGTAGAAAGGATGATCCTCTTTAGGAGGGGTCAAAACAAGTGGATAAAGAAGGTACTATTTGAGTGAAGCAAAGGCTTGTTAATATTCTTTAGTCTACTTAAAATATGTATCTTTTTTAAGGATATGGTGAAAAGGTTGACTTATATCCAATAATTGAGAGATGAAGCAATAGATGGATTGGAGATTCCCCTGTAAGCTAAAAAATTGCTTAGGGTGGGTTGAAGGTGATATATCGAGGATTGCTCTGACTTTGGTAAGGTATACTCTGATTCCTTAAAGGGAAACAATGAATCTAAGGGCTTTCTCGAAAGGACCCCAAAAATAAATTTCTTGGGGTTAAGGTGGGCATGGAAATGGATAAGGTATTTGAAGATGATTTTGATAACATCTAGATGATCCTTGTGATTTTTTATATTTTCCAAGGAGATCGTCCACATAGTCCTTGATGATTTTATGTATGAGATCATGGAATATGTAGGTCATGGCTTCCTAGTAAGTTATGCCAACATTCTTTAGATGAAATTACATGACCTTATAGAAAAAAATTTCCTATGAGGTGATAAAATAGGTTTTTTTGTTGATCTATGGGAGAAATCAATATCTAATTATACCCTAAGAAACCATCCATAAGAGATAAAATCTCATGGTCAACTATAAGATCAACAAGTTGGTTGATACTAGGCAAAGGAAATTCATCCTTTGCAAATGAAAGGTTGAGGTCATGAAAGTTAATATAAAGGTGAAGTAGTCACCTTATAGGTTTGGTAATAGGAATGATGTTAGAAATGCATTAGGGATAGTCAATGGGTTGGATGAAGTCAATAGATAAGAGGCATTGACATTCCTATTTGACTAGAAGGGAAATGCGAGGGTGCATCCTATGCATCTTTTTCCTAATAGGTTTAGCATTGATATAGGTGATGATGTTGTAGAGAGAAATAGAAGGGTCAATTATAGGCATATCTTGATAGGACCAATCAAACTCTATGTTTAGGTCACAAAAGAAAGAAGGATAATCCTACAATTTTGTGCAATTCAAGGATAATCTTGAAAATATGGGGATTATCCTAAGTAACCAAGTTGACATCAATGGTAGATTCATTCAACATGGTTTTGTTCTTAGGAAGAAGATATTTATGAATATAATAATTCCTTGTACCAAGTTAGGTGAGAATGGAATCATTGTCCTGATGTTGGATGGTGTTGATGATAGGAGAATCATTTTCTACCATTTTAGGATGGATGAGAAGAAGGGTTTTAATTTAACCACCCTTTTGATAGGTCAGTGGGCCCAAACTAATAGTATTTATCAAAAAAATATATATGGGATGATATTTAAATCATCAGACTTCAAAGGAGATGGGGTTGGTGAGGATGGGATATCCTCATCGATGGTGGTGATAGTTTTAGGTGAGTTAGGTTCTTCTAGTGGTATGAACCCAAGGTTGAATAACTCATGAGGTTTTTGAGTTTTGATTCTGGGTAGCTAGTGAGGTCCCTATTCATAAAATCCAAGACCAAACCCCTTCCAAACACACTTGTGAAGATAAACTTTGGAAAAGGTAGGTTTGTTCATATAGGATAAGTTAGAGGTAAATGGTCACATATGAGTGGTGGTAGATGAAGTGAGAAGTGGATGATTGAGTCCCCCATAGATGAAATTGGTTCAATGGTTAGGTGGCCCAAAAGGGATGATGATTCTAATGTTAGGGTATTAATTATGGTCATGGTCAAGGTTCTCATATTCTTGAGGAGTGGGGAAGCCATCCAAGGCTAGAAGATGGTATTCTCCTAGTGAGAGATGTTGGAATATGGGTTTCAAGGGGGTCTTCTATAGGGATCTATGAATAAAGGATGGATGAGATTATTGAGGCTTGATTGTTGATATGGGTGGAGTTGTTAGTAGTTGGTGGTGAGGTAGATGGGTGAGGAAAAATAACATCATTAGGTTGATACATCATATTACAAGATACAAAAGGACTAGGGTCAGCTAGAATGGTGATAACATGACCTTTGTGCTCAAATTTTATGTAATGATACAAAGTAGAGGGGACACAACTCATGGCATAAATCCATGGGTGTCCAAGTAAAACATTGTATTAAAACTCACCCTCTAGAATATAAAAGAGTTCCATAATGGTGTGAGGTACCAAATAGATATTGAGAATAATTTTTCCCAAGGCAGTAGCCATAGTACCATTTTAAGAGTGAAGAATTGTTGTAGTTTCAAACATGATTTTTTTGGCAACTCAATTTTGTCATAGGCATGGGAGGAGATAATGTTGATACTAGCTCCTCCATCAATCATTACTCTTTTTATGTGGGTTTGATTGATGTATGCTATGATGAAGAGGGGAGGATCAGGATCCTCAAGATGTAGAAAAGGTATTTTTGAATCCTTAAAGGTGACTAGGGTGAAAAGTTGAAGGGCTCCGACAAAGGCTATAAGAGGTTGAGGATCTTTGGTTTATACCTCTATGGATTGTAAAATCTCTATAAATGTTTTATAGTGAGGAGGTGAGGTGTTGATTAATCATATAAGCTCATCTTCATTAGAGTTTGGTGAGGTTATTTCAATATGACATTCTGAATGGATTCATAACGTTTGGAAGGAGATGCACCCAAAATGGATACTTTGGGTTTTGGTAATGGTGAAGGTGAAGGTTTTTGGGTTAAATTAAAAGGTTGAAGGGGTTAATGGTATGTCCATGGAATGAACACTTTATCCTTTCCCTTATCCTTTTGTTAGGCTTGAGATCGAGTAACCATATAGATAGTGTGGATAAGAGGAAGTGTTGGGTTAGATAACTACTTTGATTCCTCCTCACTTTTTAGTGAAAGTGGGGGAGTAGGTAAGTGTTGGGTAGATTGGATTGATGATTGAGTTGGTAATGGGCTCAAGGGAGGTTCATCTGATAATAGATCATCCTCATCCCATAGGATATGGTTAAGTGTTTGGAGATCTTTGTAGTTATTTATATCATGTCCTAACATCCTATGGTATAGGTAGATCAAATTGTCATTGAACCATGATGGTTTAGGTCATGAAGATTTGAAGGGTTTGATGGGTGATAGGCTCAAGGAAAAGGTTTTAAATAATCTTTGTAGCATGGTTGAATAGGATTCATTCAAAGGTGTTGGAGGTGATTGGTTTTTGATTCTAAGAGTGGGATCCTTCTTAGAATTAGGATTTACCATGGAAGTTATGGGTTGTGAAATAATTTTAGTGGGTTGGTTAGGTTGGGATTGTTTGGTTGGTTTGGAGGTGGAAGATTTATATGTAGAATATTTAGATGATGATGGTCTATAAATAGTGGGAAGGTGGAGGTGGATAGGTTAGTTAAGAAGGATGGAGAGTTTGATGTTTTGTTAGAGGTAGGTGTAGGTAGAATAAAAGGAGAGGGTTTACTATATGAGGAATAGGTATTTGTGGGAGGGTTCACCTTCTTGGTAAAAGGATGAGCTCTTGGGATGGTATAAGGATGAGGTCCTAAGATTTAAGGTAAGAGAGAAGGGGGTTGGTATAGGTCTAGTTTGATATGGTTTGGGTGGGTCCACATTTTTGATAGGTTTAGTCAAAGTTTTATTTGGTGAACTAGATGGGGTTGAGTTTAGCTTCAAATATGGGTGAGATAAGCTACATGTAGGAAGTATTCCTAGGTTCTTGATGGGTTTGGTCAAAGAGGTGTAAGGTGATTTAACATTTTTAGATGGAGGTGGGTTGGAAGATTCCCCTATGGTTTTGGAAGAAGAAGTATCTAGGGGTAAGGTTGAGGTAATGATAGGTTTGAGGCTGGATGTAAGTGAGATTAAGGGTTCTTATTTTTTTGGTAAGAGAGCCCAAGATGGTGCTAAAAGGTGACTCTATCTAGATTGGGTTGACAGGTAAACTCTAGACTTTAAACCAATCTAGAAAAAGGTTTATAGATGGGTTTGATTCCTTGGTCATTGGTTTCAAATATCAAGCCCATAGGTTGAAGTGAGGGAATAGTTTCTTCACCTTTATATTGGGTGGAATTTTATATGGTTTGGCAAGATGGTGTCTCTATAAAAAGAATAGAAAAGATGATCTCTTATTTTGGAGTGTTTTCCAAAGAGGGAGTGGTTGGTTTCATGGTAGGTAAGGAAGGTGTGATGGTGTCAAGTAGAAGAAGGGAGGTGGTTGCTTCTTTTATTTGGATGTCCAAAAGAAAGGGTAGTGATTCCACCACTTTCATAAGTGGAGTGGAGGAATAAGTGGTTAAAGCAGTGGTTGCCTCCTTTGATATTTATATCAAAGGAGAGGTGGGTAAGTCAATGGTCCCATTAATTGAAAGAGAGTAGGTTTCTTCCTTTGTTTGGGTGTCCAAAGGAATATAATAATATTCCCCCAATTCAATAAGTGGGGTGGATGAAGAGTTAGTTGAGGTAATGGTTTCCTCAATGATAGGTTCATTGATAACATCATTGATCATGTGACCCAATGAGCATGAGATGATTCCAATTTAGTTTTGGCATTGTTGGTGGAAGGTGCATGGTTAGGAAAAGGTTTCTGAAATATGTCTAATGATTTATTTGGAGGTGCATTGGGATTTTATAATGATAGTTCACCCTTGTCAATCAAATTTTTGACAATAGTTTTAAAGGTGTTGCACCTACTAATGTCATGTCTAATAACACAATGGAAGGAACATAGATCATTTTCATTGTACCAACTAGGTCTGGGGTGAGAGGCATTGAATTGTTGGGGAGGTTTGATAGGAGAATTTGTATGAGGTTAGATTTGAGTATTTTATCCAAAACCAAAGCATATGATTCTCCTATAGGAGTATATTGTCTTAGGGTAGCTCGGTTTAAGTTGTGAGTTTATTGTTTTTATGGGTTAGAAGAATTTGTTTGATTAGGTTGGTTAATAATTAGAGGTGGAGAAGATTTTAAGATAAGCATGTTGTAGTTGCCTTTGTCTTTGTATTAGGATGGTTGGATGGGTTGGTGGTTTTGGTTGAAGAAGGGTCATTGGATTTAAAGATAGAATTATTGTTTTTCAATTTCAATTTCCCTTCATCAATGGATCTAATTTCAAGTTTACGTGTCATGGTAAAAGCCTCATTGAAGGTTCTGAAAGTCTAAACCTAAAGAGTACAGGAAATATTTTTGGCACAACCCTAAGAAAAGATTTCAAGCAATTCAAGTTGGGGTAAAGAGAAATAAATTTGGTTGATGATACCTCTCCATTTAGCTATGAAATTAGGAATTGATTCATCCTCAAATTTCCTAATAGAGTAAAGGTTAGTAATGGAAACCTTTTTAGATATATTGACTGAGAAATGATCTAAAAAGATTTGGTCAAGTTGATAAAATAAAAAGATGGAGTGTTTGGTTAGAGTGTTATACCAATCCAAGGCTAGTCTGGATAAGGATATGGGGAAGGTATGAAGGAAAAGAGCATTGTCATATGCGATCAAATATCAAGAATGGAAAAATTCTTTTAAGTGTTGTTTGGGTTCCTCTTTGTTTTGGAGCTTTTAAAACTTGGGTTGTTCCCATTGAGGAGGATAAGGTCATATATGAACTGATGGGTGGATGGGTTCATGGCAGATTTGATCATAAGATAAAAGGTTATGAGCCCTAGAAATAGATGATTCAAGATTGGACATTTTATCCATAAACATCTTAACTAAATATATTTGAGGTTAGGGAGATCCATAATTGTGTGGTAGGTTTCATTGAGATTGTGTGGCTACAATGTATGGATAAAAGGTGGAAGGTTGAGAAGATCCCATATATTGGTATGTGGTCATGCAAGGTTGGGATGATGCCACATATTGGTATGTGGGCATAAAAGGTTAGGTAGAAGGTGGTATGTATCCTTGTGGATAAGGAATGTATTGGTAAGATGTCATGGGTATTTGTTAAGGGATGGAGGTGGGTTGATTTGAAGGTATAGTTTAAGAGGTAGGCTGAGTTTGATTGATAGCTCTTGTGCTAATGGGTGGAAGAGTAGAAGGTATAAAAAGCACCAAACTTTAGAGTACAGTAGAAATTGGTGGGTTGGTAGTGACAAGGGAAATGGTGGTAATGGGGATATAATATACCACCATGGTAAATGGGGTATAGGTAAAAAGAGGTAAGGTTCCCCCTACATTGGAATTATTCATTGGTGTACAAGGTGTTTGGTTATAGGTTGGAATGTTGCATTTAGTTTCTGTAGTGGTAGGGGATGGGATATTGGTATAAGAGGATGATTGGGTGATCAAAGGTTGGGTAGAAGTGTCACCAACCATAAGATGGGGTGGCATACCATAGGGTGGATATATAGGAGGAATAAAATCAATAGAGGTTAGGTGAGATAAGGTATAAAGGTAATGTTGAAGGGTCACAGGGTTGTTATCAAAGAATTTGGCAAAATCTACATCACCTTCGACAACTATTTGAGGCATGGTAGGAGGGGAAGAATGATGAGGAGAAACCTTAGCATCTGAAGTATACTCCATAGAGGATGAGGAAGAGGAAGAAGGTGGACCTTGGTTGGTTTGATTTATCAACTGCTATCTAGTAAAGACCATTTGAGAAATAGGAAAGAAATGATAAAAACTCACAACTCAGACACAAAGCAAAAAAAGAAAAAGAACTCAAGGAAATCATGACATACACTAAAGTGCATTTACAAACTTAGGATTCTTCTTAGATCACTTTTGGATTATATCTTATAAAGTGTGAAGAAGAAATTCGGCTTGTAAATCAAGTAATAAAGAAGAAATATAAAGTTGGTTTGAGGTTATGTTTAAGTGCTCAAAGAA
>JARHVA010010040.1:42500-97500 GCA_037957365.1 Torreya grandis
ATTTATAACTTTTATCATTACTACTCTAGATTTAGTTCTTTCAATAAAACTATTTACATAAATTGTTTTGAGATAGGTTATTAAAAATGATTCATAAATCACCTCAAATGAGGTGGCATACATAGTGTCTTGTCTTAGATACTAAGCTGAAACACTCCACTAAAAGGATAGACAACATCACTTGTTTCGTTGATCACAATGCATACTCTGATTTTACCTAGAAATTTCATTAAGATAGAATCATAACATTTTGACAACAATGTAATTCGTATTTATCTAAACTAGTGTGTTTTTGTACAAAGAATCATAAATAATGTTTTTCATAATTATTTTAATCATACTTAGTTTATAGAAAAGTTTTTAGTAGTAACTTAGAAATAGTTTTCATATTTATAGACAATATTATCACACATCTTGCTAATTTTGGGTGAATCATGCATAACATGTGTCCCATAATGTTACATAGGTTTTTACTCAGTTATAAAAAATAATATACTCAGTTATAAAAAATAATATACTCATATATTAGTCCATATAAAATAGTCAGAAATACCCTATTTTGTACTCCATTCATATAATTAAATAAATATTATCCTATTTTTATAAATATTTACTAAGTATTTAAAAACCTCCAATCACTTTCTTTTTCAAACTAGACCATTAGAGTAGCTTTCCATCTCCATTTCCTTCATCGGGTCTATAGTTCGGGTTTGTGAGGGTTTTGAGTGATTTAGGCTCTTAGGCTTTGTTCATAAAGAATGATGTTAAAGTTACCATAAAATTAAAATATATCATATTTAAATACCTTTATAAAATTCCCCAAAATCCTTATATCCCCATGCACAACCTCGAAGAAGATATGAGCATCTAAACTTCTCCTATTAAGCTTGTTTATCCATTCCCTACAAGTTTGGGTTGATCTCAAGCTAAAAATGGCATTATCTATGGTATATTTTCATACCAATAGCTCAAAAACATATATTATGAACTCATAAAAATTTATTAGTCCATTTTAATCCACTCCTAAATTTTTAAGTGACATTAGTCCACTATTTGGGCCCTAACTGCAACCTTGAGGGTCTAGGATACCCTGTTGGGATTACTCTTTCTATGAAATATTTCTCATGTTTTCCAAATTTTAATTCAACTTTAAAAACCTATTTACAAGGTCAAATAATCTCTTAGTTTATTCCTTTGTCACTCTTTCTCAAATCTCCCAATTATGCATAAAGGGAAGACCCTATATCTGAGATAAAATAGAGGGTACTTTCCCTATTTACTCATAAAAATTAAAGGTTTTATGGGATTAATAAATTATTAAATAAGTTATATACCAATTTTTATCTCTTTTTATTATCAATATACCTCCTAAATATTTATATCTCCAAGGCATACTTCTTAGAGAAAGAACTATGGGAAGGGTTTGGTATATAGGTTATATGTTGCAGCATTAGATCTCCCTCTCTACTATATATCCATCATGTTATTGTTGTTGTTATTATTATTATTATTATTATTATTATTATTATTATTATTATTATTATTATTATTATTATTATGTTCCAATATTAATTAATCCCTCTAACCTCTTAAGTAGCTCTCCATACACATTGTTTAGTCAAGGCTGAGTGCCATCTGTTGACTATGTTTACTTCAAACTATTGTACCTACAGATCTAATACAAGTTTTAGCTTGAATTCAATGATTAATAAATTTATTTAAGTTTCCATGATCATTTAAAAATTATTTTGACCCATTTATTCACCTTGGGTTATGTTTACATCAATAAGTTTATCTCTTTTTGCTCTCTGCCCTTTCTCAATCAAACACAATTAACTGTGTTTGAATGAGGAAGAAATTGTATATGAAGATTCTTCCTGGGAAATATTTTACATCACCTTTCAGTTTCATGAAACATTTGGAAACATATATAATCTACCAACTTTGATTATTCCATGTTTAAACCTCAATTATGAACAGTGTAGGAGTTTGACCCTTGGCTATAGGTGAATGGTATATAGGTCTTTATGAGTTTGAAATATCATCATGTTTGTTTATTAAGACACTTGAAAGCTATGAGGAAGATTTTGATCAATTTTAAAACTATTAAACATGCATAAAACTCATAAATTTCAATAAATAAGAACCTTCTTAGCTTGAACCTTATGTTGGTTGTAGATGAATATGCTCAGGCCATTTATATAGACTGTCACTTCCACTAATGGATGCAAATCATCTTTCATACCTGCCTTGATGCTTATCTTATCAAAATTTGAATTTATCAATACAAAGATACATTCCATCCTAGTTCCAAGTATCAAATTTACTCATTATGCCTAAAATTCTATTGACTCATCTTGTTGTAGATAACATGGTAGAATTTTAGTGTTTAAAAGGCAAATTGGGAGTTCTTGAAAACTAACTTCTTCAACTCTAAAAACTTTCTTATTTTGAAAATAAAGATACCTATATGGGAGATTTTAAATGAATGTATTTGTATGTATTAAAAACCAATACAAATTTATATAATAATACCTAAAAAAGGGCCTAGACCTTAGTTTTGCCGATTTTGGGAAAAGGTCCCTGAATCAGTCATTTGACCTTAGAAGGTGATTTTCAACTTTGAATAGAAGTTAAACACTTTATATGGGTCTAAAATGTTCTCTAAATACATTATAAATTCAAGGTGAGATTCTCCATGTGATTCAACATTCCAAAATAACTCCTTAACTTTCTTTTAAACCATCTATATGTGGAGATTTTCATGTACAAACAGTAAATGGAAATTCAAATATTCTATAAGATGTGTGCTTTTGTGATTATTTTTAGGATATTAACAAGTAAAATTCAATATTATCACTCTAAAATATTTAACCACTTATCAAAACTCCCATTATAACATGAAGTCATCTCAAGAGGCTCCTATAGATGCACCTTGAGTTATATGCAAGCAGTAAGCATGAAATGTTTCATATACTCAAGAAATTTGCCTTCCATGTCAACTGATCTCTTCTCATGATGTTGGAATGGAACATTAGGATGTTTAAAATCTTCATTCAATATTTAAAAACATTTTTAATGTGATATCCTTCTATAAATATGCCTATAGATGTTCATTCATGGTTATCTGACTGTGTATGTGATTGAGTATAACTGCCATAGCATTTTATTCACCATTTGAAGGTTAAATTCACTATTTCATGTTATAATAATATATACCATATATTTTAAACCTTCATCACAATTCCATGGACGTTCTTTGAACCTTTATAAGTCATGACTGAGAGTGAGGAGGAGTCGAGAGCTGACTGTGCATGAGAATGGACTATAAACTCAATGATGCTCACCTTGGAGGTTGATTTGTTTGACATAATTATGTTACCATGACCATTTAAGTGAGTAATACACCATGATACATTGTATTAAATCCATTTTAGAGAAAGAGACTTCTTGAAAATGGTGATATTGGAGTATAAATCCAATATCAACACCTTCCTCCAAAATCAATTTTTTGAGCTATCAAATCGACTTGAAACATGAAAAAAGCTTAAATATCATTTGAGGAGAGAGAAAACATCATCTATAGTCAACATCAATAATTGGATTGTACATATGTGTTCAAAATAAGGAAAAACCTATAGGGTGCATAGACTAGCAAGAGAATTAGATAGTCTAACTTCTTAAGAATGGTTCATAAAGCTCATAACATCAATCCTATGCAACCAAACATAAAATAGAATCTGAATAAGTTTATAAAACATACCCAAGAGAATTTTTCCTAACACCTCTCTTTATGATTGTACCAAGTACAAACCTGAGGATCATTCTTGCTTGCCAATCCTAGTGGAAGAAGAGAAAAGTAGTTTTCTTTATTTATTTAAGATTTTGATCAAAATAATTGCTGTAATTAGTGTATAGAATACCAAGGGACACTCTTAAAATGTATTCAACTTTAGGAGTCCATACAATTCTATACACCTCATTAAATGCTCATTTTCTTTAAGAAAACTACTTTTTCTGAGGAACCTACCACTTTTCAGTTATAAATAGTTACTTAAGACATATGAAGACACATGAGACATGATATCACCTTTTAAAACCTTCACATTTCCAAAATAGGCCGTAAAACTCATTTAATGCTCTATTAATGACCCTAAAAATGACTCAAAATGCTATATTGACTAATTAGACCATGATCAAGGCTAATATAACATTAAATGGCATCAAAAGACCTATAATACACCCTTTGACTTAATACTAGACCCCTAAAACATCTAGAAATCAAGTTTTTACCTATAGGGGTCCTAATTTGACTTGTAAGGTCAAATTTGGTCAACAAATTAATGACTCATAGGGGTAGTATGCCTGTTATACTAAAGATCAGTACATTTATTAGTCCATTGGGCTTAGGGAGTCATCTAAATTTTAAAACACATGAGAGGAATTTGACCATTGATAGCAAGCTTTGATCAAGGCAAGACCACTTGACTACCTCAACCACACAAAACAAAGGACACACACAAATAAAGTAAACTAACTAAAAAGACATAGATGCACATGTGCTCAAGGCACTTAGGGAAAATGAGAAAAATAAACCACTATGTATAAATAATAATTAAGAATACCTCCCTTTCTAGGATCAAAAGGAAAGTTCCTTGCATCTCCTTCTTCATGAGATGAATGATAGTGCCAAGCATGTTATTCCTTGGATTGGACACTTGATAGATCAGACCTATTTATTGGCACTTCACTTGCTATGATCTCAATTACATCATCTTCAAATAGGTCCCCAATATATATATTCTTCTTGGCCTTGTACACATACCTCATATTGCTGCCTACTCTTCATTTCATGATAATCTTTCATCTACTTTATACGCATTATTTCAAGAGGAGTGGTTTATTTTTACTTTGAATATTGAGGCTATTATAAACTTGTTATGACCTCAAAATGTTGATTTAAACTTTGATTTGGATCTTTTATGACATTTTGAAAAATGTCATCTTCCTTACCATCACTTGCAATCAGCTCTAAGGAAGTTGTAGACCCCTTGAGAGACTCAAACTCATTAAAAATGTTTTCAAACTAATACAATAATTCCTCATATTCTCTTTAAATATAATGATAGAGGGTAAAACCAAGATAATATCATTCATCCTCTTATTTATAATGCAAAAGGACTTCATCCAATATTTCTCCTTTGACACAAGGGAAACATTCCTCATTATCAACAAAACAAGAAGAATCAACACAAGTACTCACCTCTTCCTCAACATTTAGGACCTATTTAGGGATATAAAGTTTTATCTCAGCTATTGTAACATAAATTTTCTTCTCAATATCTGAATATCTTCCATCTCCTTGTCCTTCTTGGTGATTCCAAGGCTAGGCATCTTGAAATCAGGTGACATAGACCAATGAGGCTGCCAAGGAGTTGTATTTTCTTCAAGCGAGAGTTTTGATTTTTCCTCAACTAAATTATATTATTTAGGTTCCCATATAATAGGTCCATCAATTAAAATGGTGATGGGGTGAGGAAAAGATGAACTATTTGGTGGAGGTGGAACAAAGGACTCAAAATCAGATTGAGAATGAAGTGTAGGGGGTCCTTTTGAGAGTTATTGAGGAAGGGGAGGTAGACCTTGGGATAAAATATATTGGTTTTCTTCCTTAAATTTAAAAATAAAGTAATTTACATTTAACTCATCTTAAGAACTCTCTTAATGAGGGTTATATGGGGTGTGTTTTGGCATAGGATCTTCTTTTGGGTCTAAACCTTCCATCACACCTTGACTTAGCAATTTCATCTTTGACTCTAACACTTTTTATTTATTTTGACTATATTCTCTTGGAAAATTATCTCTTGAATTTGATAGGAATCATCATGAGGATAATGAGTAAAATATGGATAACATGTAAGACAAGGAGTATCTTGAGGAAGGGTAGAAGAGGTTTGCATAGGATCAAGCTCCTTCTCAACTTCACACTCTTTATCAAGACTTTTATATCCATTCTTTCCCAATGATTCCACTATATTATTCCATATTAGGATGTTAGGATTAGAGTATATTCTTGAGGCATTGATTCATTTTGAGGAGTGGATTAAGTGTTCAATAAACTTGAGATCTCCTTAGGCTTGGATTCTCCACCTTGTCTCCAAGTTGGGATTTCATATCTAAAGGTCTCTTCTTGAGATGGGGATGTAATGGGAGAGGTAAATGAGGGATTAAATTCCACTTACTTTGATAATGATAAGGAATAATGCATATAATTATTGGCCAACTCAATCTACCTATCAATATTTGATTCAAAAACAAGGTTTGTCTTCTCAACTCTCTCTTCTAGCTGATTGGGGAAAGGATGACTTTTATAAGCTTGATTGGGCTCATGAGTAGGAATCATGTAGGACTGATATAAATCTTGGGGAAGTGTGTATGAATGATGATAGGTTTTTTGAGGCTTTTTTTCATGAATTCTTAGTCTATCCTCTATAGATGAAACAAGGCCACTCACATCTAGCATCCCACTTGTGAGCCTTTATCAATTAGCTCTCTCAATAGGCACCCACTCTCTTTTAACCATATCTAATTCATCTCTCACCTTATGAATTAAATTTATAGTAATATCTTGACCATGTCCACTTAGTGTGTTAATATAAAACATGTACTTCTCATAACCCAAGATTTTTTGATTGAAATTTGCATTGGACTGATTAAATGAGTGTCTAGGTTGACTAAGAGCTAGATATTGAGGAGGATGGTTATAAGACTGATACAACTCATGGTAAGGTTGAAAATGGTAATATTAGATCTCATAAAAATAATATTATAACTGGTAAATATCATGACAAGGTAGATATGGAATATCATAAGCTTGATAAACCTCACTAACTTATGTATAAAAAACTCAACACCAAAGTCAACCATGAAACTTTATTGGGAAGCAATAACACAAAGAAACATAACCAACAATATTCAAAGGGAATAATTAGGCTACTTGATCAACTGATGTAATCTCAAATTCACCATTTATGCTTAGATAAATTCCTCTAAAGGCTGATGTGTTGAAATACAACACCAAAAATATTTTAATTTATTCGACTAAGAGTCCCACCAAGTGTGACAAAAACTATTGTCACTTGGATTTGTACCCTTTAAGGATATATAATAGCTCTCCTCATCCAAGTGGTAGAATTGAAACACCTCTAGGCTATGGGTAGCTTAAATATGAGATATATATATATATATATATATATATATATATATATATATATATATATATATATGTGTGTGTGTGTGTGTGTGTGTGTGTGTGTGTGTGTCTATATCCATTATAGTACTTATTGATCCATGGTATGAAAATGAGTAGGGCTTCACCATACTCAAGTGGATCATAGTTTATAAAGACCAAAATGGCTAGTTCTTATAGAACTTGAGAGGGAGAGGATAAGAAATAAGTTAAAAGGTCACAAGGACACTTATCAATCTGAGAAAATGAGTTACCTATTCATGAGAAGAGGATGTGAAATAAACCATACAAGGTCAAAAAATATAAGTGGCTCTCCAAGTCATGAAATTCATGAAAAGTGGCATGGAATTCCCTTACTCAAAAAATTGACTTCATGATTTATCCCTATTTTAACATCATAATAATTAATAGGGGTAGGTATGATGATTATAATGAGATGGAAGGCTTTCATACATACCTCTCCATGCATTGGTTACAATCTGGATCATCTGAAATATCTTAGAATTGAGCCATCACTGCCTGTAGTCAAAAAACTCCTCTTTCATACACCTTGCACACTTGGATATAAATTTTTATTAATTTTACCATTAAAATACATAAAATGGGGTGAAATACTTGTTTTGATACCATTCATGGACTTAGAGGCATTGGGCATACCTTAAAAGCAACATACTTGAAGCTTTTTACCTTTCTCACTATCATATTCACTATGCTAGTTTTAACTAACAGAGATGAAGTAGATAGTAGGAACACTTAAGAGTTTTTTAAAGGAATTAAATGGACATTTTTAGCTATAATAATTCTATATATTCCTCCCAAACTTGATTTCATCTCCTGAAACCTCCTAAAACCTAAACAATGCACAAAATAATCATAAATACCCTATTTTGCACTCCATTCATACAATTCCATATAAATAATCATAATGGTTGGGATATTGATGATTATTATACAACCTATAATAAATTTCATGGTCAAACTATTCTTTTAGAGTAGCTTTCCATCTCCTTCATTGGGTATATATCTAGGGTTTGTGAGGGTTTTGAGTGTTTTAGACTCTTAGGCTTTGTTCATAAAGCCCTGATATTGAAGTTGCCAAAAAATTCCACTAGATAATAATTAAATACCTTCATAAACTTCCCCAAACTCATTAGATCACCATTCATAACCTCTAATAATATGTGAGCATCTAAACTTATCCTATTGATCTTGTTTCTCCATTCCCTGTAGGTCTAAGTTGATGTTAATCCAAAAATGGATTTATATATGGTTTTTTTGTATACCAATAGCTTAGAAACATCTATTATTACCTCATAAACATGTATTAGTCCATTTAAATCCACTCTTTAAGGTTTATGTGGTATTGGTCCACCATTTGGGCTTTAGGCCAAGACCTTGCCTCATAATCCTGACTACAACCTTAAGGGTCTTGGATACCATGTTGTGATTCCTAATTATATTAAAGATTTATCATGTTTTCACATGTGTAATTAAGATTTAGAAACCTCCTTAAAATTTCCAAATAGCTCCTAGTTTATTCCTTTATCACTATTTCTCAACCCTGCCAGTTTATGCATAAAAGGAAGTACCCTCTATCTGAGACAAAATAGAGGGTACTTCCCCTATTTAATAAAATAATTTGAAGGTTGTATGGGATTAATAAATTAATAAAGAGGTAATGTACCAATTTTTATTCCTTGGTATTATCAATAGACCTCCTAAATCCTTATATCTCCAAGATAAACTTCTTAGAGAAAGGAATGTATGCAAGATTTGGGATATATGCTATATGTTACAACATTATAGATCCATATTTACTCTATATCCATCATGGTGGTGACATTATAATATTGTGATTATTATGGACATGTTAAAATATTCATTAATCCCTCTAACCTCTCAGGTACCTCTCCATATACCTTGCTTAGTTAAGGCTGAGTGTCATCTATTAACTATGTTTACTTCAAATTACTATACCTATAGATGTCCTAAAAGATTTATCTTGAATTCAATTATTAAATACATTTCTTGAATTTTCCATGATAATTTAAAAATTATTTTTACCCATTTGTTCACCTTGGGTTATGTTTACATCAAGAAGTTTAGCTCTTTTTGATCTCTACCCTCTGTCAATCAAACACATTCAAAAGTGTTTGAATGAAAAAGACCCTGCATATGAATATTCTTCTTGGAATAGATTTCAATTAAAATTTTGGTTTCATGAACCATTTTAAAACTTATCTCATCTACCAACCTTGATGGTTTCATGTTTAAACCTTTATTATGGATTGTTTAGGAGTTTCACCCTTGGTTGTAGGTGAATGGTTTGTAGGTGTTTATGAGCTTGAAACATCATCATGTTTGTTCCTTAAGACACTTGAAACCTTTGATAAATCCTCCAATCACTCTTAAAACTATTAAACATGCCTAAAACTCATACATTTCAATAAATAAGCACCTTCTTAGCTTGAAGCTTTTTTTGGCTATAGATGAATATGCTCAGGCCATTTATATGGACTGTTACTTCCACTAATGGATGCAAACCATATTACATACCCGACTTGATGCTTATCTTTCCAAAATTTTAATTTATTAGTGAAGCAAGACATTCCATCTTATTTAAAAGAATAAACTTTACTCATTAAGCCTAAAATACTATTGATTCATCTTGTTGTAGACAACACTGTAGAATTTCAATGTTTAAAAGACAACTTGGGAGCTCTTAAAAACCAACCTCTTCAACTCAACAATTGCTCTTCTTTTGAAAATCAAGAGAACTATATGTTAGATTGAAAATGAAGGTATTTTTAGGTCTTATAAACCAATACAAATCTATATAATGATACCCAAAAAAGGACCTAGACCTTAGTTTTGCCAATTTGGGGAAAAAGTCCCTGAATCAGTCATTTGACCTTAGAAGGTGATTTTCAACTTTGCCTAGTAGTTTAACACTTTATATGGGTCTTCCATGTTCTATACACACATTAGGATTTCAATATTATCTTCTCTATTTTCTTAAAAATTCCAAAATTACTCCTTAGCTTTATGATAAACCACCTGTAGATGGAGATTTTCATGTACATGCAATAAATGCAAATTCAGACTATCTACAATATGTGTGCTCTTGTGATTATTTTTAGGATCTTACCAAGTTTTGAAATAAATTAATATAACTCTAAAATATTTAACCACTTATATAAAATCACATTATACCATGAATTCATCATAAGAGGCTCTTGTAGATGCACCTTGAGTTATATGGAGGCAATAAGCATGAAATGTTCCATATACTAAATAAATTTGCCTTCCATGTCAACTGATCTCTTCTCATGATGCTGGAATGAAACATTATGATGTTTCAAATATTCATTTAAGCCTTCAAACCACATTTTCAATGTGATATCCTTCTATAGAGATGCCTACAAATGTTCATTCATGGATGCCTGATTGTGTATGTGACTGAGTATGACTGCCATAGCATTTTATTCACCATTTAAAGGTTAAATTAACTATTTCGTGTTATAATAAGATCTAACATAGATTTTAAACCTTCATCACACTTCCATGGGCATTCTCAAAATCTTTAAAATTCATTACTGAGAGTGAGGAGGAGATGGGAGCTAACTCTGCATGTCGATGGACTGCAAGCTCAATGATGCTCACCTTGGAGGTATGAAAATTTTGAAAAAAGGATGTTACCATGACCATTTAAGTGAGTAAGACAACATTCTACATTTTATTAAATGCATTTAAGAGAAAGAGACTTCCTGCAAATGGTGAAATTGGAGTACAAATCCACTATCAACACCTTCCTACAAATTGAGTTGTTTGATCTATCAAATCAACTTGAAACATTAAACCAAGCATAGAGAGCATCTGAGGAGAGAGCCAAAATAATCTATAATCAACACTAGTAGTTGGATTGCATGGACTTGTTCAAACCAAGGCAAAAATATAGGGTGCATAGATTAGCATGAAAATTAGATAGTCTATCTTCTTAGGAATGGTTCATAAAGCTTAGACCACCATTCCTCTACAACCAAACATAAAATAGAATTTTAATGAGTTTAGAAGACACTCCTAGGATCATTTTTCTTGAAACCTCTCCTACTGACCATACCAAGTACAAGCCTGAAGACCATTCTTTCTTGCCAAGCCTAGTGGAAGAAGATAGAAGTAATTTTCTTAATTTATATAATATTCTGATAAAAATTATCAATAGTGTTAGAATATGGAATACCAAGTGACACTTCTAAAATATCCTTAGCTATAGGAGTCTGTACAATTTTATACACCTCATTAAATGCTCATTTTCTATACAAAAACTACTTTTTTTGAAGAACCTACCACTTTTCAATTATAAATAGTTACTTAATACATATGAGGACACATGGGACTTGAAATAACCTTTTTAAACCTTCAAATTTCCCAAGGAGGTTGCACAACTCATTTAATGCTCTATTAATGACCCTTAAAATGACTCAAAATGATATATTGACTATCTAGACCATGATCAAGGCTAATATATTATTAAATGACATCAAAATACCTATAATACACCTTATGAAATAATACTATACCCATAAAACATATAAAAAATCAATTTTTTACCTATAGGGGCCCCAACTTGACCTGCAAGGTCAAATTTGGTCAACACTAACAATACATTAAGATCAAACTACCTATTCTTACCAATTATGAGTTCATAATGTCCAAGTATCCTTGATTTAGGTCTAAACACAAAATTAATGTCAAAAAGAAATTTTAAATCACATAGTTATAGTGGTATTACACCAACAATAATATTTTTCCAATAATTCACACACACCACCTTACAATCAGATAACTTCATTAAGTTTCATCCATCTTTAGCTATTGGTATGTATCTAATAATCAATATATGAGTGATGAGGTCCAGTAATGACATCCCCTAACCCATTTATTTAATATTTTGTTTCATTTGGTCCTCTTTGTCATATAACTTGGGTTTTAATTGAATAATAAAGTATATAGTGGCTCCTGCAGTTGATTGAATATATCCAATCACACATATGGGACCTATAGGGGAAGGCACATTTATAAATATTCTCACATAGGTTAAAAAGGTAATGGATGCCAACACACCATAAAAACATGATATCAAGGTTATTTTATTCAATTAACATGGCATTTTCCTAAGATAAAAGTGGATCCCTATTCCTAATTCACAAAATCTTCACATAGTCCCACAATAAATTATATAATCATTATTCCAAACTTGTAGACATGAATTCCAGATAAGTCATCTCTTTCTTATTACTTTCCCATTTTATCACACTCATAAAAATAGTAAGTTTCATATCATTCACATGTATTTATTACATAACTTTCATATTTTTATTTACTCAGTTACTTGTTTTAATATGCATGTGTGAGAGTGGGAGTGAGAGTGTGCATTTAATCAATATGATGTTTTAAAATGTGTCAATTATAGTAGTGTGTTCAAGTGTTTCCATTAGAGAGTGTCACATCCCATAAACATATAAATAAAGGAAGTCTTTAAATGGGACCCCTCTCTTTTACTTACATCACAAAGTATCAAGTCAACGTCTTTCCTTATTGGGTTTAGTTCCTAATGATATTGTATGAGTAAATTATAGGTTATGTAAAATACATATACTTGATTTAGTTAATTTTTTAAAAAAATTATTTGTATGAGAGATTATAAGTTTGTTATAAGGGTGAGAGGAGTCATCTCAGTGTTGAGGAAGTGAGTGAGAGCTCCTTGTTTAAGTCTATTACAATTTGTGAAAGACAATCCTTATTATTGAATAACATATGGCACACAAAAGAAGAAGATAACCACATTAATTAGTCTTAGCTGAGATGTTAAAAGTATTCCAAGAAACATTGGACATAATGGTAGATGCACAAGGTGAAAATGTTATATCTATAAGTGAAGAATTGAAGCAATATGATGACATGGAAACAATAGTTGAAGAGATAGTTGGTAATGATATACTAGTAGCAGAAGATATTTTTTAAGTATTTATGGAGATAAGAAGAGTGGAAAAGTTTTGTAATAAAATAATTCTCTAGAGGGCATAAAATAAGTATTTTATTTGCATAAGTTAGAGGTAGGAGATAAGACTCTCACAAGATCAAGTGAAAGAGAATGGAAGCAATAAGAAGACCTTCTCAATAAGACATCAATGGATAGAAAAGGATATGTATTAAAAATCCATCTTGAGAGATGGATAGAGGTAGATTTTTGGATGTAAACATAAATAAATTTGGGATATAACTCGTTCCAATGCTAATTTGGACAAGGGGAGATGCAAAATGTAACTCATGTGGTATGGAGGAAGGAAAATAGATAGAGATGGTGGAATTATTTCAACTGAGATGAATGAAGAATAAAAGTATTATTGAATATGTGGGATCAAACCACATAGGTAGTAGAGAATAGAATATTATGCGTTGAGTTAAGCATTCTTATCAAAGGAAATTATAAGGTTCTTTTGACATTATGTGTAATTGGTGAAGGAATGAGATATAAATTGACCTAGCATTGATATACAGAGGATGAGAATGAAATAACAAAAGGATGAGATAGAGAGTCTAAGTCTTTTATTAGCCCAAGAATCTGATGAAGAGTATGAGGTTGAAAGTATATATATAGAGAGAAAGGATACATCCAAATAAGCCTTCTTAAGTGAATAGAGTGGATCCATTGATTCCATACTATGTGAAGAAGATCAACTAATTTACACATCAATTGAAGCATATAAATAATAAGTGAAGGAAGAAGAAGATTATTTGAGGACACTTATAAATGAATAATCCAAAATAAATATATGGTGGAAAGTGAGGAGATAGAAACCTTTAGTGAAGATGATATGAAAATATAGAAGGGTGATATAAGGAATAATCCAACAAAAAAATGCCTAGTGAGTAAATAAATCTAAGTATATAGGAAGACATGGTAAATTATCAGTGGGTTGAATCCCATAAGGTAGAGTAATATGAAATAAGAAATATATTTATGGAGGTGGTCAAATGAATGTGGGTTTCATACCACAAGTAAATAGAGAGAAAAAGATAATCCTTCAGTGGATAAGGGTCAAAGTTTTTGGGTCTAACCCCACACACAAAGGAGGAGTAAGTAGAGATAAGAATAAGATGAAATATTTGAAACCAAAAAGGGGAAGATATAAGTGGAATACAATTTATGGTAATAATTTTATGTATTTTGTGTGTTGGAAGTGGATGCCATGGCCATCACACTTTCATTGGTGTAGGTATATATTTTCTTGGATTATTTATTTTAGAATATTATATTTTCTCATATGGAGATTTCCTACATTTGGGGGATATGTTTGCTTAGGTAGAGTTAGTGTGGCATAGGTTTGACAAGAAGAATATGATACAAAATCTTTGATTACATTTTGTAGAGGATTTACACCTCTATTATGGGCTCTTTTGACCACCATTTATGGAGGAGTTACTTGTCTATTTCATGGGTCATTGAACACAGTTTGTGGAGGAGTTACTTAACACTCCCATATGTATGATTCACTTGAAGAGCTTTCTCACTTAATGTAATATTGGTTTTTATGTATTTTGGTTGTGTACAATAGTAATACTTTGTGATTTCATCTTGCTTTAGCTTCATTGTGGTGTGCACTATATTTATCTCGTGTGATTATTTAACCATCATATTTGCATTATCTAGACTAACAACAACTTCAATATGGTATTAGAGCCACCTTGGTAATAATGTGTCAAGTTTTTTATTTATTTTTAATATATTGTTTGAAATATTGAGATTATATTCATATATTTTGATAAAATTTTATTTGAGGGTTTGAAAAATAATTCATGTTTTTTTTTCAAAATCAAAACATTGGGACATTGTAGGGGTTATTTTTTGCTAATATCTATTGTATTGGCTTCATCTTGGATTGGAAAGATTACAATTTTTTTGAGTTGGTATTTTTTTGGCTTGGTTCTCTCATGTAATTTAAGGTATTTTTGTGTTTTCTAGACTAGGGTATAATGTGGGTAATAAATAATTTTTTCATGACCCTATATTTCTTCTAAGAAATATCTTGGTCCCTAACCGACCCTGGTTCTATTCCTTTGAGATAGTTTTTCATCTTCCACAAGCTAATACAGATCCTCTTCAACCTATGGTTATTTTAGAGGGTTATTATGACCCCCACATAGTTTTTTGAACACACTCAGGGCTGATTTAGCCCCTATCAAACCCTCAAACAACTCCTACATCCTCCACCTATGTGTTGGTGTCATGACTTGTGTTTTTGGTCTAAACAATCTACATATGACATATTTTTTGAATTTTGGTGACATTTCATAGGTATTATTATCATTTTATGGCCTCAATATAACCTAACACTCCATCTATCTCCCACCTTCTCTGATTGCCCTTCGCTCGATTGGTATGCACCTTTTATCATGAAAAACCAGTCTTGTTTGTTGTAAACCACCTATTTAGGAAATATGTGGTATTATTCATTCTAAAGTTATTTTTCCTTTATTTAGAGTGAATTAATTCCTTTAAAAAATTAAAAAGTCAATACTTAATTTTTTATTCAAAGGAATGACAAATAGGGTTGGTTAAAACTTTTATAAAGTCATTAATAAATGTTTTTTTAAGGGGTATATTTTCATGGGTAGGAGAGACTTTTTAAAGGTTTAAGTAAGTATTTTGGGAAAATAATTAAAGGAGAACATTTTTATAAGTAATTTGATGTAATGTTTTTGATTATTTTGTTTAAAATAAAAATAATAGTTTCTATTGTGATCTCATTAACAAATGATAAATTGAAATTATTTAAGACATCTTAATATTTTAGTTAGTCTAAGACTAGAGGGTGAGGTTTGGTTTGGTTGGGTAGGTGACCAAAAACACTCTCATTATAAACCACTTTATCTCTCTGTGTCTCTCTCACTTATTTACTTTATACACTAGTTCATTGGATACATTATCAATAGAGCTTGACATCTTAAACTTGTTTGTGTAAATTCATCTTTTCTGACACTCACACTGATTTCTATAGACACATTATTAGATGATTCTAACATTTTGAGAGTAAATTTGAAACATTTGGGGGGTGTGTTCACCATTTCATATTTCAATGGGTTTGTACTTTTTTCTAGTTCTTTTCATTCTGCTTGCACTTTTGTTTCTAAAATAACAAATAAATTAAAATCACACTACTTCAACTTCATTTTTTCATTAATGGATTCAAGTTCAATTAATCCTCTAATTCCATTTAATGACTATGAATGGAAAACCAAAAATTAAATTTCTATTAAGGATAAATGGTTTACATCGTATTTGTTTTCCAAATTTTGTCTACTTACCAAAAATATGCCTAGTCCAAGAGTTCAGTGGAAGGAGCAGGAACTTGATTAAAGAGTGGTCCAATTATTCAATATGAGAAGGATTCAGGGTGAAACCAAGCAGTTCAAGGTCATGGAATAGGTCTTCAAAAGATTCAAATTTTCATAGTTATTTTAGGCCTTCAAGGATCAAGCAACATTTAAATTACAAGTTCAAGTAAAAGATAAGTACAAAACCTTTTTGGGCTAAAATGTTACTTGGGAATTCTTTCAAACCTTTTATTTGACTAAGTGTTAATTCTTTTAGGCTTTTGTTTTGCTAAGATAAATTCTTTCAGACCCTTTTTTGGCTAAGTTTTGAATTTTTTAGGATAAATTGTCCAAGACAAAGTTTTTGAAGGCACGAATTCTTTCAGACAAAATGTTCGAAGCAAAGCATAAAGACAAATTTATTTCAATTTTTTTTTCTTGAAGACCTATTTATTTTAGAGAAATTATCTACATCAAAAATGGCTAAGTGTAAATTCTCTTAGATATTTTGTCCACAATAAAAGCTTAAGGGTCATTTATTTTAGGAAAATTATTCGAACAATTTTCTCGAAGGGTCTTTCTACAACAAAGTGGTATGAATAATTTTTTTGAAGGGTAATTTTTCTACATCGAAGTGGCTAAAACACTTTTCCTTAAGGTTTTTTTCTTAAAAAAGTGTCCTAAATAATTTTTTAGAAGGTTCATTTCTTTCAGAAAGTGCCATAGATAGAGTTTTGAGGGGTTATTATCTTGATAAAGTGCCCTATACAATTTTCCCAAAGGATCATTTATCAATAAAATGGTCCAGTTCAAGGGTTTTGAATGATCTTTTTCAAGGAAGGTTCCCCCAAAAAATGTCTAGCAAAAGGTTTGAAGGAAGTAACCCAAAACATTTGTGGTCTTAAAAGTTGTGCAAACATCAATTTTAGGCTATAAGAAATAGTCATTTGAATTCAAAAA
Source organism: Torreya grandis (assembly GCA_037957365.1). NCBI lineage: Eukaryota > Viridiplantae > Streptophyta > Pinopsida > Cupressales > Taxaceae > Torreya > Torreya grandis. The sequence goes on from JARHVA010010040.1 coordinate 60,088, forward strand.
GTGTAGGATGGCCCTGCAGGTATCAAATTCAAGCACAAAATATGACCATTGCTTTTGAAATATATAGTGACAATCCTACGAATGTCAAAGATGTTAGCTTAGATGTCAAAGTTTAATCCATGGTAAATAGATGTTTATATTCAAATGGGTTCAAGATCAATGATCTACGTTCAATTTGATCAAAGATATAGTGATATGTGTGAGGTCAAGAAGTCAATAATATGTTCACATGAATGTCAAATTTAGGCCATGATAAGTAACTATTTGGGTTCAGAATGCCATTAAATTTTTTAATGTTGGTCAAGATTTGATGGTTCACGTGAGCCTACATACTGACACATGAGATCTAATGGCTTGCACTGGATCCAAACGAGTAAAAAGGTCCTCAGGTTAAATCCCTTAAATAGATACCAGTTGGATAAGATCTAATAGTATAGGTTCATCAATCCAAGATCCAATGGTGTTCATTCACTTACAAAGGGATGGGTTTGATATAAACCAATGATTCATGTTCAATCTTATAAAATATCCAATGGCAAGCAGTGATTGGTAGGCTAATAGGCCCAGGGAGATCAATGGCATGCATTCAATAATGGAAAGGCAATCAATAAATTTAGATGGGTCAAAGGAGTCATAAAAATCTATAGGAACAATATGAAAAAAGAGAGTTGGGAAAAATAAAATGGGTTGAGTCAATTTTTTATGACCAATCAAATAAAGGCAAACCTAGACATTTTTGGTAGATGTCGATGGCATAGTTTTTGACTCAGGCATGTAAATGAAAAAGAAATAGAACTTGGATATGATAAAAATAGAAATAGTGTGACCAAACATAAACATCAAAGTTCCACTGGTAAAATAGGTCTTTTAGACCTAATATAGAAACCAGTGATTGTGAAGCAAGGTCAAAATAGTTTGCAAGTTTTCTATGAATATTGTGATTGTGTGAAAACTAATGATCTGAGATTGGTTTTATATCTATAAAATGGACCCAAGTTTGATTTGGAATAAATAAAAATGTAAATGTGATCATATAGAGACGTGTCTCACATATCATCAGGGTCAATTTTCAATGAGGAAATATAATTAGCCACACAAAGCAGATGTGGCATAATTATACTAATTCTAAGACATGATCCTTGTTAGTAGATCATAGATGATATCATGGTGTTCTAAGAAGACATCAGGTGGATGGATATGGATAATGAGCATTCAATTATTTTATAGAATTTGTTTCTTATTGATAAGACCATGACTTAGCATCCTTGAGAATGCTAATCCATGGAAAGTGTTTGGGACTTTGTTAATTCACAACTCTCACTCCCCCCCCCCCCCTCTCTCTCTCTCTCTCTTCTATAAATACAGGTTTCCAAGACTTAAAATGGATTCCTTTTTTTGGTATGACCAAACTCTACCAAAACTTTTACTATGACACCTTTTTGATGCAATACAGATTGAATTCTATTATTTTTCTAAGATGGATTGAAGAGTGTTCCATGAATTCATGTATTGTGGTTATGTGAATGTATGTTCCTTGATTATGTCTAAGTTTTTCTCACCTTCAGGAATTGCTTAGTAGTTCTTATAGGTCATTATAAGTGCAATTTACAGTTTATTGTTTAGCTTAAAAGCGTATATTTTACCTCTCTTACTAATTTGATAACTGATTAATGCCTTATTTTTAAATCTTTATGTGAAATTGATAGTATTTGATCTTGCAAGTGTCTCATAGTGTGTATTTTATGAGTTTGAGTGATCAAATCATTAGTGTATCACCTCTTTTACATGTTTTATAAGTTATTGTCAAAGTCTCTCTCCCTTTTCCAAGCAAGTGTTGGTTTAAGTTTAGTGTAGGTGATAGATCTAAAAGGAAATTGTATTTCTATGGAGGTTTGATCCATTATTAGGATACCCATAGACTAGGATTAGTCACATATTGGACTAAATTTGAGTATGAAGATCTAAATAATCCCCTCCTCAGCTAGGGTGCAAATATAGAACACCAACAGTTTTGGTACACCTAGTGGGACATAGTTTATTTAGCATAATTAAAGTTTGAAGATTGAGAAGAAGAAATTTAAGTATAAGGATATATCTACAATCATAGAAATTTGAATATCCTTCAAGTTGCAGAATTCATAGCATCTTCTAGATAGTGCTTTCATGTCAAAGGTTATAACAAGATCATCAAGTAAAGGTAGTCATTTTGAACATATTAAATTTACTTATAATTCTTATAAAATATCAAGATTCAATAGTACAAGACCTTATACTCCAAAACAACATCCATCCTCTAGTCATTCTATTCTTTTAGTCCAATCTATTATCCCCATAAGCTAAATCCCTTTTATGTAAGTGGTTATTATGAATCAATTGTTTGTTTCATTTAACAAGGGTAGTCCCCTAAATTTAGCCCAATATGATGAAATTCATATGTCTTCCCTAAAAATTATCCTCTTCTTCTTATGATAATGGGATAAAAATATTGCTATTGAGGATATCCAAGATGTTGACAATCTATGTTCTATTCATTATGTTATTCAAGATAATGTGGCTACCAGATTGCTTGTTGCCTCCTTCAAGGGATAATCATTAAATTGTTATATTAATTTTCCTTTGACCTCCATTTACACTTGGGGTGAGTTAGGTACATTCTTAGTTAGGCAATTTGAAGACAAGTATGATCATCTATCTTTGGGTGAACAACTGACTACCATAGAAAGGCACCCCCCATGATTTTATGTCTAATTGTAACCTTCGATTCCAAAATACATGGACTAAGATCCATACATTAGTTAGACCATCCCTAGAGTATGCATTTTTGTACTATCTTAAGGTCCTTAATTCTAATATAAGTGTCATTATATAGTCTATGGGTGGAAATACCTTGCCAAATGCCTATGAAATTGAAATCAAAGCACAAAATAGCTTAATACAAGCTAGTAAACTTGATATAAGGCCACTAATGCCCATATTATCAAAATTTCAACATATCCTCCCTCCTCAATTTCCCTAAATTCCATTCATATCCCCTATTTCATCTCCAAAAAGTCTGAGTTGTAGCCCCTCCTAATCAATCTAATGAGACTGGTGATTTGAAAAGCATGTTACAAGCTTTTAGAATTGAGAATGTTCAACTCAAGAGAAAACACTACCAAGGTAGACCTTATAAGCAACAAAAATAAAATACTCATCAATATTTCAATAACCAAATATCCCCTTTTCAAGGTTTTAAGGCTAATATGCAACCTTATTAAAATCAAGGAACCATAACCCAAACTAATCTATATACAAAATTTGATCCCAATGTACCTTCCAGTTTAAAATATATTATTCCCCAAAATAACTTGATGTAAGATCTATGTTGGCATCCTTCCAATCCAAATGATACTCAAAATCAAGCCTTGGTATCACAAGATATTACTATGCCATGAATGACATAGGAAGAGTTATCTCTTCAAGGTGGTCAATATCATGATATGAATATGGAAATTGTAGAAAATCAACATGTTCCAAGGAATCCTAATGCTATCATTGTTAATTGGTGATTGGATGATCCTATTGCATTCAACCAAGTTGGTGAAACTAGTAACACAAATGGTCAAGTGGTAGCTCTGATTGGAGCTAAAAGAAGAGCAGTTGAGGAAGCTCAAGATGTGAGTAATAATTTTAATTTTCTTAATTTTATTATCAAGAGTGTTAAGGATCAAGTTATTTTTTCTACAATATATAAGATTCAAAATATAGAGGTAGTGAAGGTTCCCTAAATGCACCTAACTAGAGAACAACCAGTGGCTCAAAAGTTATAGACAAAGGTTAGTGGAACATATTTTAGCATAATAAATCAAATGAAAAAATCAAATTTTAGTATTATCATGTGGGATTACCTATCCATTTTAGGACAAAATGACATGCTTATTCAAGAGCTTTTAGATCTTAAGGTATCTAAATAAATAGATGAGAATCAAGGAGCTATCTTGGCCAATTCAAACCAGTAAATTAAGAAACCTGATAAATAGGTACATAAAATAAAAAAGGTAGATAAAACCATTTTAAAATCAAATAAAATCCCTCAATTTTATCTCTCTTTGATAGTAGGCAACTATTTATTCCATAATTATAGGTTAGATGGTGGAGCTTGTAGCATTATCATGCCCAAACAAATTGTAGACAAGCTTGGTCTTGTCTATGAGCCAAATACCAAAGGAGTATTACAATTATATTTCTCATCAAAAAATATAGTAAGAATAATAAAAGGCCTAAAACTAACATTACATGCTTTCCCCAATGTTTTTATTTAGTAAGATGTAGTTGTATTGGACTTGCCTCCCTATTTTTCTATGTGTCTATCAAGATATTTTACTTTAAAGATTAGAGGATATTTGTCAACTAATTTGACCTATTTAGTGTTAAGAAATAGGTATGGTAATAAGGTAAAAATATGTTCTGAACATATTTCAATATTTCATTTGGAGCCATATATGTCAAGTATGGCAAACACTAATTGTGTTATCTCAAACAAGGTACTAGAAAATAGTGAGGTGGAATTTGAATCACCTCTAAATGGAGTCCTAGATATTTTTATTGATGAATGGGCCTATGATTATTATGGACATGATACCTACATTTTAATTTAATAATAAAGACTTGGTGTCTATTGTCTTCATGAAAATGATGCACCAATTCCAACATTGATGAAATATGATCAGCTTAGTGATGGATTGTGATGGATATATTTTGATGGATCTAGGAATAAACATGGCACTAGAGCTGGAATGATGTTAATTATTATATCCAATCAAAGGTATTTATCTTCTCTCAAGTTTAAGTTTGGTTGTTCCAATAATGTTACTAAATATGAAGCAATAGTGCATGGTTTGCAATGGCTAACAAAGATGAAGGTCAATTCCTTATAAGTTTTTTCAGATAGTGAATTGGTAGTTCACCAAGTAAGAGGACTTAATATATGCAATAACCCAATGCTTATTTCCTATAATCATAGAGTATGGGACTTAGTTGAATACTTTAAAGCCTTCAATATTTAGGTCATATAAAAAAATAAGAACAAACATGCAGATAGATTGGCTAGTATTGGGTCATAATTCAATATCATAGATGAAATAAAGAGGGAAAAACTTTAATCACACATCAAGGTAGTTATGAGACTTTATATCCTTGATAGCCATGAAAATTGGAAAGTATTTGAAGACGATAGATAGATTTCCAGATTCTTACAAGAGGAAGCTGAATTCTCCTCAAAGAACCAAGATAAGCATTTATAGTAGTATGATGACCATATTAAGCAATTAAAAACAAGCAAGTTGCTTAAAGGTTCAATCACCCTTGAAAACATATTTAGAATAGATGATGAATTGAGAAAATAGAATCTTTCTTTGTAAACCAAGGAAGAACACTATATAAATGTGGAGATAACCATTGGTAAGAGTTTAAAATTGGGAAAAGTTTGCACATCTTCAAAGAAAGAAGATTTTATTAAGTTATGTTCAAGTTTTGTAGATGTCTTTGCATGGCAATATAGTGACCTTGAAGGATTTGATCCAAGTATAGGTTAACATATCATTGAGGTAGAAGATGAGACTAGGCCAGTTAGACAAAGCCAAAGGCCTATTAATCCAAAGCTTAAACCTCTAATGATAACTAAACTACATAAGCTCATTGAGTTAGCTATAATATTTACAGTTAAGCACTCAATTTGGATGGCAAACCTTGTTCCACTACAAAAAAATGGTGAAATAAGGCTATGTGTTGACTTCCATGACTTGAAGAAGGCCTCTATTAAAGACCACTATCGATTACCATCAATGGAGCATATTTTACAACTAGATATAGGTTCAAAAAGATTCTCTTTGTTTAATGGTTATAGTGCATATAACTAGATTTTGGTCAAAGAAGAAGACTAGTTTAAAATGGCCTTCACCACAAAGTGGGGGACATTTGCATACATAAATATGCATTTTGGTTTATCCAATGTTGGATCCACTTTTTTCAAGGCTACATACATGGTAGTTTAGGGTCTCCTCAACAATTTTATTCTTTTTTATTTAGATGACGTAATAATATTCTCTAATAGTATAAATGAACATATGATTTAGCTCAGATAAGTGTTTGAAAGGTGCAGGGAATTTGGAGTGTCTTTAAATTTTAAAAATGTGCATTTTATCTATTCATAAAGGTAGGTTTCTTGGACATGTAATTTCAAAAAATGGTACAAGAATATATCTTGATAGGATAGAATCAATTCTTGCACTTTAATTGGCTAAGAACAAAAAAGCCTTGTAAATATTTTTAGGCAAGATCAAATTCATAAGGAGATACATTTTAAATTTTGCTACTTTAGCTAGGCCACTCATAACCATGTGAAAGAAGGGTCAAAATTTCAATTGGTCCAAATAAGGAGTAATAAGTTTTGAAGAGATCAAGAAATATATAGTCAGTGTTCCTATAATCCTGAACCTTGACTTTACAAAGGATTTATTCTTCAAAAAATATGCTAACATTGACACAATTTTAGGTATTCTCATGCAGTAAAATAAAGGTACTTTAAAGAAACCAATATCATTATTCATCTAAGGATTAGAAGAATATGAAATGAGGTACTATTTTATTGAGAAGCATGTACATTCATTCATAAGGTCTCTTAAAAAGTTTAGGTACTTGATATCCAATAATAAGATACATTTTATGGTTGCACATCCAAGTGTCAAAGATTTTATTCTAAAGAAAGATATAAATGACAAGAGAGCTAGTTGGATAACCAAGGTCACAGAATATGATATTTAGATAAAAGTCACAAATTTGGTTAGAGGCAAAGGAATTTGTGAAAATATATCCCAAGACTTGTAGGAGTCTAATAAATTGGTTATGGTGTAAAATGATAAATAAATTATAGCTAATCAAACCTCAACTTCCATCTAGTTCCAAGATATGATAAGGTATTTACAGGGTGTTGTTTATCCTTCTTCTCTCACTCTTTTAAAAGAGAGATACTTTAGATTGTAGTCAATTCTTTTCCTTCTTATTGATAATGTATTGTTCAAAAAGGATATCAATGGAATACTTCTAAGATGCATAGAACCAAGTCAAACACATGATTTACTTGAACAATTTCATGATGGGCATGGTAGAGGATATTAATCAACAAGGATCACATCCCACAATATAATGAGAGGTGGGTATTATTGGCCAAGTTTATTTTGTGATCGTCATGCATAAACTAGGAAATGCGGATAATGTGCCATGTTTGTTGGAAAGGTAAAGCTTGCATCCTTACCTCTCCAACAAATTTCAGTAAATTAAGCCTTTGTCCAATGGAGGTTGGACTTTATTGGTCTTAGTAATCCCCCTTAAAGCTCATGACACAAGTGGATCTTAACTACGACAAATTATTTTACTATATGGATAGAGATAATAGCATTAAAAGAAACCAATGAAACAAATGTTTTGGATGATTATAAAATTTTGCTTACCAACTTTGGGGTCCCTTTAACTATATTTTTGATAATGATATGGCTTTTATAGGGTCTAAGATCAACCAATGAGAAGTTCAACATAGTGTTTTCCTCGGTGCCTCATCAAACTATTATCCACAAGGCAATGGCTTTGTTGAATCCACTAACAAGAATTTGTTGAAGATAATTAGGAGGAATATTGAAAACAATTAGAGATCATGGAATCTCAAATGAAAGTTAACTTTGTGGGATAATAGGATCACCTATAAGAGGTCAATTACCAATTCTCCATACAAGCTTATATGGTAAGGAAACAAGAATGCTTATTTCTCTTGAATTCTTTTCTTTGGAATTGATGCATCAACTTGAGATTTTAGATAATGAGCCAATGAAAATAAGATATGCTAAGATCATGGAGCTAAAGGAGACAAGGCATCTAGTTAGTGTTGGCTATGGAGGCCCATCAAGCAATGACAAAGAGATATTTTGATAAAGGATTTTCTTCAAGGGATTTTCAAGAAGAAGATTTGGTCCTCAAGTGGAATGAGGATAGAGCTAAGATAGGAAATCACACAAAATTTGATTCTCTCTAGTGTGCTCCATATACAGTCTCTAGTTATAAATCCCACAATGCTTTCCAACTCACAAAGATGAATGGTGAAGAGCTTTCTATCCCAGTCAATGGGATACACCTTAAGCACTGATATTAAGGAAGGTAAGTCCCCTATACGTAGTTATTTTTTTAAATTTTTATCTAAGTGTTTTTTAACACATTAGTTTGTTTCCTATCTATTTGTCTGATATAAGTGCTTTTATTGCATAGTTGTCTAGTAGTTTAGTCACCTTTGTTTTATTAGGTTAGTTTCCCTTTCAATTTTATTTCTTTCCCTATTCATTGGAATTCTTCTATCTTTACAAGTCAAAAGACTATCTTGAAGTCATGTAAATGGTCCGTGTATTATATTTTATGAGTTAGAAGTCATGTAAATGGTATGAGAACTCAAGCATATCATACATGCTTTCCATCCAAGTTACCAAATATGTTGACCAAATTTGGTCTACATACCAAAAATATGCGTAGTCCAAGAGTTCAGTAGAAGGAGCAGGATCCTGATTGAAGAGTGGTCCAATGATTCAATATGAGCAAGATTCATGGTGAAACCAAGTAGTTCAAGGTCATGGTATAGGTATGCACAAGCTTTAGATTTTCATAGTTCTTTCAGGCCTTCAAAGATCAAGCAAAATTTCAAGTACAAGTTCAAGTAAAAGCTAAGTACAATTTTTTTTTGGGCTAAGTCTTTATGTGAGAATTATTCAGACCTTATATTTGACTAAGTGTTAATTCTTTTGGGCTTTTATTTTGGTAAGCTAAATTCTTTTAGACCATTTTTTAACTAAGTGTTGAATTCTTTTGGATAAATTGTCCTAGACAAAGTTTCCAAAGGCATGAATTCTTTCAGACAAAATATCTGAAGTAAAAGATGAAGACAAATATATTTTGGGGAAATTATTCTACATCAATTTTATATAATACCTATTTATTTTGGAGAAATTATCTCTATCAAAAGAGTCTAAGTGTAAATTATCTCAAATATTTTGTCCACAGTAAAAGCCTAAGGGTCATTTCTTTTAGGAAAATTATCTGAACAATTATACCAAAAGGTCTTTCTATAGAAAAGTGGTCTTCTACATAAAAGTGGCCAAAACACTTTTCTTGAAGGGTATTTTCTTGGGAAAGTGTCATAAACAATTTTCCTGAAAGACCATTTCTTTTAGAAAGTGACACATGCAATGTCCCAAGGGATTGTTCTCTCGATAAAGTGCCCTATACAATTTTACCAAAGGGTTATTTTCTTAGGAAAATGGTCCAATTCAATGGTTATGAAGGATATTTTTTCAAGGAAGGTGCCCCAAACAAAATTTCTATCAAATGATCTAAAGAAAATAGCCTATAGAATTTGTGATCTAGATAGTTCCACAAATAATTTTAGTCTATAAGAAATAACCATTTGAATTCAAAAATTCTAGGATGGCCCCACAAGTGTCAAATTCAAGCACAAAAGATGACCATTGGTTTTCAAATATGTAGTGACAGTCGCACAAACATCAAATACATTGACATAGACATCAAAGCTCAAGCCATGAAAAATAGCCATTTGTATTCAAATGGGTTCAAGATCAATGATTTGCATTCAATTCGAGCAAAGATCTAGTGGTATGAGTGAAGTAAAGAAGTCAATAAGATGTTCATGTGAATGCAAATATAGGCCACAATAAGTAACCATTTGATTTCAAACATCCCTTAAAAGTTTTAAATTTGGTTGAGATCTAATGGTTTTCATGAGCCTACATATTGACACATGATATCTAACAACCATGCTAGATTGAAACAAGTCAAAAGGTCCCCAGGTTAAAGCCCTTAAAGAATTGTGAGTTAGAGAAGATCTAATAGTGTGGGTTCATAAAGTTGGGATCCAATGGTATGCATTCACTGATAAATGGATGGGTTTGAGCAAAATCAATGATCTATGTTTAATCTTATAAAATATCCAATGGTGAGCGGTGACTGGCAGGTTAATGGGCCCAAGTAGATCAACAACACACACTCAATCATGAAAAGATGATCAACAAAGTGAGATGGGTCAAAGGAGTTATTCAAATATGTAGGAACAATAAGAATAAAGAAATTTGGGCACAAGGTAATGGGTTGATTTAGTTTTTGATGACCAATCAAATAAAGGTGAACCCAGACTTTTTTATGAAAGATGATGGGGTAGTTTCTGACTCAGGAATGTAAATGCAAAGGAACCAAAAATTGAATATGATATAGATGGAACTAGTGGGACAAAACATATCTAATAGATTTTTATGGGTAAAATAGGTCATTTGGACCTAATACAGAGATCAATGATTGTAAAGCAAGGTTAAAATAGTTTGCAAGTTTTCTATGAATATTGTGATTATGTGTAAACCAATGATCTATGTTTAGTTTTATGTCTATAAAATATACCTAGGTTTGAGTTGGAATAAATGCATATGTAAATTTTATCATAGAAAGACGTCTCTCACCTATCATCATGATCACTTTTCAATGAGCAGATATAGTTGGCCACCCAAAGTAGATGTGGCATAATTCTACTAATTCCAAGACATGATCCTTATCAGTAGATCATTAGATGATATCATAGAGTTCCAAGAAGACACTGCGTGGATGGATAAGGATAATGAGCTCTCAATTCTATTATAAAATTTATTCCTTATCAATAAGACCTTGACTCAATATCCTTGATAATGTTAAACCATAGAAAGTGGTCTCTCTCTCTCTCTCTCTCTCTCTCTCTCTCTCTCTCTCTCTCTCTCTCTCTCTCTCTCTCTCTCTCTCTCTCTCTCTCTCTCTCTCTCTCTCTCTAAATATAGGCTTCCAATACTTAAAATGGATCCCTCTTTTTGGTATGGCCAGAATCTACCAAAAACTGTACTATGACACCTTTTGATGTAATAAAGACTAAATTCTATCATTTTTATAAGCTCGATTGAAGAGTGTTCCATGAATTCATGTAATGTGGTTACGTGAATGTGTGTTCTTTGCTTATATCTGAGTTTTTCTCATCTTCAAAAAGTGCTTAGTAGTTCTTACAGGGCATTATAAGTGCAATTTATAGTTTATTATCTATCTTGAAAGTGGATATTTTCCCTCTCTTGCTAATTTGATAATTGATTAATGCCTTATTCTAAAATATTTATGTGAGATTGATATTTTTTGTTCTTGAAAGTGTCTCATAATGTATATTGTGTGAGTTTGAGTGATCAAATCATTGGTGCATCACCTCTTTTACATGATTTATAAGTTATTATCAAAGTCTCTTTCCCTTTTTTAAGAAAGTGCTAGTTTAGGTGATAGATATAGAAGGAATCCATCCTTATCCAGAGGTATAATCCATTTTAGGATACCCAAAGCCTAGGATCAGTCCCATGTTGGACTAGATTTGAGTAGGAAGATCTAAATAATTTTCTCCTTAGCTAGGGTGCATATCTAGAACACCAATAATATTATAATGGGAAATAAAACTAAACATAATACATAAGCATAAAATGTTAAGTAGTAAAACCATTATAATGAATCCTATGGGTTGATGTGCATTTTTGTGTTTTCCAATATTCTCTTTCACTTAGAACTTTCTAAATCACCAAATGAAGTGTGTACCAACTCATTAAATATTTTTTGGAAGATAGATGTGATGAGAGGTCATGAACTTGAAAATGAGCTTATCGACATAAGTCCTAATAAATTTGACACCCTTCAGGATTTATTCATAAAGTTAAAGTCCTTGAGATTACAATTGAATGAATGTGGAATAAATAAGAATGATGGCCAACTAATTGTTTTTATACTCTCTAAGTTAGGTCTTTAATACTCAATCTTTGCCTCTACTTTCCATGCCAAAAAAAGTGCTATAGACATTACATGGAAATAGCCCTCTTTAGATTCATTTATTTCCATCTTGACTTGAGAGCAAGAAAATTTAATACAAATGGGCACTTGAATTCCAAAAAAACTCAATACCTAATTTTTGGGAATGGGAAAGACAAACAAAGAAAAGAAGAAGAAGAATAATGATCAAGAGAAGAATAAAGAATCAACCTCTGCCAAAACAACTAGTGAAACCTCCTCTTCCAGTGATAAACCTTATAAAGAGAAGGTTAAGTGTGCCTATTTCAAGAAAAATGGGCATGATGAACAAAAGTGAATGAAAAAATAAATTGATTACTTAACTCATCTTATTAGAAACACAACATAAGTGTTCTTGAGTCTATCAAGTAGAATTTATCAACTCAAGATTCTTCTAAGGTAAATAGAAAGGAAAGGGAATGGACCCTATATAAATTTTAGCTCCAACCTCTTCATGATTTATTGAATCAGATGCTTCCCACTAAATGGGTTATTCACGAGTTGATTTTTATTCCTTATATACTTGTATCACATCTTATATCACTTTGGGTGATGACACTTTTGTACTAGTTGCAAGGAGATGGTCTATTGAAATGGATGGAGGAACATTCAATAATTTTATTAGTGTTACATGAATTTCAAATAATTTTCTATTAGTGTATCAAATCACTCACATCAATAAGATCATGAAGGTAGAGTTTTCACCATATTTAGTCACAATTAGATAGTTTCTAAATAATTATACAAAGATAGTGGGTAGGGTAGATCACCAAACTAGGTTATATACCTCTTCACATTTTCACTTGATTCTTCTCTGACTACATTAATGACTCATTTAGATGAAGTTAGAAAACTTTGGCATGAGTAGTTTGGCCACCTCAACTACCACTAATTAGAAAAACTCAACAAAAATGTCATGGTCATAGGCCTTCCTCGAGACCAATTCTATAAGGGTCTTTTTGAGGGTTTCTCCTTTGGGAAACATCCTGAAGAGAAATTTGATGAAGGCAAGTTTGGAGGGCCTCATCAGAATTAGAGTTAGTAAACAATGATGTATCTGGGGATTTTCCTGGTATATCTTTTATAATGGCTAAGTAAATTCTCACTTTAATTGATGATTTCTCAAGATATAAAGGGGTATACTTCCTTAGATAAAAATCTTTAGTGTTTGAATATTTTGGAGACTTCAAGGCACTTGTTAAGAAATAATTTGAGAAATACATCAATATTATTCAAATTAAAAATAGAGGTGAATATATAAGTAACATATTTTAGTAGTTTTGTAGCACAGAGAGAGGATTGATTTGCACCATATCTTTACTTAAAGTCCTTCATAAAAAAGAGTTTAAGAATGCAAAAATATATCCTTGAAAGAGATGGATATATATATATATATATATATATATATATATATATATATATAAATGATTCATTATAAGTCCTTGGTGCCTTAATTTTGGGTTTAAGACATCAATTTTGCTTGTTATATTCATAATAGGGTTCCTCACAAAGCTTTGAAATGATAAATCCTTTTTAATCTTGGCATATAAGGAAACATATAGTTGAGTCTTTAGGTTTTTTAGATCCCCATCTATGGCATGAATAATGAAAAAGAAACATAAATTTACGGAACCATATTGCAAGCCTTACATCATTATAGGTTATCCAGATGGTGTCAAGGGGTACTGCATTCTTCAACTGATCACACATAATTTATTCACAGAAAGAAGTGTTCACTTTATAAAGAGTCCAAAAGAATCAACACTTAAGACTTATTATCCTTCACTAGATTCATTTAGACTTTATGATTATTCTTTCAAATTGGATCATCTAGAATAGGGTCTTGATCTAGGGTCTTCTTCTTCTAGTTATGAAAGTGATGGAAATGATGGGGAGTCTTCTACATCCACATGTAGTTTTTTTTTAGAGGATGAGTATTCATAATATGACTCACCCACATCTGAGCCCCTTTCATTTAGGCAAACACTTTATAGTATAGGCACATAGGTAGGGGATCTAACATATGACATACATGCTCAATACAATTATTAGAGTGGTCCACATGTTTTCTTTGCTTCAATTTTAGTTCTATAAACATTATGATAGGATTTAGACATACCTAAGTGGGATAGTTCTATGAAGGAAGAATATTTTTCATTAATTAAAAATCACACTTGGTATTTGACATAACTTCCTAAGGAAAAGAAGATGGTTTGATGTAGGTGGATATATCAAACCAATTTTGTTATATATGGAAGTTTAATAAGTATAATGTGAGATTATTCACCAATGGTTTTTCATAGGTAGATGATATTGACTACTCAAAGACCTTTTCAATTATTGCAAAGATGACTTTGATCTAATTAACACTATCTATAATTTCAACACATGGTTGGTATGTGCACTATATGGCTGTGAAGAGTAGCTATCTTCAAGGAAACCTTGAGAGCAGATCTACATAGAACAACCACCTGGTTTTGTTTAAGATTAATACTTAGTTTATAGACATAGGAAATCCATCTATGGCCTCAAACATGCCCATCAGGCTTGGTATACATAAATGGATTCTTTGTTCCTTGCATCAAGTTTCCAAAGGTGTCATTTAGACCCCAAATATTACTTCTTGTAGTAAGATGATTCTTTAATCATACTAGTCCTTTATGTTGATGATTATTTGATCACCAAGATTTCCTTATCATCTATTATATTAATAAAGACAACTCTACATGACAAATTTGACATGATAGTTTATGACAATATCTCTAGATCAAGTGAATGCACAGGTTTGTGATAAGCATGAGTTAATCATATACAAAACAAAATATCTACAAGAAAATGAAATCAAATACATGAGAATATTGCATAAACAAGATAAGAGTAAAAACCAATCTTCCATAGAATAATATCTTACCAATAGAGATGTACAAATAGGAGTGCATGAGTAAATCACCCAAGAAAGGTCCTTAGAAATCTAGTAATAGAAGAGAAAATCCCATAAAAGAGAAATTCAATTAAGGGAATTAGTTCTTAGTCATCTAGTCAAAATATAACTCCAAGTACACCTAAGAAAGTTTATCCATGAAAATAGGAAAACTCCAAGTGAAGGGAAAAACCCATAATAAATATATATGGGAAAAAATAAAACCCCTACTCTAACATATCCTCCCATAACCACAACATAGGTGGGTAGCATAAAAAAATGGGTACCAAAAACTAGGCTTGATTAGGTACCTAATACAAAGCAATCTACCATAAAGTAGAAAAAGGATAAAATTCATAGGAAAAATCCTCCTAAAAGAGAGACAAAGAAAAATTGAAGAGGATACAAATCCACCAAAGATGATGATCTTGATGATGTAGATTGGACCCCAAGAAGAGCTCGTGGATGAATGAACTTGCTCTTAGTGAAGGCTTTGGTAAAGATATTTGTAACCCACTCTAAAGACTGGTAAAATCTCAAGTCAATAAACTTACCATAAATAAGGTCTTGAATAAAATAAAAGTAAATATCAATGTTTTTGGTTCATTTATACTGATCTAGATTCTTGCATATATAAATGATACTCTAATTATCATAATAGATGATGATGGGATACCTAAAAGGAATGCCCAACTTAGATAGAATCCATTGAAGCTAAAAAAGCTCAGTATTTGTGTTAACATCTCCCTTATATTCTTCCTCTTTGGATGATATATAAATAATATTTATTTTCTTGATAGATCAAAGGATAGGAATAGAACCCAAAGAAAATCTAAAACCTAGAGTGGACTTGAAATTCTATGTATCACTAGCCCAATATGACTCTATTAAAACCAACCAAGTCAACCTATATGAAAAATATGTATTGAATCCTAAATCTATAATACCCCTAAATATATTGGAGTATCCACTTGGATGATTTCTAGTGTAACTCATGGGGATCCTGCATGAATCATGAAACAATGCCTACTACATATGAAATATAAGGCCTGGTATGACTTAGATAAATGAGGGTGACAATAAGCTATCAATACAAAGTGGCATTAGTCAAAGGTGTAGAATAATTAACCTCAAGTTTGACTCCTAATAGATAGCAAGTCAAAGATGCCTCATAATCAACCATGTTAAAATGAATCAAAAGATCGAGAGCATAATTTTGTCGTGCAAGTGAAGTCAATGAACTGGTTTGTGATATCTCAATTCCAAAGAAGTAATATAGAAGACCCAAGTCTATCATGTCAAATCTATACTATAGAGTTGTCTTCACCACTAATATAGATGATGAGGAACTCTCTATGATCATAATATCATCAACA
Organism: Torreya grandis; assembly: GCA_037957365.1. Classification (NCBI taxonomy): domain Eukaryota; kingdom Viridiplantae; phylum Streptophyta; class Pinopsida; order Cupressales; family Taxaceae; genus Torreya; species Torreya grandis. The sequence goes on from JARHVA010010040.1 coordinate 76,303, forward strand.
TAAAATAATAAGATCATTAAAGAACCATCTTACCATAAAAAGTATACATTAGGGTCTAAATAATACCTGGTGAAACCTAAATTAAGGAAGAAGGGATCCATCTTGGCGTAACAAGCTTGAGGGGCCTATTTGAGGTCATATATGGATTTATTAAGTCTAAAAACTAAGGATAAATCCCAAAAAAACCCAAGTGGATGATATATGTAGAACTCATCATCAAGGTATCTATGAAGAAAAGAAATATTCATATCCATCTAGTGCACATCCAAATTATGTGTTGTAGCTATAGCTAGTGTTATTTAGATCAAATTCATCCTTACAACATGTGTAAAGGTCTATGAGTAATTAATGATAGCTACCTATGAAAAAACCTTGCTAACCAATCATGCTTTATACTTATCGATTGACTCATTTGATGTAAACTTGGTTTGATATATCCACCTACATTGAACCATCTTCCTTTCCTTAGGAAGTGAAATTAAATCCCAAGTGTCATTTTTCATCAAGGAAGAATACTCTTCTTGCATAAAACTATCTGACTCAGGTATGGATAAATCCTCTCAAAATGTCTATGGATACAAAAGTGAAGCAAATAAAACATGTGGACCACTTTTATAATCTTCTTGAGTACTTATATCATTTTTTGGATCCTATACCCAAGTGCTTGCACTCTAAAGTGTCTGCCTATCACAAAGGAGCCTTGATGTGGGTGAGTCAAGTGCTGAATCCTCAACCTCTCAAACATGAATAGAACTAGATGTAAAAGAATTCTTGTCACTTCCCTTTCTATCAAAATTGGAATAATATTAAGAAGACCATAGCTTTGGAACCTTCTCTAGATGTCTAAGTTGGAAGAAGAATCATCAAGTCTATGTGAATCCAATGAAAGATAAGTGTCAAGTGTTATGTCTTTGGGACTCTCTTAAAAGTGAACACTTCTCTATATGAACAACTCATGTTTGGTTGGATGCAAAAGGTGATAAGTCTTGACACCATCTAGATAACTAAAAAATATACAAGGCTTGGACTAAGGTTCCATATTTTTGTGTATCTTTTTCGATATATGTGCCATAGTTGGAGATCCAAAAACCTTAAGGTGATCAACATCAATTTTATTTTTATGCCAAACTTCAAAGGGTGTTATACCTTTCTAATATTTGTGAGGAACCCTATTATGAATATCACAAGCATAATTAATGGCTTTATCCCAATATTGAGTTTCCTAGGACTTAGGCTGAATCATACAACTAGCCATCCTACAATATATTTTTTTTATAAAAAATAATAAATAATATACACTGACAATAGTGAAACTGACCAATCTTCTTATGCATTACTTATGAATTAAAAGAAAAGTAGCCTATTTGACCTTGTTTTCAAGATGTAAAAATATTAATTTAATATGATAAAACACATTAGGGAAAACTTGAATAGACTTAGAATGGAATGGAAGTTCTGACTAGCTAGTAGTTATACTAGTCTTGATAGGTGAAAATTTTGTAGTTGAGGGCCATCTATAAGAAATGAAAAACTAGGGTCAAACACACAGCACTAGCCGAGGTTGAGCACATGCCGATAAAAAACATAGGGATTAGACCTAAGGCCATATGGAGGCATGCAAGTTTGTTTTATATAAGAATTCACCAAAGAACATACAACACAAAGTCACAAATAAATCATAAAAACTATGGTAATGGATTCTAGTGAACCAGTTCTATAAAAAAAATGACTCCACCAAAGATGAAAAACTCCCACAAATGGATTGTGAAAACTAGCTTTTATTTGTAAATAATAAATATCATGACTTTAAATGAAACTAACAGTAATAAAAAACTTGATAATTGAATACAAGAGTGGATATAATACCATATCAAAGTGGATTCTAAGATATCTAGATCAATAAAATGCACAAGTTTGTGATATGCACGATTCAAGCATGTATAAAAATCAATCATTGTAAGAAAATGAAATCACATACATTATAATATTGCATAAACAAGATAAGAGCCAAACCAATATTCAATAGTATAATAGATAAACAAAAAATATGTATAAATATGAGTTCATGAGTAATTCCCCCAAGAAAGCTGATGAGAGAGACGATAATAAAAGAGTAACTCACATACCTAAAATAGCTAGTCAAGGTAGTTACATCTTAAAATTGCAGTCAAAATGTAACTCCAAGTACACTTAAGCAAGATTAACCAAAAAAGTATAAAAAATACAAGTGAGGGAAATGAATCCATAATAAATGAATATGGGAAAAATAAAACCCCTACTCTAATAGATTTCACAGTCCGATCGAGGGATTTCATTTGCACAACCCAAATATGATCTTGTTCTTCTAGCTCAGTTTCACATGGTTGATTATAAACCATATCTTACTATGTTTCTATGAGGTGTCATTCTTGAATTTTACTCTTACACACCTTTGGTTGATTCCACTTAGTATAGATAACTTGTTGGCAGCCTCATTTATCTAACTCATATCAGGCCTGGTATTTTGTATGTAGTAGGCCTTGTTTCATGGTTCATGTAAGATCCCCATGAGCTACACTAAAAATTAGACAAGTGAATACTCCAGTAAATTGAAGGATATTTTATATTTGGGATATAGTAAAAATTTGGCACAAAGGTTGACTTGGTTAGGTTTTTAGATTCAGATTGGGATGGTGATACTCAAATTCATAAGTCCACTTTAGGTTATAGTTTTTATTTAGGTTCTCATCCTATCAATTGGTCTAACAAGAAGTAAAATACTATTGTTATATCATCCATATAGGTAGAGTATAGAGGATATGTTAATTCATATATTTAGTGTATTTGGTTTCATGGGATTCTATCTGAGTATGGCATTCCTTTCAGGCAACCCACCGTCATATATTATGACAACCAAAGTATTATATAAATATGCAAGAATCTAGTTTAGTAGTGTGATCTAGTAATATACATATATTATGATTAGGAAGGTATTAGATAAATTTAGGAGAGAATTTTTAAATCCATTTGAGACATTCATAATAGATAAATTGCAATTTGAAGGCCTTTTGCACTCAAAATCACTCTCTCAATCATATACACACTCCATGCAAAAGATGTTATTTTGTGAAGCTCATAACTTCTTGTTAGAAGTGCATGGTGCAAAATTACTTTTTTAATTCATTAAGGGGGTTTCATACTCTAAACATATGTAAATTTTTATTTACTCAAGCCTCACACCTGTATGAACAATCCTTAAGATTGGAGGTCTCTCTAAACCATGTATTTGCCATGTGAAGGAGCCCGAGAAGCATTTTATTTTACTTAGAATGGTACAAATGATTTTAATGGGAGCCCAAGATAATAAGCGCTGTTATATAATCCTCCTAAATTACATATTATAGAATTTGTTTTTGGATTAGGTCCCAATATTTTATGAACTATCGTTAAGATGGTAAACACCTAAAACCTTTGCTAAACCTCTTTAGAAGCTCTTATAAGAGAAAATAAGAAATAAATGACTTAAAGTGGAGTATTTTGGATTAGGAATAATAATTATTATCCTTTTATCTCTAATGGGTACCTAAGAAACACACATGGTGTCACATGTGAAGGGTACAGTGTATGGAATATGCCTAAAAAGCTTAATTACAGGGCTATTTGTTAGTGTACAAGGTGGTGGTAAGCCCTAAAATCAGGTAGAGAGGATTTTTAGGATTTTACATAGGTAATATATCCCCATATACACATTTATATATCTCTTAAGGTGATATATAAACTATTCAAATCAATAATTTGGGCCAAAAAGGGTCACTGCATTACTTTATTGTTAAAGAAGCCTAGCTGTTGACCTATGGATCACTCTTGGAGAGATTCCATTCAATGTATTTATTTTTATTATTATGGTAAATGAATTAAAAAATCATAATAAATAATTGGAACCTATTAATTTCCTGATAAACCATTGTAATTACCTTTCAAGTTTGAATATGCATCTAAGCTTGGGTTTTGTCCATTTCTTGGTTCACCCATCTGTACAAGGTTTCAAGTCCTCATATTTGGAATATAAAATGGTTAGGGGGTATTGAAATTGAATAAACTTTTTTTATTAAGGTTTCACATTTTTGAAGTATATGTAAAGTAAAATATCAATATGCTAGGCCTAGAAACCGAATTGAGGGCTAATAAAAAAAGAAGAAATAGGTGAATCAAGTACACTTGTAGTTAGTGTTTGATAATCAAATTTTTCATAAAGAGAATATAAATGGGTACTCAAATATGTAAATTTTTTAATATGATCATCTACTCAAAGTTATATACAAGGAGCTTTATGTGTTTTGAGGGCTATAAGGAAATGAAGGCAAGTAAAAGCTATGGGTGTGAAATGGAGTGGTAGAGATTGTATGAGGCACTAAATAAGGTTGATAAATGTTTTTAAAGTTAGATATAGGTGATTAATGGATAAATATTGTAGTCATGAAGATAAAAACAAGGTTTAAAGCATTTGAGCCAAAGAGAGCTAGTGAATCTTGTGTGCTTTTGAGGATAAAAGTGGAAGTTTACAAAATTTACAAAGGAATGGAATATAAGATCCTAAACCATGCAAAATTTTAGTTAATAATTTTTTAAATATAATAAAAGGTGCAAATATTTAGCCTCAAAATAAAGGTGTTAGACTTAAGAACACAATATTGCCCAAGTAACCTCCTACACCAATATGCACAAGGAATCTCATAAGCAATTGGTCATGAGAGTTGAAGAAATAAGTTAGAAACACATACTCCATGGCTTGGTGTAAATTTTATTCTCTTTTGTAATTTTTATAATGATATTTTTCAATTATTGACTACCTATGTCATATTTTCTCTTCTTTCTTTAAAACAAGCCTTGAATGGCTAAGAATGCATCCTCAGATTGGTTATGGTGAAGCCCTACCAAAATTAAGTATTTTAATATCCTATTGGAATCAACTCAATCTAGATATTACTATATTAATATTTCATATAGTGATCTTGAATGGGTTGTTTTTATGAATGCTTACTGATAGTAATTGTGCTTCATTGCATTTGTCATTCTTATTCATACCTCTATGCAAGTTTGTCTTCTTTCACAAGTCATAAGAACTATTATACATGGTGTGCTTAGTTGGATAATTGATAATTCATTAGTGTTTACTATTAGTACCTCTTGGATGGTCATATTAATCTTTTGAAACCTTCATAGCCTTAATATTGAAGCACTAGTATGATAAGGACTATTTTGAAGTGGTATAATTATATTGTAATTTAGTATTTAATAGTGCATTATTTAGAAAGATGGGGACCTTGTTTTTGGTGCATCACCTCCAAGTTTCTTTGTTAGTTTTAGCTTTCATCTTTCCCTTTTCCAAGACAAACAAGTAGTATAGTTGTTAATGTAGTATTGTACTAGGGATTTAGTGCAAAATCTAGATGTTTGGTCCAATTAGAGGTTACCCACAGCCTAGGACCAATTTGATTACATATCTAAATTAATAAGGATTGAATACACCATCTCAAGGGTGCAAATTTGAGATATAATAGTTACACCTCTGCTTTGGGCTCTTTTGACCATCATTTGTGGAGGAGTTACTTGACACTCCTACACATATACTTCATTTGATGATCTTTCTCACTTAATTAAATATTTATTTTATCTCCATTTTGGTTTTGTAATAGTCTCTATTTTTGATTTCATCTTGCTTCAGCTTCATTATGGTGTGCACTAGCTTTATCTCATGTGATCATTCAACCATCACATTTGTATTATCCACACCTAAAAATAACTCTGATAGATTTTGGGTCAAAATATTTGTCTTATAACTTATTATTACCATGTTAGTGGGAGATAACATTTTAACAACCTCATGGGTCTAATGTAGGAATGTCCAAGGGTTTGTTCAATCTTTCATCAACCAAATATAGAGTGGCATGTGTTTATGTAGTATTATTTACATGTTTGTGATTTTTGGCATGATGAGTATGACATAAAAGAATATTAGTAATATTAAAACTTGTTAGAATAATTTCATTATACAAGGATAAGTTTAAGATAGTGACATAATTACAATAAATTTGGTTGAGTATCTCAAGCATCACTACAATCTATGATGTCACTGCCTAAAATGGATAGGTTTTAGGGAAAGGGAAAAAGGGAATCCATAAATTACCTAAACATAAATATGATTGTTTATTAGTATTAATATTGAAAATTTGTGTAATTTCAAAATGAAAATCATCGTAATTCTAGTCCATATGCAAAATTTATGGACTAAATGACTTGACAATTTATCATCATGAAGAAATTAATGATCTACTCATACTGGTGATTTTGAAGGTGTTAGTTGTATTTTTCAAAATTAGAAGTGGTTTTAAATTCAGTGATATTTTCACATTTAATTTAGTGGTGGTTTCACCATGCATGGAGTTATAACAAATGTAATGACTCCAAATGAAAAAGGATTGAATTTTGAGCATTCCTAAGGCATCATGGAAGGTAAAGAGACATTTTAAAAGGAGGAAGAATTTTAGGAATTATACTATTTTTATAGAGGAGTTAATTAAATCAATTAATATATATCAAATTTAATAATAATTAAATTCAAAAAGGAGATAAGGGAGAGTGTGAGTTTAACTAGTCCATAAGAGATTGTATGCATGTTGTTCTTCATATTTGTTTTAGAATAAGCCTGCATAGGTATGTGTAAGAGTGTGATATATATATATATATATATATATATATATATATATATATATATATATATATAATATTAATTAAAAGAATATTATGTATTAAATGTGTCAAGCATATTATGGTTCTCAATTTTGTCCATGATAAGGTGTTAAACCCAATAAACATGTAGATAAATGTAGTCCTTAAGTGGACACCTTCTCTTTTGCTTACGTTAGTATTTTTATAACCTTTAATGTGTAAAAATTTATTTTGAGATTTATACATGATAATTAAACACAAAAAAAAATAAGAGTCCTATAAATGGTGTAATTATAAACTCTTAAATTTAGGTGTAGGAGATACCACATCATTTGATTCCATTATTTACTCATGTCAAGAAATGCTTGTCTACACAAAAATTCCAATTGAAGATTACTTAATTATTGGAGAAGTTTATTATCAATATACTATATGCATATATTAACATAAATTTATAACCATTATAATGTATACATGTAAATTTGGTTTATCCTCACATGCAATCATTATAAATGTGGAAGTTGAACAAAAACATTAAATAAATAGAATATATTGAAGGAAAATAATGGGGAGGGAAAAGGACATGGATATTTTGGAAACCACTTAACCAAAAACCTTTCATTATTAAAAATGACTTATAAAAAGACACCTTTCTTAAAAATGATTTTTAATAATTTAACATGAAATGGTTAGTACCTACTAAGCTTTAATAGTATTTTATATGAAAGATGATATTATGTCTATTGTTAAACATATTTTATTTAAAAAGTAATTTTTAAGATAATGGGAAAGCTAAATATTTGACATGATTGAAAAATGTTTGAATAATAATGACGTTGCATAATGAAATAAAATATATAATAAATGCATCTTAGTTTTGAAATATAAATGTCTGTGTTTAAAGAGAAGTGAGAAATCTATGTGAAAAATTGATGCATTAAGATATGATTTATGGTTTATTTCATTTTTAATCCATTTAATAATAATGTGACTTTAGAATTTTTGGTAGCTTTATTTCTTAAATATGTGGATGCAACATAAACAATATGGATACTATTTTATATTTTTATAAACTCAAATTAAAACAAGTATTTTATAATTAGTGTCCAATATAGCTAAGTTTATACTTGTATTTGTTTCATATTTCATATAAAAACCTCATTTGGGTTTGAATCAATTATTATTATAATCATATTTGTTACATGAACTAGTTGGTCATGCTACTATTCCTTGTTGATATCTATTTTACTATTTCCAGTTTAGTATTATTTAAATCTCAAGTGACCTTAATCATGCATTACATGAGATATATTTTTATATAAATTTTTACTATTTAATAAAAATCTAATATTGAAAAAATAATAAAATAATACATTAAGATTGAAATATTTATAAGTCCTAAAAGAATAAGTGCATAAATCTAGAATTTTAGGATTGGACAATCAAGAGAACCTTTTAAGGATTTATTGTCACACTAGTTTAGATGTTTAAATCTATATTTATATGTTAAACTAGTATTTTATATTTTACAAATATATCTAAGGTTTTACCCTTATGTTTGGTCATAATTTCAAACAAAAGAATCAAACTCACCATCTCACTAGGTCTAATTACTTAATTCTTGGTCCAACCCTAATTAATATGATTATCTAAATCAAATGTAACCAAAAAATCCATAAAATATGATATAGTTATTTCACAGTAAGTTATATAAATTCAACGTGTTTCCTTCATCCTAAATAATTGAATTTAGGATAGGATAGTATTTTTGACTTAGCTATATCTTCTCCATTGCAAGTGTCCTTACCTTAGAAGCACTCAAATTTTTAAATATTTTGAATTTTACAAGTTGACCTAAGAATGTCATTAAGTATTTTTGTAGGATAATATAAAAATATCTAGTACAAGTATAAGTTAAATACAATTAATTGGAAATATAACATTTATTAAGAAATAACACATTCAACATCAATCAATCAATTTCAAAAATAACATATTCTTCCCTATCCACATATATTTGATATGAAGCATAGGAATAGTCATATTATAGGTATGAATCACTCAAAAGTCATCTTGGAAAACATATTTGTTAGTGTATAAGATATATCACTGCATTCATGATCATATAGTATACTTCACCCTTGTGTACACACATTCACACACATAGGGGAGATATATATAGGTATAAGGCCCTCATTGGAGTATTCTCTATTTAGGTAGTGATCATTGACAAAAGGGTCTTTGAGGTTAGCTCAAAACCATGATCCCACTAAGACATTTTTCAAAATCTAAAATAACCTAAGGTGGAGAGATGATATTTGAGATAAAAACAATCATTTAAATCATGTGCATGAGATCTAGCCACATGAGATTAAAGGTGGTATAAAACTCGTAAAGATCCAAGTGATCACATCTTGATATAATAAATATTTCTTCTAGGATAGTTGCATCATGTTTCAGAAAATAGCATTGATGTAAGTGTCCATAGGATGACATAAGTGTCCAAGAAGCCAAAAAACTATTTCTTGAATCTGATGCCTATTTATTAAACATCATACAACTTATTTCTACACATGTACATCTAGTATCTTTCATCACATCATTGCATGAGCTAAGTATCATTTTTCTTTCTGATTCTTAAATAAAAAATATCTAGCATTCTAATTTCTAGATTCAATATTTTCATGATTAAATACTGAAATGGAACATCATAAACTAAATTATTTAATTTTCCTACTTTAACAAATAGGTTATATCACTCTTAAATAGTCTATTTCTCCAAACCTGTAATTCCCAAAAAGGTCAAACATTTGGTGAACCCAAAATCTGAGTCTTCCTATCACATCCTAGTGTGTCTTAGGGTTTTCATATTCTTAACAAATTCATTTTTGAATTTTTTTAGAGTTTTATTATACTCAATCTAGTATATTCAAAAACATCTTTTTATTTGCCCAAATTGTAAATGGATTTTTCATTTTTTTTATAATTCACTATTTTTTGTAAATATTAACAAACAAGGTGAATTATATACCTATTTTATATTTGATTTATGGGTTTCATAAAAAAATATTTTATTCAACAACCTGTCTCATTTCTCTAAAATACATTCCTAAGTTATCACAATTGTTGATTCTTTATTAGGGGTATTCTAAGATTTTGCTTGGGAAACATTCCACATTATTTGGCCCATTTCTTATTCATACAAACTTAATTTTGAAATTACTCAATTTTTTTAAATTTTCCTATTGATATAATAAGAAACCTTTGTATGTTTCCAAAATTATGTATGTATTTTTCAAAAATTTCAATTTACTATTTTTAATACATATTGACATATAGTGCACAATGAATACCTATTTTTCCCTAAAATTTTGGTTTCTATTAATGTATATCTTTCTTTGAAAACCTATCTCATTTTTCCAAAAAACCCAACCAATGTCCTCAAATTACTACATTCTTATTTTCCAAAATATTACTAACTTTTCCATAAGGTTTTCAATTTTATAGGGTTTCAACTTGCAACAATTATTCTATTCTAATAGTTCTTATCATGTTGGAGTATGTGATAACATTATTATGTTTCTCCTTTATTATTCTAATCTTACTAGTTGAAACATTTAAAATGGTTAAAAAGGAAACTCTTACTCCTCTTAACCCTAAAAAGGGTGATAGCTACCATCCTTCTTACCAGGCCCAGGTTATCACTCTTTCATGGGGTAAGTATCCCATCCTATGGTTTAAAATGAAAGCATCCTTCTTAAAACCCATACACCTCCCACATATCTTTTAAATGATGTGTGTGAATTTCATATTCAATCCAAAATACATATATATTTTTATTATGAATCCATTAAAAATAAATTTGTCCTTATGATCAAGTTAATAGAATAATTGTAAAAAAATTTAAGTTCAAAGATCACAGTATTGAAAATACATAACTACTAATTCCAAAATATGCTAGTTTTAATCATGTTTTTATATAATCATCTAGAAATGTCATACTCAACACTATTTCATATCAAAATAAGTAGATAAAAGTGAATTAACTTACAACCAATGATTAAAAAAGTTAAAAAAAAGGATAATAAGAGTCTAGGTGAAATACTAAGGGAAATTACTAAGAATAATTTGATTAAAATACATCATATACATACTCTTATAAGACCAATATACTACTTTGCATATCATATAATCAATGACCATCATACAAATTGTTGTTTTTACTTGAGAAACAAAATACAAACTAGAATTGATAGTGGTGATCCTATAACATATACACCAATAAATAAATCCACTCACATTATAAGTACCTCTCCTAAATCACAAGTGGAAAATAAAAATTATTGATGACAAAGGATAATTCATATAAAAAATATTTGAAAATAGAAGACTTAAAGTAGGAAAAGGTTAAAAATGTAATGTTAGAGTAAGATATGTTATAAAAATATCAAGTGAAATAATAAAAATATAAGTTCACGAGAAGAAAAGGATCAATTAAAAAATACAATGTTATAAAATAAACAAAAATCCAAATTACAAAAGCCATGAGATGAAAAGGAATAATTTAAAAATGAAATATTATAAAAAATCAATGGGTTTATCAAATGTTTAAATAGGATTTCTAAGAAAATAGGTAACAAAGAAAGTGACACTTGAAAATTCTAATTTTTTTAGATGTGGTTACAAAGGGGGTACCTAAATTCCTTTCCTTAAATCATGGCCTTTTCATTATAACTGATCAAATTAATGGTAAACAATCTTAAGATGAACAATTCAACCAACTCAATTTTGATCCACTTGATAACTTACCAAATAATATATTCATACATTTAGGACAAGGAACCTATTGCATGAATTTATCAAAAAAATATGAAAAATAAAATAAATGTAAAGGAAAAAAAAGATATAAAGTAAAATATTACCAAAAGAAAATGATACACTTTCCGATTATACTATGCTCAAAAATGGCACATGTTGATCATGAGATGTTATTCATTTATTACTCATAGATTCTCATCCTCATTTTGAGATCATTGGATATATTATGTAATTTATTGAAATATTCTAAAAATAAAAAAAAATCAAATCAAATCAAATATTCAAGATAAAAAAAAAACATTCAAATAACTTGAAAATGCCAATAAATTTTATCAGTTCACATTTTGTCTATCTTTCACATATGTTTTTTAATTTATGTTAGTCAATAGAACATAGTTTATATATACACATATATTTCATTGGTACTTGAGTGTGATATAGGATTAGCTTAGACACATGATACTCAACCATACAAATGTTGGATATTTACACTTACAATGTGATACACTACATTGAGGGCATATTGATTATATATGATAAAAATTGACATAGGTTCTATTGTTTTATGATTATTTTACATTATCTTAAAAATATTATATATCTTACAAATTCCTATACTCATTTTTATATATTACATTATGTATTTGAATGTTATTATACATGACATTATGGTAATAACACATGTAAGTAGGGACAAGTATCACATGATTGTTCTAGTTTCTTATCTATCATTGCTTCATCAATTCACATTAGCTTACTGGAGTGTGTTTCTTGTTCACTTATTTGACTTTCTTGTGGAAAATTTGAACATATTCATTTGATTATTGGCCATAGTTCTATGAAAGCTTCTTTTTTATTTGGTGTGTGGAAATTTTCACATGTCATTCACTTGAGTATGTGGCATTTGAACATGGCCCTTGTCTACAGTCTATCTAGTCCCTTTTTGTGTGACAGTTAAGTATTCTTGTATGTGTGATTGATTATTTTTTATCTTGTTATCTTATAGATGTTTACATGAATCATATCATGCATACTAGGGCTTGTTATGTACTCATGATATGAGTTTCATTGATATATATAATTCAACATGACACTAATATATGTTGCTTTACTACATGATTCACATAGATACAACATATATGTATTATCCTTTTGAGATAATGTGATTATAATCTTTTTGTTAGTTGAAAACCATATAAAGTGGAGAATATTAGTGGGGGCATGTCATAAAATACAAAACTCCAAATACATACTTTTGAAAAAATGGGCATAATTTGATTAAGTTTCCATAATTTACATGATCCAGATATACAGTTGGAATAAAAATCTAAGCATTCGGTATAGATTTGGGACATATATTTTCACATTTTTTATACATATTATACAAATTTTACATATTAGAAGTTAAATTTTAACATACACTTCAAATCTAAACATATTCAAGGTTTACTTGCACCAAATACATATACATTTAAAAAATCATACATACATTTATGCACCAACATTACTAAGATGCACTGTTTGGAATTTTATTGGTTATAATAGTTGGCTCTTAATTATTGATTTTATTGATATTCTATGATATTTATGTAATTTTCACTATGATTATATTATTATGGGTTGATATGGTTACACCATTTGACTTGGGCACGATGGGCTAAATTGGATAGATTGGCTAGATTGATTATACTTGAGTTGTATCATTGATATTATTTCCTCTCAATGGAATTGGAACAATTCCTACTTATACCAAATTGGGGGCATGATCAGCCTCCAATTACCCTCTTAAGATATCTAAGCATTAGTTGTGAATATATCTCCAATGCTTCAGCTAGGAAGCATCTTTACCAAGATAAACTACAAAGGGGAAACATGGTTGCATCGAAACATAGGTGTACTCCATTTATCTCTTTATTTAATGTATTTTCAAATTATTCAATTTTATATTATATTCACTAATTACACCCATAATATCTTATTTGTTTTAGGTCATTCCCATATAAAATATTTAAGTGGGCTAAAAAATCAACCCTTCAAAGAGGATCATTTCAAAAGAGCTAGTATAAATACAAGTCAAGGACAATTCATTTGGACATCTATCAATTAACAATCAATAAAACATTCAAGCTCAATCAATAAATTGAAAAAAATTATATTTTTCCATATTTGTTTGTATTTGTATATGAGTAATAAAGGCATTCATACTATACGTCTAAAGTACTCAAAAGACAGCCCATGAGCCATATTTGTCTAGTTATAGGCTAGATCACTACACAAATTAGCATATAGTATATTAAACCCTTGTGCACAAAAATTTCCACACATAGGGGAGAACTACATAAGTCTAAGGCTCTCCTTGGATTATTGGATATGTAGTTAGTGCTCATTAATAGAGGGGTCTTTGAGATCATCCCGATACCATCAAACAACTAAGCCATTTTTGCAAAGCAAACCTAAAATAAGGTGGAGAGATATAATTTGACATACGAATAATTCAAAAGAACAATATACATTAGAGGAAATTAAAAAAAAACCCAATAAAGACCCTGGGAACCACATCTTGATATAATGAATATTTTATACAAGAGAATTGCATTGGGATTTAGATAGTAGCATACACCTAAGTGTCCATAGGGTGATGCAAGCGTCTAGGTAGAGAGAAATAATATTTATAGAATCTGAAGACTACTTCTAAGCATTTGAGAATTTGTTTCTACACTAGTAAATCTTATATCTATCTACACATCATTGCATAAGCTAAGTACTATTTCTTATTTATGATTGCACAATCAAATTATTTTTTAGCATTCTACTTTATATATTTATTATTTTTGTAATTCATAACTTAAATTTAATATCATAATTTTTTAATTTAATTGGCCTAATTTAAAGAATAAGTTATTGTTGGTGTTCTATATTTGCACCCTAGATGAATAAGGGGATTGTTAAGATCTTCCTACTCAAATCTAGTCCAACATGGGACTGATCCTAGGCTATAGGTATCCTAATAATGGATCATACCTCTGAAGAAGCTCGAATTCCTTTTGGATATATCACCTAAAATATACCCAATCTAACACTTTATTGGAAAAGAGATAGAGAGATACAATAATATATAAAAGCATATAAAAATGGGTGATGAAATAGTAATTGGAACACTTATACTTTGCACAAGACACACTATGAGACACATTCAAGAACCAATAAGATCAGTACCACATGAGTAATTCACAATAAGGCATAAATCAATTATTAAACTAGTATGAGAGGGAAAATATCCACTTTCAAGATAAACAAAAAACTATAAATTGCACTTATAATGACTTGTGAGAACTACCAAAATATTTATGAAGGTGAGAAAAAGTTAGACATAGACAAGGAAAATATATTTACTTAACTACAGTAAATGAATTCATAGAACACACTTCAATCTAGATTGCAAAATGATGGAATTTAGTATTTATTGCATTAAAATAGGTCACAGTACAAATTTTGTCACAACTTAAGCAAGCTAAAGCATAAGAGTCTGTTTCTCTAAAAATTACCAGAGATTTATTTCTAAAAACATTTAGAGAGTAAGCCACATGTGGTATAAGTTGGAACATATATATAAAAAAGGGAGAGAGAGATTTTATTCACTTGGGTTAAAAAAATAGTTCACCAACCTTTAATAGAAGCTATTTGGATTTTCTTGATGTTCATTGATTGTCAATTACCAACTAGGACCATTTCATTGTGCCCAATTACCTTTATTATTATTGGTATCAAAGATATGCTACCTTATTTTACTCCTTCTACATTATTATATTTGAATGTATGAATGCATATGAACCTTTGATTTCCTTCTAGTCGAGATCCTTTAACATTTTGACTTGATCTCACACCATCGATCTAAATATATGAGTTTATGCATACCATAAATATCCTTGGTCCCACTTTATTGTTAGTTTTTTCACATCATCAATCTAAATGTATGATTGCATGTTGGCCATTCATCCAGTTTGGGCCCACCCTTTTGTCAGTGAATGTGCACCATTGAATCTCATCTTGATGAACCTACACTGTCAGATCTTGTCCAACTTGAAAATCTTTAAGTGATTTAACTTGAAAACCTTTTGAATTGTTTGAATCCAACATAGATAGTTCGACCATATGTGTTAGTATGTGAGATCATATATACCATTAGATCTTGATCAACTTTAAACTTGATAAGGGTTTTTGAACCTAAACGATTACTTTATGGAACTCAAAATTGACATCTATGTAGACATATTTGATATTTGTGCAAATGTATTTGATTTTCACATGACCATATTTGGATATTTAAACCCTGATGGCTAGTTTATGGATATTAAACTTGACACTTGCATGAATGTGTTATGTTGCGGGTCTATCTTTAAACACTTAGATCTTGAGGTAGAAAGCTGGAATGGATATGAAATTTAAAAAGCATTTTTTTGGCACAATGGACATAATGGTGCTACAACTATTTGGCTCATGAGAGTTCCTGAGGTGCATTTATTAAGTGCACAAGTGAACTAGTCTATTTTCTTTCTAAATGACCACCTGGTGACTATCTAGTTCTTTAAGGTTACACAATCCATCTTTTGCTCAATCTTTGACATCTATGATGATCTTCTAAGGCTTGTTCAACTTGGTTCATGCTCCTTGAATGCCTTAGACACCATGAAACCTACTTGGACCCTTCATCTACTATTATAGACCTATTTCTTAAAGATTAATTAGATCACACTTAAAGCTTGATTAAAGTATTTCAAAATATTTTCAAAAGTTGTATGGTCTCCACTTTAGGTTTATCTTCTCCTTATGACATTGGGTCACTTCTTCAATCAAGACCCTGATGATCTTCTGCACTCTTTGAGTAGGCACATTTTTTGTATGTAGACCAAATTTGGTCAATAATTATCTCACTCTTGAATATTCTATTCCTCCCAACACTTAATTACAAAAGGGTCAAATAACTAATGGTATTATACAGGTGTGAGTTTGGGGAAACAACATGTCTAAGTTAAAATAGATATAAAATAGAGATAATCCATAGTCTTAAATCATAATAATAATCAAAGTTAATGTGTCATTTTATATGGAAATTTATTAGCTAAGACATGTACTTTCCTATTTGCATAGTCAACAATGAATTAGATGGTAATTTATTTTAAAATAAATAAATTATGGAGAGTCATTGATGGAATGTAATAGTGATAAATGAAAATATTAGAATAAGGAATAATACTTGGATGAAACATAACTACAAGTGGATGAGTAAATCAGGTTTTAACATGCAAGAATTTCCAAACACTAATGAGGAACTAAAAACCTATGTGAGAGAGAACTTTAGGATAGCCAAATGGACAATGCATCTAGGAGAGAATAAAGGATAATATATAAAATAGTTTAATCTAACATGACAATGATGAAAATGCCTTAATACAAGGAAAAATCAAGTCGAATGTTAAAATGTTAATGGTTTAGTTAAAAACTAGATCACATAATCTTAGGTGTGAGACTAACATGTCGACATTGCCTAATGATGAATGGAAAATGAAAATATAGAACCCATTTTAGGAAAACGAGGTGGTAAGGTAAGAATTATAATTCATCATGAAATTTATAGCCTATATTGACATGTTTATAAATTATAATAACAACATGAGGGTAGCCAGCTTATCCAACATTTTTGAGGAAGAAAAGCTAGACAAAGTGGAAATATTTTTAATCATGATCCAAAATAGAAGATTAAATATAGAATAAGAGTTGAATTTTTTTAAGACTAATAAATCAACTGTGTTGTCAAGTGGTGTGTAAGTGTGGATTTTATTTTATTATAATTCTTGGTCTCATAGATTCTTTTGTCTCATGGACATTAATAAAATATTTCATTCATTCATGAAAAGTTTAGAGTTATAGTTTTGTGAATAATTCATGACTTAGTGGTTGGGCTTATAATTGATTATAAATCTATACTTTCATACCATGCATACTTTTCCTTTCAAACTATGAATCTGATTCAACATTAGAACAAAAAATATAAATTAACACATCCACGGAGGCCTTTACACCTTAATTTTTTTATATAATTTATGTTAGTATATACTCCATTGGAGTGACATTTGTTCAATTAAAATCCATATATTTTAAAAATGGAAATGAAAAATCAATTTTCTTTTACTATAGGAACCAATTAAGTCATGAACAGTATGATGATCCCATGCATTAGAATATGATTGGTCACAATAAAATAATTGAGATACATGGTAGAGGTTATTTACAACCATGCACCATAAAATATAATGAGACCAAAACAATCAATGAAAAGTGACTTAGTCGGTTGTGAATTTACACTCTCCATAACCATGTGGAAAAAGAAGAGATGCCACATGCCTATATATAAGTGGCCACAATTAACTAAATACATATAGTTGAGTTTAATAAATTATGCAACTATATGACTACAAAGAAATAATGGGTGGCCAAATATCTCACTATGATTAGACTATAACAATATCAAATAACAATCTACTAGAATATTCATTCTTGACAAGCAAGAGGCCTCCCACATGGAATATTAGATACACCATTGTCAATCATTTTTTTTTGAAATGTAAATCAATGTCATCAATCCAAAAACATTGATGACTAAATAAAAATATTCCATGATTATGAGGTGTCATAATTTTTCCACATGGATAATTGATATATTTCAATCAAATAAAATTAAAGTTCATAGTGGTATCAATAAAAACAACTATGATTTATGTGAGAATGTGATATGCCTCTAATACCACTTTATGTGGCCTCCTACCACAAATCTATCAATTACATAAATTAATTCATAAATACAATAAACATCAATGTTAATCTGCTCTCAAATAAACAATATATTTCTCATCAATCATCTCAAAATACATTACACATGGATTAACTTTAACAAGTTATACTTAATGACAAATAAAAACTTGGCATTCCCAAGCCAAAGAGGCACAAAGGATTTCACTCACTAGCATATCCTAAACTTTCCTCTCTTAACCAAAGGAGAATACAAGCATATATCTAATAAGGATAAAAGAAGGGAGACCACAAAACAAAATGTCTAATAGTCTACATGGGTTCACACGCCAAAAAAGAGCAAGGTTGAAGAATGTTATGTCACATTCTCCACTTGGGGTGATTAATGATAAGAGGATGTAATGAAGACCAAGAAATCAACATCGTAATTCCACATGGGAGGAATAATGACCAAGGACCAAGGAAAAAGTGCCAACATCCATGCTTGTCACATGGCTAGTGAAAAGAGAAAGGAGATTCCAATTTAGAATAGTGAAATTTGTCTCCTCATCATCATAAACCTCCAAAAGCTTATTTATCTCCTTATTGACCATTATCCCATGGAAAATTCATGCCATTCCACCAAGGAAATCTAGAATAGTGATTTGATTCCAATCATGAATAGTGCTTATCAGGAATAGTGTCAATCAAGAATAGTGCCAAATAGTAGTAAATAGTAACATCAATAATAGTGTCCTTAACACCTCACCAAGGTGATTAGTGCCTCCACATCATCAATAAGCCTCATCATCATCCTACATCATCATCTACCACATCATCATGAATAACGCTCATGAATAATGTTGCATGAATGGTGTAGCATGAATAGTAATTTCACACCATATCATTATCCTCTGGTTGAAAACAAATAAGTTCACCTAAGTTTCCATAATTTTAATCATGTTATTTATTGAAAAAAAGTGGAAAATCACACCACTATGTTTTTGGGTGATTGAAGATTGCTGGAACCCTCAGATGCTCCTACATCAAACACCTAAGGTAGATAATGTGATCTATTGATCACATAGAGGGAGTGAGTGGTAGAACCACTCTTTTGGTCATGAGGCTAAATGACCTTGTCATCCCTTTCCAATAAACCATGAACACCCAAAGATTTCTCATTTCTTTCTCCTCCTCTTCCATCATCTATGTATTAGCTCTGAAACCATCCTCATGATATCTCCCATCCCATCTAAAACCATCCTTCTCCTCCAAAAAGATATCCATATATCAATGGATTTAGATGTGGGTAAAATACCACCATAAAAAACACTCATGGGATGACACCCACATGAAACTAACCACCTTTTCCAAGATGCTCTACCATGCATCTTATCATCCGATGTGAGCTCTATCCCACCATAAACTATCCAACTAAACCAAAATCCTATATGGATTTCATCTCTCATCCAACCACATGTTGGATTATCCTCTCCACACAACATATTCACTTCAAGCTTCTCTCACATGGCTGTAATAATATTCATCTTCTCCTAATGTGCACATAATTGCACATCCACTACTTCCAATGTTTCTTCATAAGAAACATTAAAATCATTTTTCCTTTACTCTTTCTCTATCTGCAACCCCAGATGGATGCAATCTTAATAATATTTCAACTCTCCATGGCTGAAATTTGCTTCAACATGCAATTCTTCATTGTTGCATTTCCCGTTCTCCTTCAACCCTACAAGGCTGAAATCATCCTCTACATGAAAATCCTCTTGGATGTAGTTTTATATCTTATGTAATTCCTCCTGGTTTCCTTCTTCACTATCATCAAATGTTTCACCCATAGAAACATTTTCCCACTCGTGGGTGTTCATACATTCTTCCCCATCGTCACACAAAGTGTCTACTTTCTCTGGTGGACAATACACCAGCTCTACATCATCCTTCATGAGGATGTTTTCAAATTCTTCTTCAACATAAATATATTCCATATCCTCTTCCATGAGAATTTTATCTTCTATAGGTTGCTCATGTGACAAATCCTTGTTATCTTCAAAGACAACCATATTCTTTTCTTCACTCTTTCTATACAAATCTCCATGGTTTCACTCTTTACTATTCTGTATAGCCATCTCCTTATTAAACATAGTCACTTTTTCTCTTAGGGAGTCCATCATCTCCCACATCAAATCTGCTTCTTTAGAATTCTCACACTCTTCATATCTTTTAGTCAGTAGCTCTAACAACCTATCCCAAGTCTTTAGCTTGTTAACCCACTCTTTCTCTGGTGGTAATCCTCCACTCTTCTTTGTAGTCTTCATATTCATACGTAAAAAATAAAACAACTCAAACTCTCACATATTCAATCCAAATCTCTCTTCTCCATAGGAATCTTACTCTGATACCACTTAAGGTGGCTCTAATACCATTTTATGTGGCCTTCTGCCACATCTCCCTCACTTACACAAATTAATTCATAAATTAAATAAACATCAATAGTAATCTTCTCTCAAAGAAATAATATATTTCTTATTAATCATACAAAAAAAACATTATACATGGATTAGCTTCAACAAACTATCCTTCATTACACATACACACTTGGCATTCCAAAGCCAAGGAGGCACAAAGGCTTTCATTATGTAGCCTATCCCAAACTCTCCTCTCTTAACCAAAGGAGAATACAAACACATAGAATAAGGAGAAAATACGGGAGACAATAAAACACTATCCCACAATCCACATAGGTTCACATGCCAAAACAAAAAATAAGGTACAAGAATGCTACACCACATTCTCCATTTAGGCTGAATCATGATAAGAGAATGGAGTGAAGACCAATAAATCCATGCCATAATTCCACATGGGAGGAAT
>JARHVA010010040.1:102500-162500 GCA_037957365.1 Torreya grandis
AATAGATAAATTCATGGGTGCATAGAGAGACATGGAACATGAAATAAGAACCCATGAATTCTATAAGGTCTATTTTCCAGAAGGTCTATTTTCCATTCCCAATCAGAGTGAAGACATCAATTAATTTGATCACAATACATGTCATGCCGTGGAAGTAGAAAAAAGGGGGTCTCATGTAAAATAAAGTAGGTAAATGTAAAGATAAAAACGGGCCACTCTAAGTCATGTAACAATATTTTATATAAATAGGGAAAAGATTTAGACATTTGATGATATAAAATTGAATTTCAAAGAGGGCATGTGTCTAAAAAGTTTTGAAAAATCGACTGAGAGTTTTTGACTCTCTTTCTATCCCATGACCCATAAGGATCGATCACATGTCCGAAAGTGATTTATCACGGTAAATATAAAGAGTCAATAAAGTTCGTGCCTTGATAACACATGATCATGCCATGTAGACAAAGGTATTGTATGTTAAAATTTAATCAAATCTGACATCTTTGAAAGAGTAACACCATAGACTCTATGAGAAAGATCACACAAAAAGCTGCCACACGGATAGTGGAGATCCTCTGTTACATATAGAATACATTTGAGGATCATATCCACATGAATTTATCACAATAAACTCCCAAAATCAATACTATATCTGAATTTGAGTTATACATCTCCAACTATAATATGGACGGTTTTGTGGAAAATATATCATCACTTCCTATACCTCGATATATGTTCCAAAAACAATGGTTGTGTATATACGACCCTGTTCATATTTGAGTCTAATATATAGTATAATATTAAAGTAAAAATGATAACACACAGTTGGTTCGATTATTTTAGACAGATTTCGAAATTAATAAACGAATGTTTCGATCATGCACACTTTTTATTTTAGGTGTCACTTCAGTGGCTAGTTAAATCAAGTTACAAATATTGTGAATGGTTGTTAATGTTGTATACAATTGAGAACACATTATTTTTTTAAGCTTCTCACCAATTCATGAAGATTTTACATGGTTCATAAGTTGTTTTAAAGTAATCTTTGAGTTTCAAAAAAATTTAAAACGAGTATTGTGAGTTACAAGTTTTATAGTGAAATGTGTTTCTTTTAAAAGTGAAGGGTGTGATTTATATATTCTTCATGAAATTGATTTAATTGTTATATTTTTTATTAGATTAGTTAAATATGGATGTGAAAGGTCTCATATCTTTATATATAAGAGAGAACATAAAAAAAGGTATTTATGTTTTGATAGGACGTCTTTGTTAGTAGTACTTGAATGGGTAGTAAGAATTCTACAAAACAGGGACTTATACCAAGGAATAAACAAAAATATAATAACTTATTTAGGAAGTTTCCATAAATTTTCCACCAATCTTATCCAAGGGATAGACGAAACAAACGTCCTCCCAAGAGAGCCATGTGGGTCCAAACAACGTACGTGTAGATCAACATTTACAAGAAAGCTCAATACACATCCTACTGCCATCAACCACAAATTAAATAACACTTTGTATTTTTTGTGCCAACCCCATGAATGGAGGGTCATATTGGACTCCTATCTTCCACCACTTTTCTTCTTCCGCACTTTAGTCCACTCCCCCTTATCTTGAGCAAAGTTCGAGGCTAAAGGAATTTTAATTTCAATATATTCTAAGGGCTGATATTTGTCTACCGATGGATCCAAAACCAATGGTTCTACCCTTGATGTTCCATAAATAATATTAACATACTTAACAACATTGGTTGCCACAGTCAGAACTAACCCCTTCATTTCTGGAATTGAAGGGTCTACCTTATGTTCCCCCTATGTAAATTAGGAATCAACATGGTCAGCATTATGGGGCTTAGGATCATCTAAAGATGAATCTGAATCATCATTCTCAGATTCAAGACCATTCACAGTGAGGTAGTTGGAGTAAATATCTAAACACCAAAAAGATTCCTTCTTTTTTTATAAATCCTACAATCTTTGGTCAAGTGTCCTGTATTAAAACAACTTCTACAATGGAACAAAAAAACTTCATAGTAGAGGGGTTGGGACCAAGAATCGTTGGCCACTTGTAGAACAATTTTTTTCAAGTAGTTCCTTTGAGGTATCAACATTGACCAGTATTATGACGAAGGTGGTGTGCGAAAAACTAGAAATGTCTGGGTGGGTTTGCATGAATTTACCCAAGAAATTACCTATGGCTTTGAAGGTAGGTTCATACCAAAATTAGAAAGGAAGGTAAGAAAGGCAAATCTAGATAGGTCTTTCATTCAAAGGGTCAGTAAGGGGATTTAATAAAGGGGACTAGGATTTCATAATCAAAGGATGGAGATTCAACTTCTAGAATTGATCTTGAATCAATTCATTGTCCTTGAAATAGTAAAAAACAACAATAAAAATACTTTTAACATTAGGGTAAATCACGAGTCTACCTTATAAGAGGGGTTTCTAGTTTTCTGAGACCAAGCATGGAGGTCTTGAAGTTTAGGCTAGAGATTTGCAAATTTAGAGATGATGCCATGGGTTGTGAGTAAATTTTCATCAGAAAGCACTTTCTTGGTCACCTCCTTGTCATAGACCACCATGGTAATAGAGGGAGTAGGGTTAAGAGCAGTGGGTGAAAATTTGAGTGTCAGTTTGGAGGCCTCCTTAGCAAAAGATTTGGGTTTTGAAACAGTCATGTCTTCGAATCCCTTGAAACCAAAACTCCTATCCATCAGGGGAACAAGATCTGGATATGGAATCTCCTATACTATAGGAGGATTATCATATAGAAAACCCTTCCCCACCAATGTTCCATTGGATTGATCTAAGCATGAAGATAGAGCACCAGGAAGAGAGAAGTCATTTTTATCAGCCAAAAACTACTTTAATACCTGGAGAGTCTAGAGTGAATGGGACTAAGGAGTAGCTTGAGTTATACTACATGGGGGAGGGTGGATGAGGGTTCATTCCTCCAGCTATAGGGATACAAAGAGAAAAACATGTAGGCTATGCATCATGGACTGAGCCACTCAGTAGGGTAGGGTGAGACAAATCCAAGTGGTCACTGTCAAGGTAGGGAGAATATTTCAAATTCATCATGGGTAGGAAGAGTATTTTAACCTTGATGAAGCCCATTGCATCAAATTATTTATTTCTATAAATTTTATTTATTCATGAAGTCATAAATGTGTATTGTGTGATTGATTATAAGTATATTTTAAGATTAATTTATATATGAAATAGTCAATGTATTATCGCATTTTATTTCTATCATTATGATTTTTTTAAGGACATATATAACTTACATGATTTTTTTATTATTATTCATTTCATTTATTTTTTCTTAATAAATAAGGCTTGTTGAAAAAGGATAATTTGATCAAAACAATTTTTATATATAATTTTTTTTCCTACCTTGTTTTGATGATAATTATGAATTTAAAAGTTTAAAAATTACATAAACTTATTTTGTTTTATTGAGAATTGTGAATTCAAAAATAGAAATAATTTATAAATTACCTTATCATTTTTATATTTCATGTCTCCTTATGCAAAAAATTAATTGTAAATTCCAAATCATGTTTGTAGTTCGTTAGGTGTTTTTGTGTAGTTTTTTGAACCTAGAAGTTGATATGTTCTCATATATAATTATTTCAATACTTATCTAAATTATGAGTAGCTTGTGATTGTTTTTCTAGTGCTCTTTTTTCTTTTCTTCTTCCTCTTCTTTTTTTTTTTTTTGGTGAAATACTTATTGTGTCTATGTCTACCACATAGATATATATTATTTGAGTTGATTATGTAGTGTATTTCAAATTTTATAGTGTTATAGAGTCTCTCACCTTTATTTCAAAGAGTGAAAAGAGTATTTGTTTCAATGAGTGAAAAGAGTAGTGACTAGGTAAACTCTCTTACGCATTGTGTCAATTTTCACCATTATTTAGTGAGAAGAACCAATAGTCATTTCTATTATAATTAACTACCCTCTCTTATCACTGAGGTTATCCATTAATTCAAAGGGTGTAGATTTGAGCTCGCAAAGAAATGGCATTATTGTCAAGGATAATTGAGGTTATTTTCTCATTCACTATACTCCTCACCATTTAATATGTTGTCAACAAATGTTGTATCGGAAATATCCATAATTTCATTTGTTGATATTTGATGAGTTTTAGTTTGATGCATAAAGGTGGATTAGCTTTTTTAACTTGTCAACTCCACCAAATAAATAATGTTGTTGTAAGGATGAACTTATTATTATTATTTTAAGAATACTATAGTTATTGTTATCAATGTCATTATGGTTCAATATTGAGGTGGTGAGTCTAATTTTTTTTATAAAGAAGGTGTGCTTTGGAATTTTTTATTATAGAAGAAGGATATGTTCATTTCAGTTAATCAATGATAAAAAAGGGATTGTTACTACTCATTTAGTTGCATACTCAATTAACATTTATATTTTTATAAAAGTGAATTATATCAGAATAGATATTATTTGGATTAGAATTGTAATGGTTTTAGGGATTCTTCATATAATCATAATATGTCTAATTCTTGGATTTGATAAATAATATGATTCTTATTAGTTTTCAATTTCTGAACGATCAAAATTTAAGTATAATGCTAACATATTAAACCAATTTCAATAAATTTATTTTTTGATAATTATTAATACATGTTATTGAAGGACCTCTTTATATATATTAAATTGAGTTTAAATTTGATATTTCTAATTAATAATTTTTTTTTCAAAAAATCCAAAATTACATACATTAATATAAAATATTTATTTTAACACGAATATTTATATTTTATTAGTAAATAAATGGTGAAATATCACAAACATATGTAACTCATGCCTAAGACTCATATATGCTTAATAAAATTGAAGTGCATGTTAAAAAATTATTTCGAGCATTTATTTTTGTAAGGAAAAGGCACAAGTATTCTTTGACAAGGAGGATTCTCAAATTAATATATCCAAAAGAGATACCCATCCCTGATTTAGAGCCAATGCTTGCTCTAAAAACGTCAATGACATTTTAGATTTCCTGTGATTAAATATATACACATCTTTCCAGGGGTTGGGTATTTTTTCTGCCTATGTCATAAATCTTTCTTTGACTTTTACTATTTATTATATCCATGCCACATTGGATACCTTTTGATGCACAACTGAATTTATCAACGCTTTTGGTTCATTTACATATTATAAATATCTCCCAATTCCAAATTCATATCATAATTATCCCAATACGTCTGTTCGAAAATTTATCCATGTCTACTTTCATCTGTTGAAGCCTAAAGTTTAAAATACGACCCCCATCGTATGCCAAAGTATAGTTTCATTAATGTTAACATAAAATATTGAATGATTCATGGACACATATCACATATTTCCATGCCATATTATCCATTTTTATCTATCATCAGAAAAATATTTGAGGCCCCACAAGTCCAAACAAATATTGGATCTGCCATGAACACAAAGGGGTAGTGTGTCTCTTCGGAGCGATGAAAATTAGGATAAAGTCATGTGGCATCTATTTCATCATAATTTGTCAAAGCTATGTTTCAGGATTCAAAGGGAGTTAAATTTAAGTGAATTAATTAATACGTCTGTGAAATCCATAAGTATTTTAATCCAGTAGAATAGCGAGCTTTACCTCAGGACATCTTAAAAAAAACGTTTAATGTTTGTAATGTAGTTTTTTGGTACTCTATTGGCTTCGGCCTTTATGATTCCTAAAAAACAAAAACAATTTGAGGACGCAGATCTCTTTGATCAGAGGTGATTGTATTTTTATTAGCAAATGAAATATTTTTAATGGAAAGCTTAAAAAATAAATTAATTAATGGAGGGTTATATATAAAATTAATACTGAGTTGATGCTATATAATATTAATTTATAATTTAATTAAATAGTTTGAAATAAAATAATTTAGAGATGAATAAATTAAAAAATAATAAAATATTAAAAATTACATAAGTATAAAAATAAGAGAAAACTTTATAATTATGAATAAAGATGAATAAAAGATAGAAAATGTGATATGAGTCAAGATAATCGATAAAATAAAAAAAGATGAATCAATACATATCATGCGAAACTTAATTTTTTTTTTTTTTTTTTCACAATTAAATAGAAATAAATATACAATTTTATAATGTAATTGTTTTAAATGAATTAAAAAAAAAAAAGAAAAAAAAAAATCTTTTAAACATTTTTCATGATAATTTAAATAAAAAATCATAGGTTTTAAACTATGTGTTTTTTGTTTATATATATATATATATATATATATATATATATATATATATATATATATATATATATATATATATATATATATATATATACAAACAAAGCACCAAAAAATAGGTGTTATGGAAGCATGCTTCAATGTTAGATTAGGTCAAGCTTAGGAACAAAAAATAACAAATGTAAAAATAACACTAGGCCCCACCTAAGAACAAGTTATCAAAACATCATAAAAGAAAACATTAAGCTGATAGAACAAGGCCAAAAGGCAGAGAATCCATATCATGTAGAACCCATCCTGAGCAGGGTATTTTTTAAAGAATGAGAATGTTTTAAAAGTGTATATTTGTAGGTGAATATTTTTATATTAAAAGCTATCAAACATATGTATAATATGAATTTTTTAAAGCAAATAATAAAATTTAATTCTAATATATGTATATCTTGCCAAATTTACCAATTCTATGGACACTTTCTATGAAAATCTAGTGACTAGTTTTTCAAAATTTATTCATTGGCGAATCTAAAATTTTAGGTTTTTTCCAAAAAATAGCCCTTAAAAAATCCCTGATCCTGAGCTTGGAAAGTCATTGCCATATAGAATAGGCTACCAACTAGAAGTTTGAGCAATGTCCTTATCATCTTCTTGTGGCCAAGCAGGAGAAATGGCTAGAGCGAGTCTGGAAAACTTGTCCATCATGTCTGTCTGACTTACAGATGGTGTCCCCCAAGCATATGGATATAGAGGAGGATCATTGCAACCATCTTTCCTAGTAGGGGAAGAAGGCTAGGGTTTCCACTCTCATTGCTACCTAGGAGGGGACATGCACTAATACAGATTGCCACTATGATATCAGCACTAAGACTAGATAAATCGATGCCCACCTAAAGGAAGATTCATAATTCTTTCATCAATTCTATTTTTCCTCGATGAAGAAGGAAGAATCTGTGCCATAACACAAAGAACAATTACCCAATGAGTGAGAAGGTCATGGAGATGGCCAAGCTCAATCACAATTTTATTTTCATGCACTATATCTACAAAATAATATTGAAAATAATAGAGGATTTACTAAGAGTAGAAAAATTACAATCTGAAGAAGCATTGTTAAACACTATATTAATTCTTTCTTTCTATAATCAAAATAGAATCTCCACTATGAAAGTACGCCAGAATTGGGTGTTTTTAAAAGGAAAGGTGGGTTTATTTCCAAGAAGGATATGTTGCCATTGAAAAAACTTAGGATAGAATGGATTCAAAAGGTCATGAATCCATGTCCAAACCCTTTGAGCTTTGGAGCAGTGCCATAAAAAATGAGGCAGATTTTCTAGATGGCCACAAAAAGGGCATGTGGGATGGAAAATTCCTAAATTAATAAGCCTTCTACCTATAGGTATGCACTAATACGGAATACAAAAAATGAAATGATCTAGATTAGGATCTAAGAAAGCCTCTTAGACACTAAGAAAATGGAAGTACCAAATGTGAATAGAAGAATGCAGACCTCAACAAGAGTTAAGCGTGTCCATCATAGGCATGTGGGGTGTAAACCACCCATAACCAAATTGGGGGTTGTAATTATGAAATGGAGTTTCAACATACCACTTCCAATCCTTTGACCAAGGATGAATGAAATGAACATAAATTTTATGAAGCATTGAAGGTAAAATAGCGTTAAGGATTTCTTGGTAAGATTCTCTATTAGTATTGGCTAACTAGAATTTGGTTTGCAACTCTTCTCAACATAGCCAAGAGTGAGACTGTTTATAAAAGATAGCTTGGATAATATGAATGCTTCTATGAAGAAATTTGAGATAATTGATCCAAAGAACCTCTACCAGAGGGAATTCATTGAAATTGATAATAGATGACCACCATAGCGAGAATGAGTTAATAGATAACCCATTTTAGAACCTTGAGCCATTCTAGAGAAGCCATGGTTTGATCCTTTCCCATTCTTTCTAGATACTTTTTACCACAAAGGACCTTGTAATTTGAATGGGGGTTATGATGATGAATAGATTGGAGAATCCAAGCCCTTTCCAAGCTTTTTTGCCTTTAGGCTGGCCCAAAGAGATGCAGTGTTGAAACAACACCTTCCAAGATTATTTGTTATCAATGGCCTACACAATCTATTTGGCACATAAGGCAATTCCTTGATGATCAATTTCAATGAACCCCATACCTTCGGCATCTCACATGAGGAAGTAATATTCATAAGCAACCTTGTGGAATCTATGGGCATGTGAAGAATCAACCCAAAGAAAATTCCTGATAACTTTTCCAAGTTTCTGATAAGAATTATTGGAAGGCACTCAACATGAATAATATTAAACATTGGTGTCATAAGCACTTTTGATCAAATTTGGAATTTACCTATTAATGATAAGGGATTAATCACCCAATATTCTAGCTTCTTTGCTACTCTATCAATAACATATTTACACAATATGAGTGGAGAGGAATAAAAAATAAAATAGATGCCAAGAAACTTGAAGATTTCATCATGTTGGATTCAGGTCCACCCATACTTGTTAGCCTACGTCGATGGGGGGAGGTATGACTCCCTGTAGCCGTAAGCAATTTACCATTAGATGCTTGAGCTAGAGGAAAGAAAGAAGGTGTTGAGACACTAACATGCATTGTCCACATTGTCCTCTTCTTCAATAATAGTAAGAAAGAATCATAAAAAAGTGGCCTTTCAGTAGTTCCATATATTCTTGAATGTTTTATTTATCTGGGTGGGAGATAGATTCCTTTAACAAGGCACCTATCTTGGGCATTGCTAAGAAGATATCCAAAACCCTCAACTGCAAGCACATACAAGGTAGGTGTGAAATGGCATCATTGGTGAATATACTGAAATAAACGAAATTATTTATAAGTGGATCCACTAATATAGAGGATGGATGAGGTGACTAAAAAAATCATTTGGATAGTTTGAATGAAATTCAACCCAAAGCCTAGGGCTTTAAGCATGGCTAGGATGAAACTCAATACAGTCATAACCTTTTTCAAAGTAAATTTATATGAATAGAGCTTGTTGCTTAGATATTATAACCCAGTCCATTCCTTCCCAAACTATAATGATATTGTCTAATATATATCTACTTCAGGTGAATCCCATTTGCTTAGGGTGAATGATGTGCATCAATAGATTACGCAATTAGAATGCCAAAACTTTAGTAATAATTGTGTAGGAAACATTTAGGAGGGTGATCAACCTCTAATTATAGATCAATTTAGGATCTCCTTGCTTAGGTATGAATTTAATGTTTCTTTTATTTATATTCTTCCCTAAAGAATGTGTGTGAAAGGCCTCATGATAAACATTGTATAGGTTAGCACCCACAAGATCTTAGAGGATTTTATAAAATTCACATAGGAAACCATAAATTTATTAAGCTATGCCATTTTCCATATGAGCCACTTCCTCATGTAGATCATCCACAATGAGTAGCCTATTGCAAACCATCTACTAAAGGGGAAAGAGTTTGCAAGGCACCACTACTAGACATTATTGAATGGCTATGTCACAGTTTATAGAGGACATTTAAGCTCTAAACACTTGTCGATAATAGAGGACAAAGGATTGAATAACATATGGTGTCTTTGATAGTCTCCTTCTAGCATGAGAGATATCCTATATTTTTTGCTTTGAGTTTTTAGCTCATAAAATTTGAAAGAATTATTTGGAGGCTTTGTCCCTTTTATTGAGATAGTGGAGTTTGGATTTGATTCAAGCTCCCTGAGGATTATAATTATCTATAATCTAGATGCGATGGTGTAAAGAAGAGACTTTGACCTAAAATATCACATTGAAGGGTTTTTTTTTCAATGCTAAATCCGTGTGACTAAGCTCTGAGGAAGTATCAAAATAAGAGTGTAATTGAATTTTAGCAAGTTGGCAGCCATATATTCTTAAAAAGTGAGAGGTCCTTTTGATGG
Organism: Torreya grandis; assembly: GCA_037957365.1. Classification (NCBI taxonomy): domain Eukaryota; kingdom Viridiplantae; phylum Streptophyta; class Pinopsida; order Cupressales; family Taxaceae; genus Torreya; species Torreya grandis. Next base: position 112,691 of record JARHVA010010040.1, read on the forward strand.
CATCATCGTACCAAAGAATCCAACCAAAATATTGGGATGGATGGGGATCTAGATTTCAAACTCTATGAATGTGAGCCATAGTAGGCCCATGCTTGAGCAGGGAGGTATTAAGAAAGAATTATGTTTTATGGACCTTGGGTTTCATGAATTGCCATTTCACTTGAAATTGAAGGAGGGGGTGATCAGAAAGCCCAAAATTTGGTATCACCTATATTGGAGGATAAAAATCATTATCAAAGGAAATATATGGCTAGGTGGACATCATTGATCTATCTAAATGCTTCAAAATTTGAGTGGGCCATCCCTGAGATTGTTCCAGGTGTACTGCACTCTATCCACATACTAGTGTATTAAATTAGGGTCATAAAACCCCCATTTATTACACATATAATACAACACCTCTCTTTCTCCATCTACCTAATATATTGGTAGATGGATTGCTTTATCTTTAGGGGATGCCACATATTAAAGTCACCACATATGACCTAATAAGCATCAAGGAGATCATCCATAATCAATCATCATTAATGAGTATGCTCAATGGCATCATTTGAGGCATAAATATTAATAAATCCAAAGGAATAAATTTTAATGCTGAAAAGGGTCCCAACTAACTGGTTGGTTTGTTTAATTACTATGAAGAATAATACTATCATAATAAATAGAGTTACTAACCAACATCAATAAAAAAATACACCACCTTCACTTCTTACAAACAAAGAAAGTCCATCTCAAGAAAATCCCTTCTGAAATCATGCATAAAAAACTTTCATTTTAGGTCTGTAAGACCCCAAACATTCCATGAAAAGTAATTCATAGATGACAAGTGTTAAGAGACATATCTTTAAAGTTTAGGCCTTCTAAATAATCATAATAATTCTATAAAAATTCCCACTATTGGCATTTAAAAAATCATCAAATTATTTCCTCATAACAATATTAACCTGATACTCTCCTTCTGACTCTTCGGGCCTCCTAAGAGGGCTGTGAGAGAGTTTGGATGCATCCCACCGAGCAGGAAGTGGTAGAGAAGTTGGCTTTGAGTCTTAAAAAAGGAAGAACTTAGTGCATCTTTCCAATCAGTAAGTGGTAGAGAGTTTGGTTGAGATATAATATTGGATTCAAGAGGGATGTTGAAAACCCTGGATTTTTATATTACTTTCTAGGTTTCAACCTGAGAAGGCTCTTTCTCAGTAGGAGCATGGTCTTCTAGGACATTATTTCTTATTGTCTTACCTCCTTTAAATTTTCCTACACTTGAGATTGCAAATTTAGTGTGGTTTTTCTTCTTTCCTACTGTAGTCCAACCATTCTCAATTATCTATTTTCCAACTTTAAGAAAGGGCTTAGGAGGAGAGGATGAGTGGTTGGATGCATTGTTGTAGGTTAACTAGAGGGGACAATCCTAAATTTTATGGTCAGTGGCTTGGCAGTGAAAATGGATGTTGGATGAGTTGATATACAGGACTCACTTGGAGTGTCTCATATCCCCAATGTGAATTTTCAAAAACTCCTTGAGGTCCCAGGAAAAGTCTACTTCTACACAAACCCACTTTTTTGGTCTAGCAGAATAGAACCTATATTTCTCATGACAAATAACCTAACCTATGGAAGAAGCTATCTAGTGAATAAAATGTCAATAAGGGAACAAGAGACCTAAAAATTATACCCAAACTCGGACCTTGAGAGTAGTGTAGTCAGAGACAACAAAGTCCTATGTCTAGGGGGAGAGAACCATGAGTGAGTTCCTAACATACCATGTGGCTAACTTATGGGGGATACCTCTTTCAAGAGAAGGGTTGATAAACAGAACCAAAAAATCTCTTGGTCATATTTTGGACGCTCTCAAGCTTTATGCCATGAAAATCCTAGTGGGATTGAATTGAGGTTCTAAACATAATTTCAGAGGGAATTTAACCCACAAAATATCTTATCAAACATAACTATTCTAGATATTGACAAGTAGACTTAGATTCTGGAATTAGTAAAATAACATTAGTTTCCAAAGAGTTACCTCATGGTAGACCTTTGAGACAAACTTGTAGGTAGCCATTGCTTTATGCTCCATTGTTCTTATCCACAACTAAAAAAACTAGGAGAGAATGAGGAGAAGTCATTAAATAGGCTTGCCTCATTCAAATGTGAGAAACCCTAAAAGACAATAAATTCTAGTCTTGTAAGCAACCTAAAAAGGGTCACAGTTTGCAGACAAACTAGAATGATAGAAAATCAAGGGATGACTCTATGACGCACATGGAGAAAACCTTAACAGAGCTAAAAATTTATTACTTCTTCACACCGTAGTTTAAACTTATAAATCATTTAGGTTTTCTCCCTCCAATTATATATAATTTTTAAAAATTAATATTCAATTAGAAAAACAAGAAAGGTGAAAGCAAAATAAAAATTTCTATTTATGTATTGTTTAGTGTCAACATGAATTGGTTTAAAACATGAAATGTATCAATTTTCTTTCTTTCTTACATACAAATAGAAAGCTTGGACTATTAGACCATCATTCCAATAAACTTATGCTAAAACATATAGGTGGCTTGATTTTAATCAAAAATATCAGAAAAAGAAGTTAAAACATGATATGTCATGGAAAGGGACAAATTATGAAACAAGGAAAAGTCTAAATGTGAAGAAGTCTAAATTTTAATATTTATATAGTTGAAAACTAAGTACATGTATTAGTAAAATCAGAATCAGGTGGATGTATAATTTTTTAAATTAAAATTCAAATATCATTGATCCACTCTAAAAATTTCTATTGTAATTGTGAAAGTCACATTGATTTTGAATTGGTGAAACAAAAAATGAGTGGTCAAAATGCTTTCCATGTATTTTTTAAATTAAATTTTTGTTTGTTTCTAGAAAATTTTGTGAATCATTGGTTGGCGCTAAGTACAGTCCAGCGTGCTTTCCTATTTTTGGATGTCACATTGAAATCCATGCTCATAGTGGAATGATATTTTCCACATGCATTTGTCATAAGATGAAGTATTTTTTATTTGAATTGGAAGTGAAATAATCAATTGTGAATAATCTTTAAAGACCGCATCAAATGAAGACAAGTAAATGATTTTGACATATAATCTATATTGTCACCATAATAATAATAAAATTATTATGAAATATAAAAACAATGCAATGTTTATAATATTAAAACATTTTCACTAAGCAAGGAAAAGTAATATTTTTATACCTCAACACTCAAGTTTGAAATAACCTATAGATTTTTTCAGGGGTTCTCATCAATAAATGCTTCAAAATAGAGAGGAAAGTTTGATGCATATGGTTCAAATGATCTTTTCATATTTATTAGTATTTTTAGTAATATTTTTTTTACCAAAAATATAATATATTATTGGAAGAAAATTATTATTAAAATATATCACATAATTTTCAGTGTTGGATGTCCAAATTAAACAGAGATCAAATTTATTTTTGTTTGTATGATAATATGATATATAAAAATACCAATAAAATGAAAAATATATACCAAAATATAAAATTTTATTTATAGTAGAAATGTTATTGTTTGTTTTTATGTCCTTGACACAAAACAAAATATATTGTTTTGTTTATATATAATATTAAAAAGATAAAAATAGAAAAAAAAAAATTAATAAAAATAAAAAAATAAAAAATATTATCATAAAACTTCCATATTTATAAGTACTTTAATTTTTATATATGATGTTTCTATATCCTTTGCGAAAAAAAAAGTTCTCGATTCTCATTTTAACAATACCCACTATACAGTGGTCAAACAACACATCTTCCATATCATGAATCATATTTAAGAGCAAATTTCGTAATCCACACACTCTTTCTCGATGACCTTTTTATGAAAAACATGTCTCGGTGAATATTAATGTCAATAGTTATCGTTATTTGTTCATGACTGCTAATAATACCATCGTGGACAATTTCAGATTTTGAAAGCGATGAAGTATTTGTTTATTGTGTGGGCCCATAAAGGGTCAATAAATCACCCTAAAAAACAAGAGATAACTTTTGGGGTATATATAGAGATTATATGATAGTGAAACTTCTATCGATCATAAACTAGGTAAAAAATAATATTTTTAGAAGGAAAGGAAAAAAATAAAAAATAAATTAAAAGAAAAAGTTTACATGAAACAATTAATTTTTAATTAGTATTTATAAAAAAAAGAAAATAATTAAATGAAATAATTATTTTTAGTTAATATTATATTAATAAAAAAAAAAAAAAAGTGAAAAAGATTATGTGAAATGATTATTATTAGTATTTAATATCAAATATGTAATAGAAGTTGAAATATGAGAGTCATTCAATTTATATATGTAAGACATCTCGATTGTTGGATGCGATGGGCGATGGGCGTGTGGCTGGCGATGGAGCGAGAGTTGCAGAGGGTGGACCCAGGGGTTTTTCCCCCTCAGGTATCCCCAGAGTAGACCGAAATGTGGGTGGACCGATTACTCAGGACAAAGACACTTTCTATGTCAGTGAATGATCCAAGATCAACAAAGTTAATTGATGCTTGCCGCGCAGCCAGGAGAGACCGGTGCTGGTTATTTCCCCTGAGGCAGTGAAGGAAGATGTCGAGTATTTGACCTCACATGCCTTGATTTGTAAGTTTCTTGGCACATGAATCTCCATGGCGGCCTTGGAAACCTAGATTCGCCGAACATGGCAGGTAGAGGGCGATTTCGACCTTATGCTGGCTGGAAATAGTTACTTTATGGTGAATTTCACATCTGTGGCGGATAGGAAATGGATCTTTGAGGGAGGTCCTTATTTCTATGACCACATTGGATTGTTTATCAAACCATGGCATGTGGGGTTTAACTCTGCGGAGGATCTCCCATCTCGCATTCCTATATGGGTTCGTCTTCCGAGACTACCTTTAGAATTTTGGTGCGAAGATATCCTACGCCAGATTGCCGCTATGATCGGGACACCTGCTACAATCTCGCATCAATCATTGGAGAAAAAGGTAATTACCTATGCCCGCATCTGTGTGGATATTGATTTAAATAACCCTCTACCGGATTTTATGGAAATCTGCTTGGGCGTTGCATCATGGGTCCAACAGCTGGACTATGAAGCCATCCCCTTTCGATGTTGAATATGTCTTGTGTATGGGCACTTGCATCACCAATGCCCTCTGGTTGTCAGAGACGGTGATGTCCCAAGTAGCTCTTCTGGACCGTGGCCGACCAATGAGGGTGCAGGCAATGGGCAATCCAGCTCTATGAGTAATGGTAATGGGCAATTTGCAAGAGCAGCAAAAGGAAAGGCACACCTGAGTACCTCCAACATGGTACAAGCACCATCAGTGTCAAATGGACTTGATCGGGATGGATTCATTCCAGTCCGTCACAAGGCTAAGGGGCATGGACAAAAGTGGCCTCTGTTAGACCGACAGGAAGACCAGGGTTTCAACTGGTTTGAGGCTTTAGATTGCATGCTCATTGAGGACGACCTTCCAATAGTAGAGCAGGAAGCGTAGCTCGACTCAGTGGAGAGGAACCCTGTTCTTATTGGTACATAGGAGTTGGACAACCAACAGACCCCAGAGATTCCTCACAGCCCTGAGGCTAAAATCCTTATAGTGCCTCCTGCCTCACAGGACAGGGAAGTTCGATGGGCAGATATGGTCAAAAGTACAAGAGATTCTAGCAGAGAGAAAGGCCCCTTATCCGCTTTGGGACTAATGCAAAGACCATTCAAGAAAGTTTCCTTTACTACCCCATCCAGAGCTGGGCGCAAGAAGGACCAAGATAAAATTAAACTCATAGGTGATTTGCTGGTAGAGTCAGGGGTTGTTAAGCTCCTGGATGAACACTTTACTCACTCTACTCAATGATTTTTCTCTCATGGAATGTGAGGGGGCTGAATAACACCCCCAGGCAAAAAGCTATATGCAAATTACTGTTGGAACATTCTCCTGATATTTTGTGCATTCAAGAGACCAAGTCTCAGTGGATTCCATGTTTGCCTGCGCCCCTAACACTTGGCTCCATGGACACTGCCAGTGCGTGGGTGCCCTGGGAAACTCTGACAGGCTTGCTATGTGGTGGGATCCTAGGAAAGTTACACCTCTGCATTGGATCTCCAGCTTCTCGACGCTATCAATGATAGCCTCATATCATGAGACAGGTGAGCAGATTCTTGTTACCAATGTGTATGCTCCTGTTGACTTACCTGGACAACTCGGGCTTTGGGATCATATTCATTACATTAAAAGCTACCACCCTTTCCTTCCTTGGATTATAGCTGGAGATTTCAATGCTATCCTTAGCGTGAAGGAGAAGAGGGGTGGGCTAGGCTGATTGGGCCCTTCTTCTGAGCTTCTCCAACAAAATATCACTTTTTTACATCTCTCATATATGGAACCCTTGAACGGGATCTTTACCTGGAACAATAGAAGGATTGGGGAAGTTGTTATTTCAGAATGCCTGGACAGGTTCCTTGTCTCGTGCTTCTGGCTCTCCAATTCCTTCCATCTCTCTTCCAAAATTCTTGACTGGAGAGGCTCCGATCACTGACATATCAAGCTATCTACCAGTTACATTTCGGTCCCCGAGAAGCCTCCATTCAAGTTTCAGCTGATGTGGCTTTGTGAGCCTACCCTCCATGCCTTAATGGCGAAATGGTGGAGACAGGGGGGCCCAGCCTATGGAACCGCCATGTTCTCCTTCTCTAAAAAATTGCAGTATGTCAAAAGGAAGCAAAATTTTGGAATAGAGACTATTTTGGTAATCTCCATACCATGAAGAGGAGGGCGCAAGACAGGTTAGATGACGTTACCAGGAAGATCTGAGACTGAGGCTTGTCAGAAGCTCTTAGCACAAAGGAATCCAGGGCTTATGCTAATCTTGCCAAGTGGGAGCTGCGTGAAGAAATCTACTAGAAATAGAAGGCACGAATCGACTAGCTCTAAGAAGGAGACAAGAACACCACTTTCTTCCATAACTCTGTGCAGGCTTGCAGCAATGGGAACTTCATTTCTTCCCTTGTTACTGCAGATGGCACAACTCTGAACTCCTCTCAAACTATATCCAGGGAAGCTACTCATTTTTACTCCACTCTATTTTCAGATGACCATCACCCAGATGGTGCAGCTGAGAATACAATATTATCTTGTATCCCCATGGCTGTGACACTAGATCAGAATGAGTTTCTTATGCGGCCAGTTGGCATGACCGAGCTGGAAAGCATGGTTTTCAGCTTGCGGAGAGGCAAAGCATCGGGACTAGATGGCTTCCCTACTGAATTCTACCAAGACTTTTGGAATATTATCAGTCAGGATCTTTTGGAGGTGATTCAGGAAACTTATGCCAACAATGAAATGCTCATGGCATTGAATGCCACCTTCTTAGCCTTTATTCTGAAGAAGGAATAGGTGAACCAGCTAGATTAGTTCAGGCCTATCGCCCTCTGTAACATGGTCTACAAAATCATCACTAAGCTCCTTGCGGAGAGGCTCAAATCTTGTTTGCCCACAGTGATTTTGGAGGAACAAGGGGCTTTTGTGGAAGGTAAAAAAATTCTGGATGAAGTGGTCATTACATCTGAGGCTGTCCATTCTATGTGTATTTTCGAAGAGCGGGCCATGGTTATTAAGCTTGATATGGCTAAGGCATATGACAGAGTTAAATGGAGTTTCCTACACAAGGTCCTTTTGGCCTTTGGTTTTAGTCAGGCTTGGGTGAGGTTGATCCTGAGCTGTGTTACTACCCCCTCTTACTCGGTCCTTATCAATGGCAAGCCCTCAGAGCTCTTCGGTGCCTCGAGAGGCCTGCGCCAAGGAGATCCACTTTTGCCATATTTGTTTATCATCATGGCCGAGGGACTTGGACGACTTATCAAGTCCCGTGTCTCTCAGAATTCGCTTCAGGGATGGAAATGGGGGACCGGATTGCCTACCTTGACCCACCTCCAGTTTGTTGATGACATTGCTCTTATAGGGAGAGCTAGAAGCAGTGAAGCAGAGGTGTTTTGGCTCACCCTGGATACATATACTGCAGCTTCAGGTCAAAAAATTAATGATCACAAATCCTCTATATATTTCTTCAATACCCCCGAGCTGATACAGAGGAGGATTGTTGCTATCCTCAGATTTCAGATGCAATCACTTCCTTTGACCTACCTGGGAGTACCTATTGTGGTGGGAAGACAGCCTAGAAGGTTCTGGCAGAATATTTTAGATAAACTCTAGAAAAAAATTAACCATTGGATGCATAGGTGGCTCTCTATAGTGGGCAGGGTAATTCTCCTACAGGCCATGATCCAGGCCCTTCTTATATACAGGAGTATCGTACAGGTTACATTGGTGTATTTCTTCAAGGAATTTGATGCTGTCTCCCATCAATTCCTATGGAGTGGTAACTTGAAAAATGCTAAGTGGAGCCTCATTAACTGGAATATTGTATGCCAGCCAAAGAAGGATGGAGGTCTTGGGCTGTGCTCTGCTGTCCTTTCCAGTCAGGCTCTCGCTTCCAAACTTTATTGGCACTAGTGCTCTAGCCCCTCTTGCTTGTGGGCCCGTATCGTACATTTCAAGTACTTCCCAGACATCGACTCAATGATTATTCCCAGGATGCTGCTGGAGGGGAGAGGTTCTATGGTTTGGCACACCCTCAAGTATGGAGCTCAGCTGGGAAAGCACAGTCTCTTCTAGATCTACAACAGGGGCACTGACGCTCTCTTTTGGAATGACTCATGGGATGGATCTCCTCCACTCTTATCCTCCCACCCACACCTGCAGCCTCTGAGTGATGCTTTCCTTGCAGCAGGGTGGGATTCTGTGGCTCATTACAAGAAGGCTTTTGACCTGGGTTTGGTTGTGGGCTTTCGGTGGAAGAATCCCTCAGATTGGCCACTGGGGGGCACAGTGGAGGAGCGAAAGGAGTTGGCACAAATTTTGGATTCTAGAGGATGCAGTTCCTTGCAAGAGCACGATGTCTTGGCCTAAGGAGGCAATCCTTCAGGGAAGTATTCTATTTCCTCGGGATACATGGCACTGATGAAACAATATTTTGGTGCAACAGAGATCTCTTGGCCTAAGAAAGTGTGGAACTGGCTTCAGTGGCCCAAGTGCAATTTTTTTCTCTGGGTGTTATCCCACAACAGGGTTCTTACCTGGGACAACCTGTGCAGAAGGGGCTTCTAGGGTCCATCCATTTGTAGCTTATGTCACAATAGTGAAGAGACGGCCTCTCACCTATTCTTTCAGTGCCCCTTTGCCAAACAATTTTGGCATCTTTGGTGGCAGGCGTGGGGATGAACCTACTGGCACGCGGCATCTCTAGTCAATTTTTAGACTCGTATAGGCCACTCTCCCTCCAAGGCTGTGCACCTTAAGGCGGCCTGGTTCATCAGCCCATCCTTTATTTTGTGGAATATCTGGCTTGAGAGAAACAGAAGAATCTTCTTAGACAAGCACGCAAAGCTTAGGCTTCTGTGGGGGTGAGTTACCATTTCACTTCAGGAAACTATTCAAGCTAAATGTGACAGGGGTGGATGCCTGGGCACTGTAGATGCAGCCATTAGCTCACGTCTCTCCTTAAATATTCTTGGTAGCACCTCTGCAGCCCCTCCCATGCCCCCAGTGATTGGTGTCGGCCAGCGGGCGTAGCCTGTCAAGCGTGCGGGGCAATGGACTCCCCCTTCGAATGGCATCTTAAAAGTTAATACAGATGGATCCTCACACGGAAACCCAGGCATGGTGGGCATTGGAGGAGTCAGACGGGATAGTGAAGGTAATATTCAGTTTTGTTTTTGTATCTACAAGGGTGTCCACACAAATAACCTTATGGAAGCCATGGTGATCTTGGATGTGGTACAACAGTGTTGTCAACATGGGTGGTCCAGAATCATTTGCAAATCAGACTCTCAGGTCGTTGTCAACTTAATGAACAAAAGGAACTTTGGTGCTATGGATTGGCATCTTTTTGCGATTGTTCTTCAGATTCTCCAACTATGTTCTTTGTTGGAAGTTGTGACCTTCAGGCATATTCCACGTGAGTGGAACGGGGTTGCGGATAGCTTAGCTAAATGGGCCTCAGAACATGGCCTAGATTGGAACATTCTTGATCAGACTATGCTTCCTTTGGATCTTTCTCAAAAACTGGCCCAACTTGTGGACTAGGACAAAGCTATGTAACTTTCTTTGTCTCCTATTTTGTTTATTTCAATAAATTTTTACCCCTCTTTTAGTTTTTAAAAAAATATGTAATAGAAGTTGGGAAGACATATAAAGTAGCATTGAAAGATAATATATAAAGTGAAATCTTTTTTCAAGGAAGAAACTTGAATCCATAGAAAGAAAATTTATTTGTTTCAAAGAAAAGAGTTAAAAAAATAATTTTAAAATTTATAATTTGGTTGTGAATTTTTTTCAACATGTATAGGCTATCAAATTTTATTTATTTTGATATATGAAATATTTTTTTTGGTTTCTTTGAAATTTAAATAAGGTTTGAAAATCATTTTAGTTCTGCAAAAAAAATTCAAATATTAAACCAAGAAAAATATAATACTTTGTCATGATGTCATTTTTTTTCCAGATGCATTGTCCTTATGTGGAGATGTTACATGATATTCAATTGGATATTGTTTAGCATATTAATTATTGCAAATGTTATAAATTTGATTCAATTGACTATGTTTATTGTTATCAATAGCTTTTGGATGAGACACTTTACTGAGATCATATGATGGTATTTTGGACATTATATATTGATACATTAATATTTCATTCATTATAGAATTTTTTTTAATATTATATTGGTTATTTGTATCTTTTTTATATATTATTGATGTCATATTTTGTTGATTGTATGAATAGGTTAATGACCTAGGTTGGATGTGGACTTTAAAATAAGAGGATGCAAGGTTACATAATGAATTATTTGACTATAAATATGAATCATGTTGAGTCTAAGCTTTGTATTCATATTTTTAATTATAAGTGGCTCATTTATTATTCTTGTCATTATTAATTTTTATCTTTTGAAGACTTGTTTTAGTCTTCTTATCACATTTTAAGTTTTGTTTTGTTGATTGACATACGTCTTCAGCTTTGTTGATTTATTTTTCTTCGTGAGTGAAGTTTGTTTTAAGCTAGGTCTTTGACTATGTCACTATAATTTTTTTTGGCAAAATTGTTTTTCATAGACACTCTTCTCATTGTTTATAGTTGGTGTTTCAGTTTATGGTAGCCTCTATAGCATTCTGTTGGGTGTGCATTAATTTCACTATCTTGTGTTTGGTGGTTTATCTTCTATATGAGAAGGTTAAGGTTTCTTGATTTTTGGCGATCATGATGTTGTTTGAATCTAATGGTAAGGGACTATGACAAGGTCATGGGGTGATCATTAGTTTTGTTTTAAAATATCAAGTTGATCTTAGAGAAGAATTAGGTAATGATAAACTAATATTCTAGGCCTTCAGCCATAAAATAGCATCTTGGAATCATATTTGATCATTTGGTTTTATTTTAGCTTTATCTATTAAAAACCTAGGTTGATGTTATTTGAATTTTGATGAAAACCATTGAAATTTTGGTGTTGGGATTGTTTTAGTTTACAAGGTTTTCACCATTATGGCAATTGTATTTTCTTTGGGACTTGAATAAGTCATGGGGAAAATGGCAATTGTTGTGTTGGCCACATTACAGATTATGGTGGTGAGAATTTAACTGTTGGTGGTCTTGATTATAAATCGAGAAAGATCATTAGAAATTTCATATGGGTGCAAGAGGAAGAAACCATGGCTATCTACATTTTATGGTGAATTACAAGTAAGTTTGATACTAGTTTGATTTTATAATAAATCATAGTTTATTATCAACTTGGCCATTGCACAATGTGTACAACGGAAAGTCGTGAGACTTCTCATTGGTCCTATAATGCACATTTGTAGTGGATTTTATGACATGCATGAGAATAATTATTTATATTGAAGTTGTTTAGACATAATGTGTTCTGCCTATCTAGGTTTAGATGGAATAATATGCCCATGATGGTTTTGTGTGTCATGATGACTTTGTATGTTTGTTTATTTTGGTGTGTTATGGTGGTTTGTTATATTTTATTTATAAATTTTTAGTAGTGATGTGGTGGATTTTATAGTGACTTGATGTTCTATTATGACTCACTTGGGTTTTGTGAGTACTTGGATTAGAACTTGGATAGAGGTTATTTTATGAAGGACTATTCTGAATTTATTCTTTAGGATTTTAATTGGATATTTTTTTGAACTTCTTTATGATAAGAAGGTTAAATGGTGAATATTATGTGTGTTTGTTTTGAAATGATTCTCTTTTATAAAAAAACTGTAGGTGTATTAATGCATTTAAATTTAGCTATGAAGTGGAAAACCATGTGGTCTTAAGGGGTTTGATTTAAGGTTTTGATAAATATTTATCAAAATTTGTGTATGGATTTGTTGGAAAACCTAATTAATGTTTTTGAGAATTTGAGTTTTGTGATTCAATGAATTTCAGAACTATGATGAAATACTATTATCATTTTATGATGTAATTGTTTTATTTGATAGGAGGTAGGGTTATCTCAAAACCTTCATTTTCTATTTCCAAACAATAAGGTTATTACAGACTATGCTTTGGCTCTATGTTGACTATATTTGTTAGGTTAGTTGAAGAACAAAGTGATTGTGGGTATCCATAATGTTATTAAAATAAAAATAGATAACTAAATATTGGTATTAGATGATTGATATTAATAAAGATAATAACTATTATCATTGCTTTATGAAACTCAATTTAAAAATAATCCATATATTGGATCATGGCATTGAAATTTATCCATAAGCATTGGACTTCTTGTTAATTTTGATAATCTATTCTCATTCACTATTTATCTCTCTTGAGGTTATATATATTTTTTATTCAACTCAAAATTATGCTCATTATTTTACCCTGTCAATATATCCCTACTTCCTAACTCCACATCCAATTGATGGATGGAGTTGTCTAGGGCCACCAATTAAGGGATCATTAGGTTGGAAAGGGTGGTTTTGTCATTTATTGTTAAGATGTGCCAGAATTATTTAGATTCTTTTGGTGGTTGTCTTTTGATGTTACCTTATAACTTAATTGAAGATGAACTTCTTATGTTGCACTATGTGGATGATGAAAAGCGATTAAGGTTTTGTTTAATTTTAATGTTCATTATAATGAATTGGTGATGTGTTGTTTCAAATGGTTGATTATAGTTATTAATGATTTATGAGATTACATTATTGCATAGTAGTTTATAAATGTAATTTTTTCAAATTGATTTGAGTATATATAATTTATATTTTAAATAAATAATTAAAGTGAATATTTAATGGATTCTATTTATTACATATCTATAAAGGTGTTTCATTTACTCTCTAACCATAACAATTATGTGAGGGATAATTACATAATTTGACACTAAATCTATTGTTATTTATGGACTATAAGATAATTAGTTTGTTATGTATATTCATATTGGAGTTATTAAGATATAAATATAACTTTAGATGCTTGTGGTTTCAAGAATTTATGAATAATTATATGTTAGAATTGAAAAAAATATATAATGGAATTTTATAACATAATGGAGTGAAATTCATGGCATTATCTTTCTTTGATGAAGTTGGTTTATTAAATGTGAAGAGAATGGTTAAATATATTCTTCTAAATATGTTCAGATGGTAGTTATATAAAGACTACTTTATGCCAACTATATTAAAAAGTTGTGAAAGATTAATGTAGTCTTTAAGTTTTGGAATGAAATTTATTATAGCAAGTGAAGTTTCTATAATGCATCTTTTGTGACCAAGTAATTATACTTGACCTCAAAAAGTAATAGAGGTTAAAATTTTAGTAAGCCTCAATTTTTTTATTTTGATTTAGGTGAATATTTTAGTTAAAAAGAATGCTAAATTTGAGGATTAGGAATGAATTTATTTTGTCTTTTATTAACACTTTTTAAGGATGAATTATATTCATAAAATTCATAGTTAATAAACAATTATGTTTAGTGATCAGGTTAGTAGACACATGTTTTATTTGTAACTACATACATATAGATGTATAGCTAAATAAGATTTTATTATGAAGATTAATTAGATTTGTTACATATTAGGCTAAATTTTGAAAAGGAAAACAAGCTGGAAAAGAAATGGCTAATAGGTGCTTTAATTAACAAGGTGAACCTGAAATAAATATGAAGCTTATTGAAAATTAAAAATTTGTTTCATGCAAATGTTTAATAAGCATGGTTGTTGAAACAAATATTTATTTTTTAGTTTTATTTGATAATATTATCTATATATTTTTTTAATTAACATGACAATATCTAAGCATAATTAGACCAGATGACAAGTGGAGAAATATATATGAAAATTATTTTTCATATAGTACCTATGTGATAGTTTAGTATTAATTTATTTATGAATTATGTTATATCTCTAATTATTTAGTTATAAATAAGTTATGATTTGTATTGACTACAAAACCACTTGTGTTGTAATGTTTGTCAGCAATAAGAATCATTACTATTTATTGTTTCTTGATTGATTAAATTTTATTGAATGATAATGATTATATATCTATGAACATGCACATAATACCCTTGGTATGTAGAGTAAATATATTCTATATTGATCATGATTAAATGACTTAATTCGGTAGCACTAGTTGTATGTAATATCCTACTCATAACTTGCAAGATGACTATCATTAAAATAGTTTATATTGTATTGCTTAGTATGATGATTCTTCTATTGATTGTCTCAAAGTAAATTTTAATCAACTAGCATCTTGTAACCCTAACTACCTACTTCATAGTTATATTATGTCTAAAAAGTTATGCTTATTAGATTTAGACGTAGATTGTTTTAAGATCGGTCTCAGGCCCTCATGTAATTTTAAGGGGTTTTAAATGGTTGTATTGGGAATAAATATAAAATAACATATTAGATTAGAGTTTATGAGTTTATGTTAAGTACATTAATACACCCTAATCTACACATCAATACTTTATACTAGTATTCCTAATATAACCCCTCAAGAATTTTTGACCTTTGTTAAGTACCTATGTTTGATATAACATAGTTATGGTCTTGATACTACTTTTAAGAATATATTTTTTATATAATCCTTTTTAAAGTTATATTAAGATTAATTAAATATCAGTATTTAAAAAAAAAATGGGTTATTACATTTTGGTATTACAGCAAGGTTTTTTGATCTAGGGAACTTTGGAAGAGGATGTTTTATTTTTATATGTACCTAACTTATTATTTTGTTCCACCTCAAGATGGTTATGACATGGTCTAATCTTGCTGACTATAATGACAATCATGATAATTTTAACTAAGGTAGAGGTAGAGGACGTAGAGTATGAATCTCAATCTAGTTAGATAGGAAGCTCCTCTTAACAACCTTGGTATTAATGTTGAGGCACACAATGACAATGTTGTTAGGGTTACTTGAACTAGTAATCCGAAACAAATCCTTTATAGATTTTTAGCAACCTTAAATGATCTGCAAAGAAAATTAGAAACTCAATAATGCATATTAAACAATATTTAGCATGTGTCCCAAAAAGAGTTACTTGGGTTAGATTAAGGACAAGGATGTGGATAAGTACTCCAAGAGTTACCATTTACGGTGGTTGACCCCATCATCAAGAAACTCAAAAAGATTCCACCACCTACTTTTTCAGGTGATCAATCAAGGAATGTAGATGATGCATGGTTGGTTCACTTATATAAATATTTTAATATTCATAATATTCTCTCAAATATGAAGGTAGGGGTAGCATCTTATCAACTAGTTAGAGCTACAAAATTATGGTGGAATCATCTATGTGTTTTATAAAGATATTAAAAATTGACACTTATATGAACTATTTTTTATAAGTAATTTTGAAAATAATATTTGAGTGCTAATTTTAAAGAAGATATCTAATTTTTAATTACTAAAGTAAGATAATATGATAGTTTCTAAATATGATGCATCATGTAAATTGTATGCATGATGAGGAGACCCAAGTTATAAACTTAAAGATGGGTTTGAAATAAATATTGAAGCATGATGTCAATATGACCAACCCAAAAATCATGGTAGCTTCCATTAAATTTTCTCATCGAATACAAGAGAGAGATATGTCTCAAATAAAGGGAGACAAGATTTTAAATTAAAGAGACATCAATATAAGGAAAATAATATTTCTACCACACCTAAACATTTCAAAAATATTTATCATAATGATAGATTAAATAGGAACAACAATGGTTTCAATTAGTTCCAAGAGAAAAATAATAACTTTAAAAATCAATATTCTTGAAAAATTAGGAATTTTAAGAAAATTCATAATTAGGGTAACAAATGTGTACCTACTACTAGTGAAAATACTGTACCTATTACACTTCAAATGACTATTGAATTGTAGGAATGTGGTGATAACCACTATTGGAAGGACTGACCTAGACTAAAACATGGATGATTAACTAATCATAGGGTGTATGTGGCTATAGATAAATAAAATACTAATTTTGAAGCCACTTCTACTAAAGCTATAGGTATTATAGATAGTTTTTATATTTGAATTATAATTTATTCTAGTTAAACATATATTTTTATTTCTTCTTTTTTTATAATAAACGTAAAATTAACCTTATTAGTTTAAGAGAAGGTTAGGAGGTTGAGTTTGGTATAGGTAAAAGGGTGTCAATTTCTGAATGTTTAGATTAAATAGAGATTAATTTAAGTGTTTTTAGAACTAAATTAAATCTATTTTATCACCTATGGGGTCTTATGATCTCATTATATGAATGGATTGGTTTTATTGGTACCAAGACACACTTGATTTTTTAATAAATTTATGAAATGTTTTGATGACTTGGGAAAATTTGTAAAAGTTAAAAGAATTCACAAAATTAAAGAAAGAAATTAATTTCATCATTTTAGATAAAAAATGATATACAAAAGGGTTATAAAATATATACTCTTTAAATGCAAGAGATTATAACTCTCTTTACCAAGATTTTCCTTTATTGAATGAATTTTTAGATGTTTCCCTGAGAAATTACCTAGACTTCTTCTTAGGTTTGAATTTAATTTTCCCTTGATATTATGCTAGGAGATATCCCTATATCTAAGGCTCCATATTGTGTGGATGTAGATGCTGTAAAAATAATAATATTTAGTTTTAGGAACATTTAGATAATGGAAACATTTGACCAAGTGGATTTCCTTGGGGTGTTATTGTAGTTTTTGTGAAAAATAAGGATGCAATGCTTAGGTTGTATGTTGATTATTGCACGCTTAACAAAGTCAAAATAAAAAAATCATAATCATTTCTCTAGGATAGATAATTATTCTAATAAAATGAAGGGTGTAATACTATTTTCTAAGATTGAATTGAGATTATAGTACCATTACATGAGATTCAACAAAGAGGATATGGTCATGAATTGAGATTATAGTACTAGTACATCTTGTATTTCTTGGTATGGTCATTATGAGTTTAAAGTAATGTATTTTGGTTTAAAAAATGTACCAGTTGCATTTCTAAATTTAATGAATAATATATTCAAGGATTATTTATACAAGTTTGTTCTTATTTTCATTGATGACATATTAATTTACTCTAAGAATACAACTAAGCATTATAAGCACTTAGATATGGTATTGGAAAGTCTAAGACAACACAATATTTATCACAAACTTTCTAAAGGTGCCTTATTTTAGTCTAAAATCCATTATTTGGGCCACATCATCTCTAAATATAGTATTGTTGTGGACCCATTTAAGATAAAAACTATCCAAAAATGGCCTTATCCTATAAATGTACATGAAATACACAACTTTATGGGCTTGGTTGGTTATTATAGAGATTTATATATATTTTGTATACCTTGGCCAATCCATTGACTTCTTTGTAGTATAAGGGTAAGAATTTTGTTTGGATTTCTTGGTGTGAATAGGATTTAAATAATATTAAATATTTATTAATTACAACACATTTAGTTATTATTATGATACTATTAATAGTTTTGAAATCTAGGCTGATGCCTTTAAAAAAGGTTTTGATGGCATTCTTATGTAGCATGGTAAATTTGTGGTCTGTATGCAATGTAAGAATAAAGAACATGAAAATAATTATCCCACTCATGATATAAAGATTTTTTACATTATGCATGCTCTTAAAAAATTGAAACATTTTCTATTGGGAAACCATTTTAAATTGAAATTTGATAATTATAGCCTAGAATAATTATTTTTCTAGGATATTCTCAATGTTTGTCAATGTAGGTAGCTTAAATTTGCGAGTAATTTTAATATGGATATTGATTATGGGTAAGGTAAGGAAAATCATCATATATATGCTCTTAGATAATAAACATATCTCTTTTCCTTGTCTATTTTTAAGGAACTTATATAATTACTATTTTGGAACAACATCTTACTAATTAATTTTGCCAAGAAGTAGGACCAAATTTGGCTGACGAGCCTTTAACAGATAATTTTTCTAAATTTTAACTTGAAAATGATGACCTAATGCAACATAATAATGTATTTTATTTTCCCAAGTAAGGATACTTCCAAAGATTATTACTGAAAAAATTTCATATAACATCTTATTTTGGTCATCTAGGTGTCACAAACATGACACATGAAATGAGAAAGTATAATTTTCCCCCTTATTTAAAACATGAATTTATTGTTTTTGTATATATATTTTTGTAACCTCAATGGGTAAAATCTAAACATTATCATCAAGGAGATATGTTATATCCTCTTGTAATTCCACATGGTACCCTGGTTGTTAGTTTACTTGATTTTATTGTGGGTTTGCCAAAGTCACATAAGAAGCGTGACACTCTTTTGGTGGTGATTGATAAATTCACCAAAGTTGTCCACTTCATTTATAGAAAGTTAACTGATGACATTTCTATATTTATATAATGATTTGTGAATGAAGTGGTTAGGATACATGGTATGCCATAATTATTTATCTTTGATAGGGATAAGTTGTCTATTTTTATATTATGGGGAACATTATATGTACCTTTTGGAACTCAATTAAATTTCATTTCCTCATACAACTAAACAATGGATGGTCAAATGGAGATACATAACCAATTTGTTTAGGACATGTTAATAAATTATTTAATGGATAATAAAATTAAGTGGGAATATTTAAAACATTTGATTGAATTTACATATAAAAATTCATATTAATATGTGATTAAAATGGCTCCATTAGTGGCTTTGTGTGGGCATATATGAAGAACAAAACTTAGATGAGATAGTTTAAAAAATAGATCCACTGTTACCCCAAATGTTTTACATGAAAATTATTAAAAAAATGACTTTAATATGCCAAAATATAAAGTTTTCTTCAGACAAGCAAAAGAGTTATACTAATTTAAAGAGAAAACCCCAAGAATTTAAAGTCAGTGAAAAAGATTTTTTGCATGTTATTAATTAAGTTTGGGAATACTTATAAGCTGACCCCACATTATATTAGACCCTTTTAGTTTTTTTAAAATTATTGTTCTTGTTTCCTATCTATTAGACATTCCTCCTTCTCTATCTAGGATTCTTGACATTTTTCATGTTGCTCTATTAAGAAAGTACATACTTAATCCTTCTCATATTCTGGATTGGACAAATATTTAGGTTTTATAAGAGATAAAAATTTAGTTAGAACCATTGAGGATTTTATACCATTGCACCATTAAACTATTAAATAATGATGTTTTGAAAATTCTAGTCAAATGGGATCCATTAAGTGAAATAAATGCTACTTGGGATCTATTATTCTTAGTTGTTTTAGATGATACGATGACTCCTATTTGATATGAGAAAGACATAATAACCTCATTTTATCTAATGCATCATCCTTACATTAAAATCTTACTTGATATTTAGATAGATATTATTTAGCATGTTAATTATTATAATTATAATAAGTTTGATTTAGTAGACTATGTTTGTTCTTAGTAGTAACATTTTGATGAGACTCTTTACTAAAATCATATGATGTTGATCATGATTATATTTTAGAAATTATATATTTGTGTAATAATATTGAATTCATTAAATAATTTAATTTATTATATTAGATATTTGTATCTTGTTCAGATATTGTTGATGTCCTATCTTGTTGATCACAAGATTAAGTTAATGGGCTAGGTTGGTTGTAAACTTCAAAAGTAGTGGATGCAAGGGTAATAATGAGTTATTCGACCTTTTAGTTTGAGCCATGTTGAGTTTAATATTTCTGTTCATATTTTTCCTTATGAGTGGTTTATTTATTATTCTTATTGTTATTCATTTTTGTCTTACACAAGCTTGGTCTTGTCTTGTTAATGCGATTTATAAGTCTTGTTTTATTGATTGACTTACCTTATCACATATATTGATTTATTTCATTTCATGACTAATTTTTTTTTTGAGAAAGGTTTTTGATTGCATCGCTATGTCTTGTTAGGAATAATTATCATTTGTCGATAGAACTCTCATTATTTGTAGTTTGTGTTTCACTTTGTGGTAGCCTATTTAGAATTATGTTGGTGTGTATTATTTTCACTATCTTATGTTTAGTGGCTTCTCCCTTATATGAGAACCTTTGGGTTACTAAATTTTTAATGATCGTGATTTTGTTTGAGTTATATGGAAGGGGATAGTGACTACATCATGGGGGTAATCATTAGTTTTTTTTTTAAAGTATGATGTTGGCCTTAGGGAAGACTTAGGTCATAATGACCCAATATTCAAAACCCTTGACCATCGATTAGCTTCTTGGACTCAAATTTGGTGATTTTAGATTTATTTTAGCTATGTATACCAAAACCCTAAGTCAATGCTATTAGAACTTTGATGGAAACTATGGAAATTTTGGTCTTTTGATTGTTTTAGTTTACAAGGTTTTGTCCATTGTGGCAATTGCATTTTCTTTGGGACTTGAGTAAGTAGTGGGGGAAATGGTGGTTACTCTATGAAACACATTGTATAATAGGCTGATGAGAATGTAATTATTCATAGTCTTGATTAATAAATGTGAGAGTTCATTAGAGAGCTGAGATGGGTGCTAGAAGAAGATACCATGAGTATTTGCATTTTGGGTGAATTATAATTAAGTTTGATGTTAGTTTTATTTTACAGTTAAGAAGCATAGTTTATTATCAACTTGGCCATTACATAGTAGGTGTAATGGGAAGTCAGTAGACTTCCCATTGGACCTAAAATACACATATGTGGTGTATTTTATGATTTCATGAGAATCATTTTTCTTATATTGATGTTATGTGGACATAATATTTTGTTTGTCTAGGTTTCAATGGAATAACATAGATGTGATGGTTATGTGTTTCATGATGACTTTGGATGTTGTGTTTATTTAGTATGTTATGGAGATTTGTGATATTCAAATTTTAAATTTTTAATGGTGGTGCCATGGGGTTTTTGGTGAATTGATGTTTTATTATGACCCAAATAGGTTTTTGGAGTAATCAAATTCAAACATGGATAAACTTTATTTTGTGAATGATTATTTTGAATTTCTTATTTAGGATTTAAATTGGTGTATATATTTCTAACTTATTTATGATAAGTAGGATGAATGGTGAATAATAAGGGTGTTAATTTTGAAATGAATCTCTTTTATAATTTCATGTAGGCGATTTCATGTGTTTGAATTTTCGTAAGAAGGGGAAAAACTTGTGGTCTTGAGCAATTTGATTTAATGTTTTTATAAATCCTTATAGAATGTATTGGCATGGATTTTTTTGAAAACTCAAGTAGTATTTTTGAGCAACAGAGTTTTATGATTCAATATTTTTCAAAACTATGATTGCATGAGAATCATTTTTCTTATATTGATGTTATTTGGACATAATATGTTTTGTTTGTCTAGGTTTCAATAGAATAACGAAGATGTGATGGTTATGTATTTCATGATGACTTTGGGTGTTGTGTTTATTTAGTATGTTATGGAAATTTGTGATATTCAACTTTTAAATTTTTAATGGTGGTGCCATGGGTTTTTTGGTGAATTGATGTTTTATTATGACCCAAATAGGTTTTTGGAGTAATTGAATTCAAACATGGATAGAGTTTATTTTGTGAACGATTGTTTTGAATTTATTATTTAGGGTTTTAATTGGTGTATTTTTTTAACTTATTTATGATAAGTAGGATGAATGGTGAAGAATGAGGGTGTTAATATTGAAATGAATATCTTTTATAATTTCATGTGTTTGAAAATTTTTAAGGAGGGGAAAAAATTGTGGTCTTGAGCGATTTGATTAAATATTTTTATAAATCCTTATCAAATGTAATGGCATGGATTTTTTTGAAAACTCAAGTAGTGTTTTTGAGCAATAGAGTTTTAAGATTTAGTGTTTTTCAAAATTATGATTGCATGAGAATCATTTTTCTTATATTGATGTTATCTGGACATAATATGTTTTGTTTATCTAGGTTTCAATGGAATAACATACATGTGATGGTTATGTATTTTTGATGACTTTGGGTGTTGTGTTGATTTAGTATGTTATGGCAATTTGTGATATCCAACTTTTAAATTTTTATTGGTGGTGCCATGGGGTTTTTGGTGAGTTGATGTTTTATTATGACCCAAATAGGTTTTTTGAGTAATCGAATTCAAACTTGGATAGAGTTTATTTTGTGAATGATTGTTTTGAATTTCTTATTTAGGATTTTAATTGGTGTATTTTTTTAACTTATTTATGATAAGTAGGATGAATGGTGAAGAATGAGGGTATTAATTTTGAAATTAATCTCTTTTATAATTTGATTTAGGTGATTTCATGTGTTTGAATTTTTATAAGAAGGGGAAAAACTTGTGGTCTTGAGTGATTTGATTTAATATATTTATAAATCCTTATCAAATGTAACAGCATGGATTTTTTTGAAAACTCAAGTAGTGTTTTTGACCAACAAATTTTTAAGATTCAATGGTTTTCAAAACTATGATTGCATGAGAGTCATTTTTCTTATTTTGATGTTATTTGGACATAATATGTTTTGTTTGTCTAGGTTTCAATGGAATAACATAGATGTGATGTTTTGTATTTCATGATGACTTTGGGTGTTGTGTTTATTTAGTATGTTATGGAAATTTTTGATATTCAACTTTTAAATTTTTAATGGTGGTGCCATGGGTTTTTTTGGTGAATTGATGTTTTACTATGACCCCAATAGGTTTTTTGAGTAATCGAATTCAAACTTGGATAGAGTTTATTTTATGAATGATTGTTTTGAATTTATTATTTAGGATTTTAATTGGTGTATTTTTTTAACTTATTTATGATAATTAGGATGAATGGTGAAGAATGAGGGTGTTAATTTTGAAATGAATCTCTTTTATAATTTCATGTAGGTGAATTCATGTGTTTGAAGTTTTTTAAGAAGGGGAAAAACTTGTGGTCTTGAGTGATTTGATTTAATATTTTTATAAAACCTTATCAAATGTAATGGTATGGATTTTTTTGAAAACTCAAGTAGCATTTTTGAGCAATAGAGTTTTGAGATTCAGTGGTTTTTAAAACTATGACTGCATACTATTATCATTTTATGGTTTACTTTTTTAATTTGATAAGAATTAGAATTATCTCAAGACCTTTTTTTTTTGTTTCCAAATGGTAGGGTTATAGCATATTGTGTTTTGGAATTTTCTTAATTATCTTTAGCTAGTTAGTCAAAGAGCCATACAATTGTGGGTATTCCTAATGTTATGAGAAGAAAAATAAATAATTGAATATAAGTATCAAATGACTGAGATTAATGAATATAATTATTATTATAATTCTTCATGAAAGTCAATTTTAAAATAATTCATATATTGGATCATGGTATTTAAATTTATCCATAAGCATTGGAGTTTTTATTGGGTTTGATGATCTATTCTCATTGATGATTTCTCTCTCTTGAGGTTATATTATTATTTTTATTCATTTCAAAATTATGGTCATTATTTTACCATACCAATTTATCCCTATTACTTAAATCCACATACAATTGATGGATGGGGTGGTCTACATCCACCAATGGTGGGGGGGGGATCATTTTGATAGAAAGGGTGGGTTTATCACACTTAGACATGTGAGAATAACATGGATTCTTTTGGTGGTTGTCTTTTTATGTTACCATATAACATAATTGGAGATAAAGTACTTTAGTTACACTATGTGTATGTTGGAAAGAGAGTAAAGTTTTGGTTCATTTCAATGTTGACTATAATGGATTGGTGAAGTTTTTATTCAAATGGTTGATTATATTTATTAACTATCTAAGAAATTACATCATTTCATGGTAATTTATGGATTTATTAATTCTAATTGATTGGAATATATATGGTTTATATTGTAAATATTTTAATGAAATAAGTAAATTGTGTATTGAATGAATTCAATTTGTTGCATAAATATAATGGTTTGTTGATTTAGTGTTTAAAACCATAACACTTATGTGAAGGATAAATAAAAAATTTAACATTAAATCTATTTTTATGGACTATGAGATACTCATTTTGTTGTGTATCTTCATATTGGAGTTATTAAGATATAAATATAACTTTAGATGCTCGTGGTTTAAGTAATTTATGAATAACTATATGTTGAAATTGTAAAAAAAATCTAGTTGAATTTTATATAATAATGGAGTGCAAGTAAGTCATGAAATAATATTTATTTGATGAAGTTGGTTTATTAAATGTGAAGAGAGTGGTGAAATCTATTCTTTAGAATAATTTTAAATTGTAGTTATGTAATAACAACTTCAATACAATTATAGTAAAAAGTTATGGAATATTAATGAAGTCATTATGTTTTTTAATGAAATTTATTCTAATAAGTGAAGTTTCTAGATGACCAAGTAAATATACTTTCCCTCAAAAAGTAATAAAGGTTAGAATGTTAAAAAGTGTCGATATTTTTATAAACCATTAAAAGTATATTCTTATTTGATCAAAGTTAAGATTTTAGTTAAGAAGAATGTTAAATTTGAGAATTAGGATTGAAAATTATTTTTTATTTGATTGACGCTTTTTAGGGATGAATTATATTTAGAAATTCATAATTAATAAACAATTATGTTTTTCGATCAAGTTGGTGGACACATGTTGTTATTTGTAATTACAAACATATCAATGTATAGCTAAATAAGATTTTACTTTGAGTATTTATTAAATTTATTACATATTACTTTAACTTCTGAAGAGGAAAACAAGTTAGAAAAAATTGGTAAACAAGTCCTTTAATTAACAAGGTAAAATTGAGAACAATATAAAATTTATTAAAAATTAGAAATGTGTTTCATGCAAATGTTTAAAAAGCATGGTTGTCAAAACATAACTTCTGGTTGAGTTTTATTTTGAAATATTGTCAATCACTTTTTTTATTTAAAATAATAATGTGTAAGTGTAATTAGACCGAATAACAAGAGGATAAAATATATAACAATTATTGTTACATAATACTAATGGGATGGTTTAGTTTTAATTCATTTATGAATTATATTATATCTCTAATTAATTACTTGTGAAAAATAAGGTATGATTTGTAATTACTAGACAACCACTTTTGTGGTAATTTTCATTTTCAACAAGAATCAATAATATTTATTTATTCTCAGGTGATTAGATGTTTAAATTAGAGTAATACCACTTTTGACTAGTGTGGGTACCATCCCAAACACATCAGGAGGTTTGCATCTACTCTGAGCCAAATAAAGATAGAAAAGGAAAAAGCACACCAGGAGTAAAAAAAAGACCCAACCAAAAAAGGTATGATAGTGAAAGAGCAAAGTGGGCTGAAACAAGGGAGGAATAAAAAATAAAAATAAATAGCCACATTTGACTGGTGTAGGAACTAGTTAGTATTGGAAGGACAAAAAAAATCATAAATGAAGAGCCATTACTGGTTTTGACTAGTGTGGTAACCAACCACTTTTGGCTGGACTAGAAACTAGGCTAGACTAAAAGAGGTCTAGTTTTTATTGGATCGAGAACTAGCCTAGACATAAAAGGAAGTCAAGTCTACAAAAATATTTTATGGTTGTAGAGGATCCAAAACCCTAACAAAATATTCACAAAGAAAAGGTGGGAAAAATAAAGCCAAAGGAGAAAACATAGTGGAATAATCCCTAACCACTTAGTCTATAACATAAACCTACTAGTTTTAGATGTTCCAATAATCACCTTGAACTAAAGTATCATGAGGCCTAGGTATCTTAAATGACCATTCAAATCCCTTTGGGGACCCAACAATCTAGAAATTTGACTGTCTATTTTAGAGATGTTTCCTTAAAATCCCATAACTAGCAACACAATGATTGGTGTGGGGACCGTCCTAATCTAATTAAGAGGGAGGCCCAGGTATTCAAGAAACACTTCCAAAAACTTAATCTTAATCCATCAAAATTAAACAAATCAACTATTCTAGAGATCTTGATTGGATCCAGAAAACATAAACAAGAAGAAGACTTACTACAATGGTTTTGGCTCTCCCTTCCAATCAGAGCCAAGTATTCTTTTTCCTCTTTAGATTCATAGTTAATTTTCTATATAGGCATCTTATAATCAGATTGAGAGCCTCCAAAATAGGCCCAAAACGTGATATGTCCATAAAAAGGGTTGACCCTTTTTCATACCCAACAGGCCTAATTTTTTTAGAATTGTCCATAAAACAAAGGAGGACCCCATCCAAGTAATTAACACATCATATATATCATTATCCCTAATAGCTATAAAGAGAAAACTATAGTATTTAGTGTTTTGGCCCATAAGAAGGTATCTAAACATCCACATTGAGCTAGTGCCATCATGGAAATGGTCTCCAAATGGAGTATTCAAGCTACTCACCATAGAAACCTAGAATACCCTCCTTTTCATTTTTCTAAATAACATAAAAATAGAACCTTTATATAAAACATTATAAAAACTACATTCCTTTGACTAGAAACTCGGTATTTCCAAAAACTAGGTATTTGAAAAAATATTTCATAAGTTCCACCTAAACGAGGTTGTGAGGACCATTCTCACAACTACACTCCATAAGAAGGAATAATTCCATTTCCCAGTCCAAAATAACATGAAAAACATGGAAATCAAATTAGATGATGAAGGATTTATAATTCCAAGCATTATTCCGTTGTAGGGACCATTTGATGAATATGAGATAAGCCTTCTTTTGCACTTAAGGCAAAACATACCTTGGCCAATATTTTAGTTTTTTTTCCATGTCCAAGATGATGAAATATATTTAATAGAGAATGGTGGAATCCTAAGGTCTTTCCTCCCCATCAAAATGTCAACCAAACAACATTTCTTCCTATCATAGACTAGGTCAAACACTTCCAAATGATGCTCAGGGTAGAACATTACTTCCAAAAGAGGTATTCCCCATCTCTTCTCATTGCATGACTAACTGATAATATATTTTAGCCCATAAAAATAAATAATATATTTAGTATCATAGTTCCTCCCACATGATAGGGAATTCCTAGATCCCAAATTTAATAACAAGACAAGTTTGACAATCTCCAAAAAAAGCACCTCCCAAGACTCAAGAACCAAAAATATATAACACCTAACAAGTAAAGTGAACCTTGAAAGAGAAAAGGTCTAAAAAAGATACATGATTTCATAAGGAGGGAGAGATTAATAGAATGTTTTCCATCACCTAAACCCCAAACAACGACCAATCTTCAAAACCAGGAGGATAAACCATCATGTCATATATCACACTTTTTAGATCTATTTGGATCACCATCTTCATCACCTCCATCTTTGTCACTAGAGGCTTCTTTCTATCTACCCACTTTGAATTTTTTACCATTTCCTCTCCTCTACTCCATCTCTATTCAATATGTTAATTTTTTTACGTTACTCAATTAATTAGATTTTATTGAATGATAATGATTTTATATGTCTTAACATGTAGTTAGTACACTTGGTATGTGGAATAAATCTTTTATGAAATGATCCTAGAGATATAAATCATGATAAAATAACTCAAGAAGGTATAACTAGTTGGAAGTAATAACCTACTCTTAGCTAATAAGATGAATATTATTCAAATAGCATATATCATATTACTTAATATGATCATTCTTCTACTAATTATTTCAACATACATTATAATCAAGTAGGAGCTTACAATCCTAACTATTTGTTATGCAGTCCTATTAAATATAACTAGTTGTGTTTTTTGGATTCATATATAGACTATTTTAAGATTATTCTGAAACACTCAAGTAAGGTTAATTGTTTTTAAATGGTCCTATTAGAAATAACTATAAGGGACTATGTTCAGATTAGAGTTTATGAGTGTATGTTAAGTACACTAATACACCCCAATCTATGCAACACTATTCTAACTTAGTATTTTTAACAGAATCCCATAAGAATTATTGACCTAGGTTAAGTACAAGTGTTTAATCTAACAAAGTTTTGGCCCTAATCACACTTTTAATAATTGTTTCTCCTGATACTTTTGAAAGATACCATAAGCTTAATTAAATCTTGATGATTAAAAAGAATCAGGTTATTGCATAATTGTAATATTTTTTTAAGGATAAATTACATGTTTTTTTTTAAATTTTAAAAACTTATATTTACAAAGACACGTATTATTTTCTATCAAATTGTGTTTTCTTTTTTGAATGCATTATTTTCTCCATGCATAATTTGTGAGGTTTATTGAAAGAATAAAAAAATCAAAAGATAAAACTTATTTCTAAATTTTATATAAATTCATTTTTAAAAAACTAAATATTGTATGAAATAGAATGCAAAAAATAATAATGAAAATACCTTACCCTTTTATTAATTTCTTAGTACCCTGAGGCATATGTGTGGTGTGTGGCTAATCATTAGCCTAATTTTTTTGTTGTAAATCATAAAAAAAAAGTAGCACAATCAATATAATATGTGTATTTTCAAAATATATGGAATTATTTTTAATCATAATTATAACATACATGATTGACTTTATTTTTTTAATAATTTTATTATTTAATAATTTATTTGACATCTATTACTTGAGAAGACTTGTACTTTTAGTATATGAATACCTATTGAATTTAAAGTATCCTAATATGAATTTAAAATTATTTATTGATTTATTTGATAATGTCGCATTAATATTCATATTAATGTGTGAAATATGTGTTTAACCATAACATATAGATTGTCACAGATTTAGAATTAAGAATATATAAATGAATAAGTATAATGGTGATAAATATATCGATAGCATGTCAATTACTTACAAACCTAAGATAAAATATATATTGAATTTATTAGACTGAGATATGATAAAAATGTAAATTACAACTATACTTGATATTATAATAGACATGAAGTAGACTAGAAGAGTATTATTGAATAGTCACTAAATTATGAATTCCATGTTCTATAGATTTGGATACTTACATTAGTGTTTGATGGTTGCATTAATGTTAATGTTAAGGTTAGACATATGTGTCTTGTATGAAATTCTTGATAGAGAATGATGTAAACACCTAGATGATTATGGGTTTTTTATTGCATTCAATTCAGTGCATTCAGACCTAGGTCATGGATTGTCACTCCTTATAAATTACCAAAACCTTAGATTTTTATCCTCATAGTGATTATGGGGTAAAATAGCTTAGTGGGAACATGATGTTAGGCTACCCCGAAGACCCCTTTTTAATAAAAACTTCCTACATAGCCAATACTTCAAAGAGTTTCTCATATTTATGTAGTTCTCCCTTACATGTTAGTTTGTGTGTGAATCATGCAATATATGGAAAATATACAACAATGCCCTAGTTTGTAACTTGGAAAATTAGGATCTTAGGCTTCTCCTTTAGTAATTCAAACATATGTATTTTTTTTAATTCATGAATGCTATGGAAATAAGGAAGATTTGCTTTATCAATTCCTTGATTGAATGATTTTGATAATTTACATTGGTCTACACTAGGTGTAGGTTCATAATGAATGAGGGATGAACATGTATTTGTACCAATTGATGTGGAGAATAATTAACATTAATTCAATTAGGCCACCATTATGGTTCATTTAATTTAAAAATTAAATGAATTTAGGGTAATAAACACTTAACTCATATTAGGACACCTACATCAACGTAATTTTCTATCTATGCACAAGTGTTCAAAGAGAAGGATAATAGGCATGTGCTCATAAATTAGTAAGGGATAATATAATTAGGTTTTAATAATTATAGGAAAGATATAATTCATGGTTCATGAACATAATATTGGACAGACTAAGATATGGGCTAAGGGGCACAAGAGAAAGTAGATGCAAGACTTTCAGAAGCAGTAAAGGTCTAAAACTGAGAGGAACAACCAAGGTTTGATGTTTCCAAGTGTATAGGACATAGCTGATATATAATTTAATAACATTGTTTGAATTTCCAACCAATTTAATATAGTGATAAAATTATTATTTAAACTTAAAAGGAATGCATACCAAGGTGTTTATAACACACCTTATCTTTCATTGAGTCCATATTGAGTTCTTTCTTGGTGATTGAATTCAAACCAAGATCATGTTATAGTATATAACTAGTGTGTATAATTTGAGATTTAAATCATTTTAAATGATTGAAATTTAAATAATAAGGTTTAGGATTATGCATGTGTATTGATACAACTACCTTGCCTATTGATAACTTTATTTGAAAGATGTATCGTTATGAATCACTTAAACTAATATTAGGGAAAATATATAAATCTATAAAGTGTATATACCTAAGGAAATAGATAGATAGAGAGATGTTGGATGAATAATGTAGCATGGTAAAAATGAAAAGTATATTATATGGACACATGTGAAAATTATATTATTTTATCATTTATTAAAATTTTGTCTGTATTTGGCCTTGTAAGCCTAATCGAGCGATAGAATAATGTGAAGAGTCTTTCCTTTTGTATCTCAAAAGATAGAATGTGAAGAGACAATAGCATTGTAAAATATTATATATAACTTTGATGTAATAGAATCCGGTTCAATACTTTGATATAGATTAATAGAATAATTTAGTTATGGTTTTCCTTATCCTTTTTATGTATGGTTTATGCATAGCAAGTATTTTGTTTTACTTTCATATGTTATCAGATTCTATACTAGTTATGGTCTAACTTATATTAGTATCTGTTTCATTTGATCTTAGGTGAATCCTTATACATTGTAGATGGTATATAATGTTTTTATCTCTTCTACACCTATTTTTAGTTTACACTACATAATTTATCCCTATAATTATCATATTTTGGAGTATTTTCAAGAACTTATACTAATAATGGTGTAGTGACCATGGAGCGTATTTGGATGAAATATGTTGAGATGGTTATTAGAGTAGATAGACATAGAAAATGGCTAGATGAGAGAATCCATAACTTTGTAGAATAAGAAGCATAGAGAGTCATATACACCTAAAAAATAATACTTGGTAACCTAAAAAATAAAATGGATTGTAAAAGGGGTAACATCGGATGATGTGAATAAGTATGAACTCATAGGAGCTTTGGTTGGATGATCCTTGGATTTTATTTGCTAAATAAATTTGTAAATTCCCTCGATCTCACACAAGTTAAAGATTTTATAGTATAATAATTTAAGGGAAGAAATGCTCTATTCAAGTTATTCAAAACATGATGGAAATTTAGTAAAAATTGTACAAACAGTTGGAGAATATGATCACAACTTTTTTGATGTTGTGAACAAAATTGATTCTATTTTAGAAGAGGAAGTCAAGGATACTTGTTTCATAGAGGTTCTATGACCAAGAATAAGTTTATCTATTGTGCAATCCTAGTCCTCCACCAAGGTTAAAGCTCAGTCTGCTACCATAGGAGTTGAACATATACAAGATTATGTGTATCTTCCATCAACAGGATCAAAAGTAGAATCTAAGTTAGATTCTTTTATGATAAAGATGGATGAGATGCATGAAAATGATAATCCTAAGTTAGGCTTATGGTGCGTATAATGAGGCTATGAGGTACATCATAGGAATTACTCTCCAATAATCAAACCATAATTTTTTGAAATTTGTAGGGTAGTTGGACATCTTACATCCAAGTGCCATCTTCTCTAGCAATATATCCAAAGGTCACACAAAATGTACTATAATTTTTTCAAATATACTAATCATGATGAGACAAGATGTTGAACCTTACAAGAATTAAATTAAGATATAATGAAGAACATCTTCACAGTTGTGGCTTAACAAATACCCACTTCAAAGCAAATAATTCCAAAACTAGATGTGAAGATGAAAAATATGGCTCAATGTAGTCTAGGATAGATGCCTTTGTGACCTCAATATTAAATTCCTTCATCACCTTAGTATTATACATAGGGCCTAGTAAGTTGTAGTAATACATCATCTACCTCAAACTAATATTTAGGTTAATATGTGCAACCCTAGAATAATATGAATCTTTAGTAATAGTAGGAAAAATGGACTCCAACTCCTCCTTTGCACCAAAATGGGGGATATGATGTATAGACAAGTCATCAAGGAGGATTTGTTGGAAAAATATCACATGGTTAGGGATATCAGTAGAACAAAGGTGGATATAGAGGGGGATATATGGGTGAATACCATGGTAGATATCAAGGAGGTCATAACAATGATAATTAGCAAGCACGACCCCACATGCAATGCTATCTATGTATAGCATATAATAATTATGAGAGGATTTATTTTGATTATCCTCATAGATAATTTTATTATGTATACTATAGGTTTGAAATTCAACATCAAATAGAAGATTTACATGTTCTAGGGAAAGAAATAAAGGAAAATCTAGTGTGCAATGTAAATAGGATCAATCTATAACCCAAGGAAAATGCATTTGTGTAAGTTGTCACAAGGAAATATTAGGTTAAGTAAGGTTTAACTCCTCAAGATCATGGTATTATAAAACTTTAGTGGGATAATTAGCTTGATCCTACTAAAGAAAAGAATGTAATGTATCAAGCTGTGCAGGTATTATAGGAAATACAACAAAAATTAGTTTTTAAAGATGATAACATAGCTAATAGTGCTCAAATGTATGGGAAAATTATTAGGAAAATGAGGCAAGAGTGTGTTGTAACTAATTTAAAATATCTGATGAAACTACTCAGTATAATGCATAATGATGATATATTCTAGAACATAAATAATTTTATACACTAGCTTCTAAAGTGTTCATGATGAGGACAAATAAGGGCTGTTAAAGTATTTAACTTCAAAAGTATAGTTAATATGATTCCTCAATCAATATGGGAAGCCATTAGTCAACCAACTTTGAGCTACAGTTTGGTAACATTAAGTTTAGTGTATTATGGTAGAGTTAAACCCATTTTCCCTTTAAAATATGTTGAAATTAAAGTAGTTGAGATTAGTTTGTCAGTGGACTTTTAGGTCATTGACATGAAGACAATAAAGACCCATTACCCTGATTTAATCGGTAAGAAATGGGCATACGATGGACAAATGACAATTAACACTATGCTCAATTAGTTAAAAGTACATCAAAAAGATAAAATAGTGGTCATACATGTGAATAAGTCTGAACAAAAGGTATATATAATACCCAAGATCCAGATTTTCCTTATGCTTATGGGGATAATAGTTGGTTTAAAGTGGATACTGATGAAAGGAAGAATGGGATATGATATATAAAATGTCAAAAGTGGAAACCAAGTACTGTGCAATAAGAACAACAACTGGTATTCAATCCTATTATAAAACGTCTCAAGTTAAATAGGTTCACATCAAATATTGTGTTTCTCCTTTGGTGCTTTCACCAAGAAGATCTAAGGTAGACTTCCTATATAGTAACACTGTAACTATGATGGAATATACTGAACTAACCCTATAAGGTATTCTATGTTGGGATTTTATATCATCCATACGTGGTGACTCAGATGTGCACATCTTGAGTTGGTCTTATAGAGATAATGAGTTATGACCACTATGCATGGTGTTCTATATAGAATGCCAGATACTTAAATATTTTGGGATAGAGAATCTCAATCCATTTATATTGAGGCTTAAACACCATATATTATAGGTTGAATAATGATTCAACACATTCAACCATACACTGAAAACAACTAATATGACATGGTGGGACATTCATAGAAACTCATAAATGTAGTGGGAGGAAGTGTACAAAGTCTTTCATGCAAGGTTTTAGTTAATAGGTAGTGTTAAATTAGAATATCCTTTCTTTCAAGAGGATCAATGTCCATAATTACACATCCATCAATGCATGCATATATGGACCACATAACGAGTAGAAAAATAATATGAGGTGGACATATTTAGTCATACCCTTGAACCTCTTCCAATATCTTTGTTTATGCATCAAGATCATAGAAGGAAAACTAAGTACTGGGCACAAATTTAGCAGGATTTCATTCAGAATTTTGTGTTTGAAGATGAAACCCACTAATATATAATTCCTTGTAGAGATTTAATTTTTTTTTATAATGGATGCATAGAATATTTTAAAAATGTTGACAAATCATCATCTCATCAACAATCTACACAAGACTTAGATATCACTCTACATAATTACAAATCCAACAAAAAATAATAAATCTTGGTTTAGTTATGTAATAGAATAATTAATGATATGACAAAATCAAGTAATAGTGACAATAATTGAGATCTTGATCTAGAAGGTCTCTTTGAGACACAATGTGAAGATGAGTGAAAACTAGTGCAAATCATAGATAAAATGGAATAGGATTAGTTGTGTAATATTAACATTATACAACATGAAGGCTAACACATCATATTAGATATTTTTCTTTGTGGATCAGGGAAGCATATTAGGAATCATTGTGAAAAGTTGAAGCAAATATTGGGACATAATTGGCCCCTAAGCTTGTAATATTGGGAGATTACAGGGGACAAGAGTAAATATCTGAGGCCATGAAATTCTAAAGATGTGTGTGTGTGTGTGTGTGTGTGTGTGTGTGTGTGTGTGTGTGTGTGTGTGTGTGTGTGTGTGTGTGTGTGTGTGTGTGTGTGTGTGTGTGTGTGTGTGTGTGTGTGTGTGTGTGTGTGTGTTATAAAGGGGGTAAAAAATTCATTAATACTTAAAACAATAGATTACAACCACACCATATAAAACAAAGACCATAAAAACCAAATACAAAGCCTCACGCCTCACCACCACTAGCCTCTTCAACAAGAATGGATTGCAGCTCTTGACGCAACTCACAAGACAAGTGTTCCCACTCATCCACCTTATGATCATCTCCACCAACCAATGCCCATTTGGCCAAGAAGTCTGCTGTCCTATTCCACTCCCTTGGAATATGGACAAAAGAAATAGAATCCATTAAGGAACTGACCCGCAATATCTGTTGAACTATCATGGCCAATTGCCAGCTAACCTCAGATGTTTTCCTCTCCATTAGCAAATGAATCAGAACTTGAGAATATGCTTCACAAATCACCCACCTCCACCCTAAAGCATAGGCCCGCTTCAAGGCATAGAGGATAGCCTGCCCTTCCATTGGATTGACAGTCTGAACTCCCTGATATGTCAAAAAAATGAAAATCACTGATCCCAAAGAATCCCAACCGATCCTGGGTTGCCCCTAGAGGATCCATCTGTGTTAATTTTCAAGAGACTAGTGGGTGGGGGCAGCCACTTCCCCAGCCGATGGATGCTCTATTTCCCCTGTTGACTCCTCCTAACGCACACCAAAACTAGGGAAATCCCCTGGATACCAAACCTATCCACCATCTCCGCATCCCCCTTCATCAACGGCAGATTGACTTCACTCTTCACTTCAATAGACTCCTGGATCATCCCTTTAATTCTATTCTAAACCTGTGGAATCTCTAGCTTCTCATCCCAAAAAATCCTACGGTTTCGTTCTAGCCAAACCTACCATAATAAGAAAATGGGGCCCATGTACCACGCATCCTACATAAAAGGGGTCAGAGAGGGAGGTTGACCCAATCTATCCCAAAAATCAGCTAGGGACTCTGCGTGAATACACTAGCTCTGCCACGCGTCCCACAAAAAATGCCATAACTGCATAGTGAAAGGGCAACGAAAGAAATGGTGGGAGGAGTCCTCCTCCTCAGCATAGCAGAGGATGCACCTAGAAGGGCCCATAAAGCCCCACTTCCAAATATTATCCTAGGTAAGACATCTATTCCAAACCAAAGTCCAAATAAAATAATTATATTTTGGCCAGGAGAATCTGTTCCATACTTTCCTCCACCACTAAACTTCCTCCCTACCCTCATACTGCTGAGATAACAACACCTGATAGCTGGATGACACAGTATACTTTCCCTTCAGATTAGGAGACCAAGCTAGCTCATCACCATCCATGAGAGCATTGCAGCTATGATCAAACAAAATATACTACAATTATATGCACTCCTCCTCCATGCCAACAATTGGCCATTCCTCAAGGGTCTTCCATCTGGCATCCTGCAACCACCCCTGAAGGGCACGAGATTTGTAGTCACTCACCCTTGTCCATCCCGCATCACAAAACCTCTGATATAGAGTATGAAGTTGAGGATATTGGACAAGAAGGGGAGGGTAACCATCCCATGAGTCGTGCCAAAACTGATCTTCGATCCTGCTCTTGCAAATCCAAAAAAGGCCCTCTTAATTAATGCAACCCCTTTCTTGAGGGTCACCCAAATCACTGAGCCTTTGCCTGATAGATCATACCAGGGGATGTCCTTCCAGGGGACCCCAAAGAAGTACTTGTGAGATAATATTCTAGCCAAACCCACTTCTACTCCACGCACTAGTGCTAGTATAATTTGGCTACCAAAGCAATACCAGAGAACACTGATTGCCTTAATCCCAGACCGCCATACCACTTTGGGTTGCACACCGCCTCCCACTTTATAAGACTCCACTTGGTAGAAGATAAATTACCAGCCCAAAACAATTGTCTTGTGAGGGAATCTATGTCCTTGATGAAGCTCATCGGAGCCACTTGTATCATGCACCTATAAATAGGGAACACTTGCACCATAGATTGAATCAACTATACCCTACCAGCAAAAGATAACCAACGATGGGTCTAATGATTCATTTTATCACAAAACTTATCCAAAATCCCCATCCAAGACTCCTTAGACTACTGATCGGCAGAGATTGGATCCCAAGATATAGCAATGGGAGATTCCCGATTTGAAACCTGAGGGTATGAGCCACTCTTCTTTGTATGGATAGAGGGATATTAAAGAAAAAGATAGAGGAATTACCCTCATTAATTACCTAACCAGACGTGGCAAGAAAGGATTACAAGCTTTTGCAAATGTTAGATGCCTCCCTTATAGTAGCCATGCCCATCAGTGCCACATCATCCACAAACTAGAGGTGGGATTGAACTGGAAGGTCTCCTCCCCAATGCCAATCCCGAATAGCTCCATCCTCCACCCTTCTTTTGATCAACCAACCCAAACCCTCCACCAACAGAAGAAATACATAGGGAGATAGAGGATCCCCTTGCCATAGCCCATGAGAATCCCCAAAGAGATTGGAGTGCTCACCGTTGATCAGAACAAAAAAGGAGGTCAAGTTCACACAACTCATAACCCACTATATCCAGTCCTCCTCAAAATTGAA
The DNA here is from genome assembly GCA_037957365.1 of Torreya grandis. Classification (NCBI taxonomy): domain Eukaryota; kingdom Viridiplantae; phylum Streptophyta; class Pinopsida; order Cupressales; family Taxaceae; genus Torreya; species Torreya grandis. The sequence goes on from JARHVA010010040.1 coordinate 150,361, forward strand.
GGCACCCAAGATCTTTTGGAGGAAATCCCACCAAACTCTATCATAGGCCTTGGACATATCCAATTTGATAAACATCGCCTTATCATTAGGTTGAAACATGGAGTGGATAGTCTTCATTCCCACCACCACCCCATCCAAAATTTGTCTGCCCTCTATAAAGCCTCCTTGCTCCTCAGAAATAAGCACAGGCAACCACTTCTTTAACCTCTTAGTGATCAGCTTAGAAATAATTTTGTACATAAAATTGTAGAGGGAAATGGTTTAGAAAAGACTCAACTGATCAGCCCCCTCCCCCTTGGGGATGAGAGCCAAAAAGGTGGAGTTCATAACCTAGAGCATTTGTTTGTTCATCTGAGACTCTTGAACCATGGCCAATAAGTCTGAATTGATAATATCCTAGAATTCCTAGAAGAACTCAATCGAGAAACCATCTAAGCCAAGCACCTTACCTTTTGGCATCATGAAAATAATTCTTTTTAACTCTTCCATAGATATATCCTTCATCAGATGTTCTCGCATGTCCCTAGTCACCAAAGAAGGAATGCAAGAAAGGACTAGAGCTTCATCCATTGGGTCCCCCTGTGCTTCTTCCATAAAAAGAGAGGTAAAATGCCACACTACCTCATTATGGATCCCTTGCATAGAAGAGATAGTCTCCCCACTGTCTGCCACCAAGGAGGTAATCACATTACCATGTTGTCTAGCATGGACCGAGTTAAAAAAGAAGGTAGTATTTTTATCCCCTTCTTGGAGCCAGTCAATTCAAGCCTTCTATTTCCAAAATATCTCCTCCCTTAGCTCCCATTCCTCTAGCATTTTTAGAGCCTTGGCTTCCTCCTTCAGTAAGAGCTCATTCATCCACTCCTCCCTAATGACTCTAGTAATGGCGTTCAGCTCTCATTGAGCCTCATTTTTTCTATGAAAGATATTTTCAAAACTCTTCTGATTCCACCTCTTATGTTGGTATTTAACGAATTGTAGAAGCTTAGTGAAGGTGTACATTGTTGTCCCAGTAGCAGGCTTGCCTTTCTTCCACCAATCCTCCACACACCCAAACAGGTCTGGATCCCTTAACCACTTAAGCTGAAACTTAAACGGCAGTTTCTACGGGCTATGGGCTGAAGATATTTTCAATTTAATGGGCTAGTGGTCTGACCCTCTCTAATCCAAAATTTCCATGCTAGACATCCACAATCCCCCCACCCAATAGTAGGAGGTCAAGAAACAATCCAGGTGCTCAGCAATGAACCTATCCCCCAGCCTTCTATTATTCCAGATAAAGCATCCATTGCCTGGCTTGATATCCACCAGGTTGAGATCCACAATATGATTTCAGATCAATAAAGAAGATGGCTCTAGCCTTGCATTACCTCCTATTTTCTCAATTAAATCTAGAATAACATTGAAGTCCTTGCCAACAATCCAAGGTAGGTAAAGAAAGAATCAGCACACAAGGTGGAGATTTTTCCAAACTATGAGCTTACCTTAGAAGTCCATAGGAGTGTAGATGTTGGAGAAAAGGACTGATTCCCTTGACTCATTACACATGGCCAGCATAGATAGAGAAGACTTGAAGGAGATCCAGGACACTGGTTGGATCTTTCATGGGTTCCAAAAACATGCCACACCCCCTGAAGACCCTTGAGCACCAATGCACTAACATAGACCCTACCTCCAAATCTTAGGAGCAATACTCATCATATCATCCGTTGAGACTTTCATCTCCTGTAGAAAAAGAACATCAAGAAATTGACCTCTAACTAATTCTCGAACAACCTTTTGTCTAGGGCTGTTGTTCAGGCCCCTTACATTCCATGAAATAATGATCATTTTGGAGGAGATAAAAAGTGGGAGTCAAGGGTCTTAATAGCACCTGACTCAACCAAGGTCTCCCCAATCATCTTAATTTTCTCAATGTCCTTTTTGCACCCCATTTTAACATTTTTTTTGTCATCCCCTTCTTCCCCTCCTTTTGAAGAATGCCCAAGCGAGGGGGAAATTTCCCACGCTTATCCAATTCAACCACCACTGTCCTTGTTTTGAGGTCCTCATCCTCCACGAGCTATCCCAAGTTCTCACTTGCCTCCACCACCATCTATTCTCCAACTTGCTCTGCCAGAACCATGGGTAAGGCTGAATCCTCCTGAATATTCGAATGAAAATTAGCTGAGTTACTTTCCAATCTAGAGCCCCCCTAAGTTGCTCCACACTCAATAGTCCCAAGTTAACTTCTTGCTATCCAAAATCATCCAGGGTAGCAAACTTATTGAAGAAATCATCCTCCTATCGCTCCACAAGGGACCTCTTTTGCCCTCTATTATGGTTTTGACCCTTCACCTGAGCAAAGCCTTCCGCATCCTTGCCCTCACTAAAGCCCAGCTTCTTTCCTATTTCAACATTTGGAGTACTGGTGGGAGGCATAGGATGTTGCTGCTCCACTAGCTTTACCTTCAGGTATCTCCGCACCAAGTTTCCATATTCATGGCATAAGAGACACCTAAAGGGCAAAATCTCGTAGTCCAATTGTTGTACCCATGAATATGACCCCACACTCATCTCCACCGCATCAGGCAAAGGTTTATTCAAATTGATTTCAACACAGACACGAGCAAATGTCATAACTTTCTTACTTAAAGTGTGTGTTGAAGACTCCACTGGCCTTCCAAGTGTCGAAGCTAACATCTGGAGGACATCCTCATGGTAGCATTCAATAGGAAATCTGGGAAGCCTCACCCACACTAGAACTCAATTAAGGAGTTGATCAGAAGGATTGAAGCCTGCATGCCAGGGTTTAATAAAAAGCCCAACTTGATTATAAAAGTAAGGCCCTCCCTCTAAAACCCTGTTTCGATCAGCCAAGCATGAAAAGGACACCATAAAGTAGTTTTTTGCCAATACTGTTATCTCCATTTCCCCCTCAGGTTCCCACACTCTCCTAGCCCAACTCTTCAGGGAATACAAGGAGACTTTCAAACCCAAAAATTTATAGTACAGTGAGTGCTTAGAATAATATTCAACATCTTTTGAAATCATATCAAAGGGGATTACCAATTTAGGATGCTTTGTACACCACTCTAGGCGTCCATTAATCTTCATGATTCAGGATCCTCTAGGCATACTCCAATCCACAACATCAGTATCTTGAGATAAAATCTCCTTGCCAAGTGTTTTAACTTGCTGCCCTAATCGATTTAAACCAACTGCTTCACTATAGCTCTTCCCAAGTGTTATCTTTACAGGCTCTTGCTGAGCCATTGTTATGCCTAGCTGAGGCTGTTTGGTTTTTACAGCTCCATAGTCTGTTCTCACGCACCCAACCACACCCAGCTAAGGCTATTTAGTTTTTGCAGCTCAACAGTCCGTTCTCACATGCCGAGCCACACCCACGCACCCAACCCTTCCCACGATGCCTGTGCAACACAAAAAAAAGATTGGAAAAGCTAGGGCATGATTTCCCTAGCTCGGCTTCTCCCCGCAAGTTCCCAGATGCACCATATTTTTAATAACATAAAAGTGAACTTGAAATTCTAAAGATATTATTAGGATGTCTTTCCAAGATATTATTAAGAGGTTTTAGTGAATATCATGATATTCTTATTACCAATGAGGATCAGGCCAAGACTACTTTTGCTATTCAATGGGGATTGTTTGCATACAAGGTAATGCCATTTAGTTTAAAGAATACACTTGTTGTATTATCTATATCTATAGTAAATGCATTCAAACATTTCATTCATTATTTCCTATATGTTTATCTAGATGACTGGTATGTCTTTTCTCTATTTAAATAACACTTATAAAAAATAAGATTGATATTAAATCATTATCAGCCTGTACACATTACTTTAGATTTACAAAAGTGTCTATTCTTTAGACATTTTGTTGTCTTGCTAGGTCATGTAGTGTGTAATGACAGAAGTTTGGTTGACCCAGCTAAAATTATTATTATAGTAGGAATGCCACCTCCAGTTAACTTAACTAAATTGTGCACCTTGGTCATAATGGATACTATCAAAAGTTTATAAAAGGGCATGCAACTATATTTGCATCCATGTAGAAACTAATACACAAGGACATCAAATTTTAATAGACACCGTAATGTCAAATAAAATTCAATGTTAGTATGTATTGACTGGAATAATCCATTCAACATACATGTGGATGCTTCTAGCAACATAGTAGGAGTTGTCGTAGTGTAGTTAGGTGAAGACGGGTTGGACCACCTGATATATTTTGGAAGAAATAAATTATCATCTACAAAAAAGAATTACATGATCATAGAGAGAAGCAATAACTATGGTGTTTGCATTGCAAAAGTTTAGGAATGAATTATTGGCTACTCCTTTTGAGTTCTTCATGGATCATCAATCATTGTGACACATCGTTAATAAACCAATGCTAAGAGGATTTATATCAAGGTGGTTGATGTTATTTCAATAATTTCAATTTTGGATTAATGTTACTCTAGGATGGGAGAATGTGGGACCATATCACCTCATTTAAATTCATAATTGGAAATAACTAGAGGAACTTGAAGATGAATCTGATGATGTGAATTTATTTATAAATTCTCTCATTCTAGATAACATGAAGGACATTGCAAATTTCTTGGAACAAGAAATTTTTATTGAGCACTAAACTGAGAAGGATAAGAAGTAAATAGTTACTTGAGTCATACAATATAGATTTATTAATGGATTATTATATAAGCTTTGCAAAGATGTATTATACAGAGTAGATATAGAGCATGAGCAACCAAAACTACTTCCAGAGGCTCATTAAGAAATTGAAGGAGGTCACTTCATAGGATAATCCATTGCAAATAAAATAATTAAAAGTCATCTATGGTGATTTGGGTTATTTCAATTTGTGCACAAAGTTACTAAACACTATGATGTCTATCAAAGAATACACAAGACTAACTAGTGACATGAAATTCCTTTGGCACCTATGCTTTCATAAAAAACCTTTAAACAATGGTTAATTGATTTTTTTAGACCTATAGCTCCCCTGAATAAGTGAATTCACACCCAATATATTATTTATATGATAGACTATTTCATGAAAGGGGTGGAAGCCACTACCACCCCAAGATGTGATGCATAATACACTGCCAAGTTTTTATATAAAAAATAATCATTATGTTTGGATGTTCAATTAATATTGTAAGTGATATTAGAGGTGCTCATTTTCTAAATATGACTATCAAGACTCTTAATGAGGATTTCATGATATCGCACCATAAAATCATGACTTACCACTTGCATTCCAATGGACAAACAAAATAATACAATAAAGTTTTGGGTAAGATGTTAACAAAAATTTTAAATATTGAGAGAGATGATCAGGAAGATTGAATTCTTGTGATTCTATGGGTAGATACCCATTAGATGTAAATTACCCTACATCATTCAATAAGTATCACTACATAGTATTATAGTGCAATAAGTTTTGTAGGGAATCATATTACTAGGACACATAAATGACTATATATTTAAGCCATATCATCTTTAATCTCAATATTTCTATTAACAAAAATTGAATGGGTGTTGAGTAGTAACATGTAGTTAGTATTTCATATAATTTTGTTGGTTTTATATATTTTTTTCTTAAGTTAGAATATTTGTATATAATATTTATCGTCACACAACATATCACAACCACCAGGAACCACTTATCATCATAGGATGCAATCAAATCCTAGATAAAGCTTATCAAAGAAAACTAACCTTAAATACATCAAGAATTATAATTAAGTCTGGGAAGGTGGTGAGAAGATAGATATGGTGAATATAAGGCTAATGTTTAGGTCAAACCATTAATGATGCATCATTTCAAAAAGATTACATCATTATCAAAGTAGATTTGGTAATAAAAGGACAAGTGGATACATAAATGAAACTGATTAATTTAAAGTACAATTAGTCACCTATAATAACCTCCAAAAAAGTAAATTAAATATCATAGGTACTAAACATCCATGCCAAGGTGATTTCTAGCAACTAATATTAACTAAGAGGGGAGCATTCATGTGCATGTAGATAGTACATTCAAAGGATGAGGTGACATGGAATTAGGTGCCACCAACTATGTTATATTAGGGTATATACAATGATAAAAAATTACAACCTTAAGTTACATAAGACTTTTATAATCTACCTTCTAAATACATAATTGCAAATAGATTTCAATCTAGAGCGTAACTATGCAAAGAAATAATTTAGTCCAAACCATCAATTGAGTCATAGAATGAGGTCAATTATTGATTTCATTATTAGATTAAAAAAATAATAATTGGATTATATCTTTTATAGACTAAATATAATGATCCAAATCCACTCAAATTCATAAATGCAGTAGAAACTACTCTGTTTTCCCTAGATACTCAAGGAGTAGTACCAGTAGCATCCCTAACACTTCAATATCCATTGTGAGGCTTTTGATAGTGAATGGTTACTTAATTTTATGACATTTTGATAGTTATATGAGGTTATGATGATTTTTTTTAGCTGATGTAATCAGGGAGCTATTTATTTAGCTCAAGATGTTACAATCTAGATTTTTGCATACACCATGGCATGAGAAACTAGTCTACCTAATCATGACAAATTTTTCCTACCTTATAAGTATACAATGTCACTAATCCATTTATATATTAGGGAATCAGGGTTAGGAACTCTTATTGACTCTATTGAGGATGCTTCACGATGCATCAAAGTTTAATGTATCACCAAAATATTGTGGCAAACTAGTAAGCAAGTGAAACAAGTAAAAGAGGCATCATTGACATTGCCTATTGCATGATGAAGTTATGTGATGATTTTAACTAGACTAGGTTTTGGGTAGACAAGCTCACCACTAATATAGGGAAGGTAATTGTGGTAAGCCTAAATACCTTTTAGTAGTAATTTTTGGTCCTTTTATTGTGTTTCATGCAGTTGAAATCTCCATATGTAACTCTAAATTTTTGGCCTAATAATGACTTTGAAAGTATTGCATGGACTAAAATATGATATTATTATAATTAATTGGGGTGATTTAACACATGGTGGATTGAATCCCCATCCTTGATCTAATCACACCCAAGGATCCCATAGGATGCAATGTAATATCTGGAATAACATACTTTAGTTACCAAATTACACAATGGTATAAAAATCAAGGTCCATGAGTTGTCTACTCCAACTGTCACCTTGATTCCATTTTTTATTTCAAAGGTTAAAATGAAGGTTGAAGTGTAGAATCAAAAGGCCCTAGCTACGAGGTTGGTACCTTCATTACAATTCATCCTTCGATAGGCACAATAACCACAAGTAGAGAAAGCACCCTCACAATAATCAACACATCTATAGTCCCAACTGACATAGAAAACATATCCATAATCCCCAACATAGGTAGAAAAAGTTAAGATGAAATCATTTATGCATAGAGTCTCACCACCTCTGCCAAAGAGAAGAATTCAGTAAACAATGTCATGTCACGAGCATCCCATGTTTCCATGGATAACTTATGAATGTGACCTACCTAATTTGAGGGTATAAGAATGATAAATTATCTAATCAATTTTGAAAGACATAGAATAAGGGGTATATGATGTAGATGAGGAGTTCTTATTTTGGAATGTATTACACACTTGACAAGTGTAAAATTAGGTAAGATAAGACCTTTGGGTTGATATTACTCAACCACCTTATTTTATCCCTGTTGATACTATAGGAGAATAAACAACTCCTTGCAAGTTAGATGCAAAAATATTTTCAATAGAATCAACCACAACATCATTATCTACATAGGTGGTGGATTTACATGTAGAAGGTCTTACTAAAAAAGTCTTGTTCTGGTGAGCACACACACATCCATATGTTAATCCATCATAAACTATGTAGGAAGGATGGTTTCTTTCAGCAAACCTATATAATAAATTAGTTTACAATAGTCTTAGGAAACATAATAATAACCTCATCCCCAAGGTGTGAAGAAGCAAAAGTAGACTCTAAAGCCTCTAGGGAAATATAATAGAAATAAGTTTCTACATAAAGGTTAGATGGGCGAAGTGTAATCACCCAAGCATACCTAATCTGACACCAATCTCAAAAGGGATGAGGAACCCATGGATACAACTATGAATTAGGAAGTAGCTTAAAAGAACTATGCAAGGAACACATGAATGTAAGGAGGTGAAAGAGGAAGAAAGGAACAAGAAAACAAATAAACAATAAAAACCAATAATGCCATAAGAAACAAAATAATAATTTGTGAAATGTCAACAATATAAACATCAAGATATATATTCTAAGAAAAAAAATAAAGTTGAGAAAGTAGAGGCTATGTAGAAGCAATCTGAATAAGTGAAAGTTATAAGGAAAAAATATATGGAAGTAGAGGATACACATAAGAAATCCAAAGAAGATGAATCTTTAAATAATAAATTTTGGGAAAGATAAGCCATGTGTGAATAGTATGAAGAAGTGGAGGCATAGAAGAAACATCAAGAGGAATCCAAAATATGAAAATAAAAGGCACAATTTGTGCAACAAAAATAGAAGTAGGAAGAAGATCAAGCTAAGACTGAAGCAAAAGCCAAATCTAAGGTTGAAGTTGATGATAAATCCAAAGCTCAAGTTAATGCTCAATATAAGGCTAAAGAGGAAGCTAAAGCCGAAATCAAGTCTAAGGTGAAAGTAGTAACCCAGGCCAAGGATATCAAGTATGCACAAGCATAAGTAGAGGTATAAATTTTAACTCATACTAAGGGAACCAAATAAGCATCATAGATCTATAGCCAATGGATATGGGATGTACTTGTTACATCAATGTGGTGGACTACTTTCTTACTTCCATTGGCATAATTCACACATGCTCCTATGACACCTATGACCAAACCCATGGCACTCAACACCACCATGATGGAAACATAAATGGAAGTGACTTAGCTATCACTCTAAAAAAGTATTAAAGGATCCATTACCTTCTAGGAATCCATTGCATAAAAGGCCTCAAATTTTGATCAAAAAGTCCGAAGGATTTGGGATGAAAAGGATGAAGTAGAAGAATAGTTGGAAAATGTTAGGTAATAGATTAATAATGATTATGCCACCTTAGTTACACAATTAATAGGTGATCAAGTCATGTCAAAAGACAAATAGTTCACTACTCTATTAATAGATCTCACAAAGAATTGGGGAGATGCATACACAGTTTTATCATTGTGCACACAAGGTAAATCTCTCAATATGAAAATTAAGTTCATATGTCAACTCCTTGATGAATATAATTAGGTTCTAGACAACATTTTAATTCATGCCAAATAGATATCCCAAGATGTGCTAAATTAGAGACAAAAATTGAATCAATCCATGTTTATTAATAAACTTGAATTTACCACTATAGACAAAACTAAATACATATTAGAGGATCAAATAAAAACTACATAGATAATGAGAAACACACTCAAGCAACTATTGTATTCTAGGGATACTATGATACAAAATTTTTAAGTATGGCATAATGAACAAATGTGGAATAGTTTTGCATCTATTCAAGATCAAAGGATAACTAACAAATTGGATGAACTCATCAAGGACATTTAGATAAAATTATCTAATTCCAAGGTGTTTCTTACAATTATAGATGATGAGTGTATACACCTAAATATGGCAACCAATGACCATCAATCGAGCTTTTGACCAATTTTCACCAAAATGCATAATTTGGCCAAAAAACACTAAAACATATTAAATGAGTTAAAATTGATATATTCAAGTGCCAATTTTTTTCTAGAGTATAATTAAATTGGATAATTAAATTTATGAAGTAGCGAACTTTGATCAAATCATTTCGAGTCAAAATGGCAATTTTACACCTAGGTTCTCTAGATTGCTCTTTTCTATAAAATTTCTTGTAGGAGACACGTGCATTTTTTTATTTTGTATTGACAACATCCTAAATGGGATAATGGGTCCAATGCATCTAACATCAACTTCCAATTCCAATCTAGTCAAATTTCAATCCAATAATATGACATTTTGACTAATTTGACTAATTTATGCACAAATTACCAAGGTTTTGCATTAAAGTTGACTAATTGTGTTTAAGGCTAATTAAACCAAATCAAGAGATTAAGTTAATTTTCCATGGAAATTTTTGAATATTTATTTATATAAATTTATTCCCATTAACTGCATCATCAAATGACATCATCCTATGGGGCGGAATCCACAAATCTTAAAAGTCACAAATATCTAAATTAATGTATCCCATGCCTCATTAATACCCTCTATGACTAGTTAATGACCCTCTTTATAAAATATTTATTAGCCTATTTATGAATTTTAATTACATAATTGAATTAATCTTTAGCCACACATCTTCATCTTGAGATGGATAGTTTAAGTTGATTCTTAACCATTCCAAAAATATATAAATAGGAGGCCTTGCTTATTGAATTTTAATCTCTTTTACGCCAAACTTATAATGCCCAAATGCATTCAAAATCATTTCATATTAGTTTTATAATTCCCAAATGTTGAGCCAAGCCAAGCCAAGTCAAATCCAAACAAAGTGCCAAGTAGACATAGAGGTAGTCACACTTCATTGATCCAGACTTTATGAGCACAAACTAAGCAAGCCACTTCAACAAACTATTTGGAGTAGGCAAGGAAGGTGAAAGAAGGTTTATTTTTCATTTTAGTTATGTTTTACATTACTTTCTTTCTAACTAAGATCCCTCATTGAGATAGCCTAAAGGTGTTAGCTATTAGTGTGTTATTTTGATTTTGATTTCATATAGTAACACAATACTAGTCACCCCTTATTTAAATCCTATGTTCACAATGAGGATATTTAAAATATGATGATGATCTAGGTACCACTACGTATTCTATTTTCCATCATACAAAGAGTTATCATAGACTAGAAAACACTCAAACATGATCTATCTTAGGATGATCTAGCTTTTTAATCGATAATAGATGAGCCCTAGTACATTTAACTATTACAACAGTGAAAAATAATACATGAGAGGAAGTTGGAGATAAAGTCATAGTATGCATAACTACCTTTGGCAATGAGTACATTAGAAGCCAATGGGTCAAAAACTGCATGACCATAATAACCTCTAAAACCACCCATCCAAACAATGTCTCAGCTATAGAAATACATTTGTGATCTCTTTTTGTGACTTTATGTATATTTTAGGTTTTTTTAAAATGGTCTAAACATTAGGAGTAGGGAAAAATGGTTGAACATAAAAGATAACTACCTAGTTATGTTAGTCTATTGAGAACATCAAAGGGAGATAGGATAGTGTGCTACTTAGTTGAAAACCCAAAAGGGAAGCTAAGTAGTGCACAATGGGTGAAAACTGATAAATGGCACTAGGAGTGATAGCTGTGAGTTTTGTTTATGAATTATATTTTTAGCTCAATTAAGATAGCTTTGAACTTTATCTTGGGATGAGATAAATATTTATGTCGAGGAGAGTGTTAGATGAAGAATGGAGCTTGGTAAAACTATGAAGTATATTATATGGACACATGTGTGAAGTGTAAGAGTTTTTATTTTGTATGTATTCAGCCTTGTAAGCCTAATCAATCTATAGAAAAAAGTGAAGAGTATTTTCTTTTTTATCTCGAAAGGATATAATGTGAAAAGACAATAGAATTTTAAAAGTCTATATTTATCACTTTGATGTAATATAATCTGGTTTGATGTGTGGATTAAAATTAATAGAATCATTCTATTACAATTTTCCTTATTTTATTTATCGTTTATGCACAGTAAGTACTCTATTTTACTTTTATCTATTATGAAATGTTATAGTAGTTATGGTCTAGTTTATATTAATATTTATTTCATCTTGTACTTAGGTACATCCTTGTACATTGTATATGGTAGATAATATTGTCATCTCTTCTACACCTATTTTTACTCTATAGTGCATAATTTATCCCTATAATTAGCATCTTATAGAGTATTTATAGGAACATATGGTAACAAGAGACATAGGAAGGACCATTCCCCAAACCTTGGAACAAAGATGAATCACCATCTAGTGGTTAAGACTAGCTCAACTATGTAGCCTAATCATATGTATAACATAGTGAGTGTGAGTGAACCAAGTAAAATTACACTATCAAACT
>JARHVA010010040.1:167500-229662 GCA_037957365.1 Torreya grandis
TTATAATATGTATTTAGGATTTCATCAAGATATTCAAGGTTTTGAATAATATGCTCATGAAATAAGGTAATATATTAAAATTTATTAGACTATATTTGTTGATTTTCATTGGTTTCATTAGATTCATGGTTTTTATTTAGGGAATGTTCCTTTGTGGTAACTTCATCAATGTGTTGTTCATTCTCAACATGGGTGTCATCATCGACCATAGGATTATGTTCCTGATTTATTTGAGATATATTAGGTGGTACAAGGGTAATATCAATTCATTAAATAGGAACAACTCCCAAGATATGGCTATGCCTAGGTTGCATGAAAAATAATATAAGCCTAAATATTTTCAACAATATGAAACCTTAATTACCTGGAAACCATAGGAAACATAAATATTTGCATTCATATAAATCAGGTTCACAAAATGTCTAACCATAAAATATAGATTGTAGAGGATTTAGTGTTAATATATGAATAAATAGAAGGGTGATAAATAGATATATAGTAAGCTAATTAATTATCAAAATTAGATAAAACAAATACTAAATTTATTATGCTAAGATATGCTAAAATTATAAATTCTAACTTTGATAGATATTGTAATGATAATAAAAATAAGGTACATATCTTATTAAAATTCTAATATAGATCTAGATCTGGAATAGGTAGGAAGCAAATTTGAATAGTATTCTAGAATAGTCATCAAATTCTAGATTTTGTATGTCTATTGATTAAAAAACTTGTGTCATCCTTGGACAATTTCATCACATCTAGTGTATGGGTTGGATGTAGATATCATGTATAAAATACCTACTATAAAAGGATGTGACAACCTAGATACATCTAGGTTTTTAATCACATTCACTCTGGTGCATTCTTATATGGGTCATGGGCTGTCACTCCTTGTCAACTAGAAAAATGCTAGTTCTTCATCCTCATAATGGTTATGGGAAAAATGGGTTAGTGGGCATAGGGTGTTAAGCTACCTCAAAGGCCCCTCTATTAATGAATTCTTCCTACATACCTAATATTACAAAGGGGGAATTAAACTTATGTAGTTATCCCCTATATGTTATATTATGTGTGAATCATGCAATATATAGAAATCAAGTGCAATAATGACCTAGTTTGTAACATTACAAATCAGGCCCTTGGGATGCTCCTTAAATAATTTAGAATTGTGTATGTATTATACCTATGATTGATATGTAAATAGGGATGATTTGATTTATTTAGTGTTTGATTGATTAATTTTGATAAGTTATCTTGGTTTATGCTAGGTGTTGATTCATAATGAATGAGGGTTGATCTTTTAATTATACTAATACTTTAGAGAATAAATCACATTTAATCACTTATTCCAACCATTAGGAAATGCTTAATTTATAAATGAAATGAATTTAGGTCACTGAACACTTGTGTCAGATAAAGACACCTACATTGACATAGGTTTCTGGTGTGGAAACACTATGATGTATCTTGATTGCTATTATTTGACACTATTCTTGATTATCACTATTATCACTACTATATATTTATACTATTATTTAATGACAATATCTTGAGTGCTTGTGTCATGGGGTGAATTTGTCATGAGAGAACAAGAAAGGGATGGTAAAAAAGAGAACCCACCTTCTTTTGGAAGCTTATGTTAGTGGGGAGACAAGTTATACTATTCATGATTGGTATCTCCTTTTCATTTTGACTTTTCATGAGGGGTGGTGCCATAATTTCCATTTCAACACTGTCCTTAATAAATCATGACCTATGTGAGGATTATGGAATTACATTTTTTTATTCTGCACTTTTCCTTCTTTGTCCTTACCCATCCAAGTGGAGGGGGATGAATTCTTGAGTGAGGTAGTTGTTTTCATGTTTTTTTTCTATTTTCTTTTACATATATTGACTTAAAATCCTCTTTGTAATTTCATAGTGGCTTGGATTCTTATCTTGGATGTTTTGTTTTAAGAGAGTTGAAGGCAATTTTGTTGTGAGGAGTGTCATTGATAGGCTTGTATGTCATCCATTTGAAGCTAGTTTATTGTGAGTTGAAGAATTGTTTGTAATGAATATTTGTTTGTAAGGATTTGTGAGGAATTTTATGATTGATATTTGAATCTATATATGTGTGTGAGGTTGAGAATCATCTTCATTTGACAAATTATATTACCTTTCTTCCCTTATTTATTTGAGTTGATTTGTGAGATTGTTCTATGGCCACATCAAGTGGTATCAGAGCATGTTATAATCCTTCGAAGAGTTTTTAGAGCAAGCGTTTGTGCTTATTTTTTAGTTATGGTAAAAATACAAGTGAGAAGAGGATATTCTCAAGTGAGTATAGATATGCAAGAGATTCATAGGGAAGTGGCACACCTAGCCACCATGTTCAATAATCAAGTGAGAAGGCAAGGAGAAGATGACACTTGAGGAGAAACATTTCACGAAGAAGAATTGTAGAAAGAAACAAAGCCACTATCAATGGAGGACAGATTGATTAGATCCTTAAAGGGAAGTAATGATGGAGTCAAAGTGGAAGTTCCATACTATGGGGGAAGTTTACAATCAAAGGAGCTATTTGATTGATTGAATAACATGGATAAATTCTTTGAATAGAAGACCATGCTAGAAGATAAAAATTTAAAATTGGCATGTATTAATTTGAAAGGTCATGCAATGATTTGGTGCAGTCACATGAAAAGAGAGAGGCAAAGAAAGAGCAATCAAAAGATAATCATATGGAGCAATATACAGAAGAAGCTAAGGGAGAAATTTTATCCTATAGAATATTCCCAAATCCTCTACATAAGGTTTCAAAATTCGAGGTAGATGAATATAGTGTACAAGACCACATAGATGAATTATAAAAATTATCTATAAGAGTGGAGCATGAAGAAACAAATGATCAAATGGCTACAAGTTATGTGTATATGAATGGCTTAATTTTTTATATTCAAGATGAGTTGAGTATACATAGAGTATTTTGTATGGAAGAGGCTTATCAATTAGCCTTGAAAGAATAAGAAAATAAAAAAAGAGAAGTTTCTAGGAGGACATTTGGTCCAAGAAGAGGACAATCCCATTAAGAACGGGGATAAGGTAGTTTCAATACCACTAGTAGTGGAATAAGATAATAAACAAGCCTTTCAACATTAGCAGAGAGGAAGAGGATTCCAAAGAGGACGTGGTTATGGAGGTAGTAGAAGTTGGTTTCCAAACCAATCCAAACTAATATTTTTTTACAAATGTGGAGTGGAAAGACATAAAGAAAATGAATGTACTCATTACCATGGTCAGGAGAAGAGTAAAGAGTATCATCCAATAGTGAATTTGGTTGAAGCTAAGAGAGCAGATCAAACTACTGAAGTTGAATCAATATATTGTGGAGATAATCTCATGATGAGGAGGACAATGATAGCTCCAAGGCAAGAATTCAATAAAAACAAAGAAAGTGGTGAGGCATGGTTATGGAAAAATCTTTTTTGAACAAGATGCACTTCAGGAGGAAATGTATGCAAAGTAATTATTAATGGTTGAAGTTTTGATAATATTTTATATAAGGAAATTATAGAGAAATTAAGATTTCATTATGAAAAGCATCCTAATCCTTATAAAAATTTATGGTTCAAAAAGGAAATGAGATTAAAGTTGATAAGAGATGTTTGGTTAAGTTTTCTATAGGGAAAGCTTATCAAAATGAAATATGATGTGATGTTTTGCCTATGGATGCATGCCATATGTTATTGGGAAGGTCATGACAATATGATATAAAAGTCACTCATGATGGAGAAAAGAATACATGTTCTTTTTGTAAAGATGGCACAAAGGTAATCTTAATACCTCTTAAAGAAGGAGTAATAAAAAGTATGTTGTCTACAAAAGAATGTATCTAGGATATGAGGATGATAAATTATTGTTTAATAACAAAGAGTTCATGTGACATCCAAAAAGATGAAGAGAGTGGCCATAAAAATTTGAATTTTGAAGAAGGATAACAATTAAATATTGTTGAATAAAGCTTAAAGAAACCCAAGAATAGCTGGGTGAAAAGGTTAAAAAGCAAATAAAAATTGTAGTTACCAGTTGAAGATAGAGTTAGAAATGAATCTGAGGCATTTACAGAGCATAAACAACAACAGGAAGTGAGAAGGAGGTTGCATAAAATTAATGTGAAGTATAAAATTATAGAATATCTTAGGAGGAGATCAAAAATACCAAAGAGTAAGAAGAAAAATAAAGTGCAAATTATGGATATGAAATTTGTGCACACAAATTTAGGAGGATACAACAAATATTTGGTGCAGTGGGAAGGATTTCCACAAGAGAAAAATACTTGGGTTACAGAATGGGAGATAAAGTAGATTGACAATGAGAAATTGTAGGAATACATTCAAATAAACTTGCAAGAGCTGCATTGTTTTAATTAGAGGAGGATGATGTGGAGACACTATTCTATTGGTGATGTGTCTTGATTGCTACTATTTCACATTATTTCTGATTAACACTATTGGCACTATTTTAGATTGATAATGTTCTTGAATGACACAATTCTTGAATGCTTAGGTGGCATGGGGTGAATTTGTCATGAAAAGACAAAAAAGGGATGGTAAAAAAGATAACCCACCTTATTTTGGAAGTTTATGTTAGTGGGGAGATAAGTTATACTATTCCTGATTGGTATCTCCCTTTTTTGTTTTGACTTTTCACGAGCGGTGGCACTAACTTTTCCATGTGAAATTTATGCTTATCAAAGCATGACCCATGTGAGGAATGTGGTGTGGCATTTTTTTATTCTCCACTTTTCCTTCTTTGTCTTTACCCATTCAAGTATAGGGGATGAATTCTTGAGTGGGGTATTTGTTTTTATGTTTTGTTTTCTAGTTTATTTTCCATATATTGAATTGAATTCCTCTTTGTAATTTCATAGTGGCTTGGATGCTTGGCTTAGATGCTTTGTATGAAGAGATTTGAAAGAAATTTTGTAGTGAGGAGTGTCATTGATAGGCTTGTATGCCATCCATTTGAAGATGGTTTATTGTGAGTTGAAGAATTGAGCTTATAATGAAGAGTTGTTTGTAAGGAGTTGTAAGGAATTGTATGATTGATATTTAAATTTATATATGTGTGTGAGGTTGAGAATAATCTTCATTTGAAAAATGATATTTCCTTTCTTTCCTTATTTGTTTGAGCTAATTTGTGAGATTGTTTTGTGGCCACATCAGTGTTTGTCCAGTATGCAAGTGTCTAATGTTTAGGAAAGTAGATACAAGATCAAAACTTGTAGAGGCATAATATAATCAGGTTTTAAGCATTTTATGCAATATAGAAGGCCTAGGTCATTAATATAAGATTGGTTTGACTAAGATATAGTCCAAAAGAAAGAGTAAATTGAGATTTGTAGAAGTGAGAAAGGTCTAGAACTGAGAGAAAAAACCAAACTCTAAGTTTTCCAAGTATGTAACACTGAGGTGCTATATAATTTTAAAATAATATCTATAAAATACAATTGATTATATATATTTATTTTTAATTTTAAATTTTTGGCCATGGCCAATAAAATCTGTAAATTAGTCTTCTCTCTCTCAAACTTTAAATTGCATTGTGTTAAGAAAAGATACACATGTTATTGCATAAATAATTATTTCAAGAAGATATTTTTCTGAAATTCAACTAAATCAATAAAATAATTGGTTTTTCCCAGACAAGCGATGTGAATTTCTTTAAAGCATAATATGTTATCATACATTAATTCATAATAATGTACGATATCTTATTTGTGATCTTGAATATTACGTATGCTCACATAAGTTACAAAAACAAATGATTGAAAATTAATTAGAATCAAAGTCATCATGTAGGAAGCATATTTATTCTGAATCAAGGTAAGAGATTTCTTTAACAATTGAATAATCAAATTGATAAATTGTTTCATTAAAAGATTTAAAAAGAATAATTTGTGCATGATCTTAACATGGGATAGATTCATGTAAACTAACCCATGAGTTTTTATTCTTTGAGGAATTAATGCATATCTATTCATTGTATTTCGATGATATTTATTATTTTGAACGTGCATGAAAGTTTGACCATAAGATATTTACGAAATGCTTTTTTAAAATATGTATTTCAAAGCTCTGTCATTGATCACAGAATGGGCACTTGGTATGGATCAATGGTATCAAAAGATAATGTAGCACTTATTGTAACCTGTTGACATCTAGTAGCAGGATCATGGAATTTAATTTATAACATATATCTTTTTTCAATCTTTGTATATGCTTTGAAAACTCCATCAAATTCATTAATTAATCCATTTCGAATATCTTAATTTATAGAAACTATCTCAACCAATATGTTTGGTTTAATAAAAAAAAATGGCAGTCCATCTTCATGTAATTACCCTTTACTTTAATTACAAAATGTATCTCTGGTATCTATTGCATTCATAATAATTTGTTCTTCAGGTAAAATTGGTCACTTTTTGAGATTACAACTGTCAACATTATCACTTTTATAAAAATTAATGGAAATACAAGATCATATGGTGCTTGTCATAGCCATTTTTCATTAATATATTCTATTTCTCTGTGTATCCAAGCCTATGCGTATTATTTTTATAACATATATAATTTCTTAATTTTTTTATAGCATTGTTTGTTTTAATCTATATAATCTTACATGTTTTGTCCAAAAGGTATATCGAATTATTTATATATCTCTGTTTGGATTTAAAAAAATAAATAGACCAATGAAAGATGGTGGTTTTAAGAAGTCCCCACAAAATTCCAAGTTATTTAGAAATTTCCAATATATTTAGTGGGAAAGTTTTATACCGTGTAATATTTTTTCAATAAAATACCAAAACCTTTCTCTCAAGAGTAAAATTTCATCTGTAAGAACAAGATGTAATTGATAATATTGTTTTGATAATGTATCCATCCATAATGCATTTAATGGAACAAATTATTATTTCTTAAAAGGTTAAAAAAATTATGAATGTAGTGTTAGAAATCCTGTATTAAGAGTTTTTTTCCTTGTATATGCAAATATCAAACCTTTCAATTATAATGGATCACAGTGAAGGAAAATACTATCAATGTGAAAAAGTGTTTCGTTTATCCTTTTTTTGGGTAAATGTTTTTAATGTGCATGCATCTTTTTTCAATAAAAATCGTAATGGCTTTCTAATATCACTATGTTTTCTAAATAAAATGTTTTTCATAATTCGTTTTTGGTCCTTGTTAATGAACATTCTTATTTGGGCATATTATTTTAGATTTATTGATATAAATAGATGTTTTCTTATTTCAATTTATTGTCACGGAAGATTGAATCTTATGTCATATTCTTCCTGGCACATTTTGTTTATTTCTTCTTGTCTTAATGCATGATCGACACAAGTTTCAGCCTCAAATTATTGAATCGCATCATGAGTATCAATCCATTATGGATTAATAATTTTAATAGAAATCATCTTTGTTCAGTTGTAATTTTTCTTCATGAAATACATATCCATTTTTCCATGATGAAAAACGTTCTTTTAAAAGTAGATTCGTCTGTTACGATTGAAACATATAGCAAAAGTATGTCCCAATAGTTTTCTTAAATGTCTAAATGTTTGATATAATTGATAAAAACATATAATATGTGGTTTTGAAATGTCATGAACATTATTTTCCATATTTATTATAATCATTATAAAAATCATTATAGAATATCTATGACTAGCTACCGGTCATGCCATATAGTGATAATTCATAGACTGGCACATTATGCTATCATAATTTACTGGTTCTTGGTTAAGCGATATTGATGGTTTAAAAATTAATGTAAGGTTGTCTAAAAAATAGTGTTCATGACTATGCGTTTTATAAAGGTGTTTTTCAATGGGAATGAAATTTATATGTGCGACTTGTTGATCTAAAATATGTTGTGATTTAAGAATTTCATTGTTAAGTTTCCAAATCAATTTTATTGCATCAATGTTTTCTTCTCGGTGTTAATTTTTTAAAAGTATTTTTAATAAAATTGTTATTGATTTATAAACTTTTGCCATTTATGAGAAAAAAAATGATGCAGAAGCATAAACATTAAGAACAAATTGTGACTTTTTTATCGTCTCCCATATTTTTGTTATTTTGTTCAATTTTTTTTCAATATGTGTGAAGTGTGTCTAGAAAATAGTATAGCTGGTCATTTAATAGTGATTAAAAATGCTTCCAAGTTTTAAATTTTAATCACATTCAGCTCATCTAGAAACATGGAAAATGTTGGAATAGTCGTGTTTATACTAGTTAGTGGTTTGAATCATTTTCAAACCAATTTTGTTTTAAGTTATGTTTACATACATTCACAGAGTTAAATTTGATTTGGAGTTTTATTACATTTTTGGATTGTTTCATTTGTGTGCACAGATTGTGCACTTAACAATTCACCTATATTCAAATTTGTTCACAATAACCAAGCCATTGTTGTGAAACTAAATGTTTTGCCTATTTAATACGTACTCCCTTTACTTTTCCTAAAACAAGTGTCCGAAAGAGAGAAACATTCAGATTGTATTATTCTTCGACAGACAATAATGAAAAGGCTAGATTGTGCATAATTCCTGTGTATGTGCATAATATTTGAGATGGTTTTTCTATGGTAATATGAACTCCATCATAGTCCCAGAGATGCTCCATGCAACCATCACGCAGTCTAGTGTGCTAATAGAGATTCTATACATGTCGTGCATATATATTATTGTATGCAGTTTTTTTAGCATTCATTTGTTTTACAGGCCGTACTGCTCAGTTCGCAATGGATTCCCTTTTATCAGCTTCGACTCACCTCATTTTTCATTGTATCTTATATCGATCTGCCTCCCATTGTCACGACTGCATTTGTTTCAAAGTTACAACATCGAACAAATCCAGATTGGAGTGTTTTGCAGTATTTGGATTCACTCGCAATATAACTTGGTTGCCATTACATTCACGATAGACTCAACAACTTGACACTATTTTCCATTTTCCAATATTGTGATTGATTCATATTTGAATCAATTCATATTATATTTTGGTGTCTGTTTGGATTTTACCGATACTACTCCTGACTGTATGTTGATCCAACATCATGTCTTGCCGTCCATAACTTGAGTCCTCTACAGATCTCCTTGGGCAGTTTGGGTTACTTTTCTCTTATTGCCATTCGATTTGCCTTAAGTTTCACAAGAGCTTCAATCGGTATCTTGTGAGGATTCTATAGCAGTTAGTATTTTTTTAAGTTGTACATTTATTTCATAGGCTTTGGATCAGCATTGAATGATCTTTGGCTAGCGACTTTTCAACACTAATACAGTCGACCTTTGATAAAGAACCTTAGTCAGGTCTTACTTGCCATGACGTAGTCTTCGTGCGTCGGTCTCCAAGTGCTCAGGATTACAACTGTGTAGCAGTGTTATTTTGATAGAATCAGCAACTGTTTTTTTTACTCTCATTGTTTTTTGCGGCAACATCCAGGCTCTCCATTTCCCATCGGTAGATCCATCTTCCATGGCATTTACATTGGCTAGCAGGACATTTTAATTTGTATTGTCATCCATTGTTATTTGCACTGCACTGTTATTTTTTGGTGGGATTTGCATTGGCATCAACAAGTCAACCTTACTACCTTGGACCGCCACCTGACTCGCACATCTATCACCAACAATGGGCCACGGTTTTAGATCTACAACTGTCTACTAAACCGTTTGGGCTCACATCAACATCTGTATAAGACCATCAGCTTGATTAGCCAATCCTTGGACCCTTGGATTCGACTACCAACTAGGTTTTACCTATGCGGTACGACTTTGTTTTTTATTATTAAACAATACAAGTTTTCAGACATGAATAATGTACTTGTTATTAGCATCTCATTGACGCATATCCGAGTTGGTTAGATTGGTTTTGATAAAACACTCAATCAGAAAACGTCAAGGGGTCAAGTCACATAAATTTGTTTTTTATGGAGTTTTTAAATTGTTTGGTGTTGAAATTCTAAAACATGGGAGTGTTCTTGATAAAGAAGTGAAACAAATATTATTGATGGAGGGGGGCCTTTGTAATAACTTTTGAAAGGGGTTCTCAATTATTGTAGTGGAGAAATATTTTTTTAAGGTTGAATTATTGTAATTTGAGGGTTATTTTAATTTAATTATAGAGGTTTTTTAATTATTGGGATATCATTTTTTCATTTTCATTTTTTGAAGATGGAAGGTGAGGTTTGGTTTGGAAGGTGGTGAGATCATTTCATAGGATAATCAAACATATTTTTTGATTTCATTTTTTTAAAAGGTTTATGTTATTTCACTTGCCACTCATTATATGCTTTTTACTTGTGGATGTATTTTTGATTGCGATCAACGTCCCTTTTAATGTGCATTGTAATTTTGAGCCACATGTAGTACTCACAAGATGCATTTTCAGTGGTAATCAATGTATTTTGTACACCTTTTTTGTTAGAATTTAGATATTTTATTTTTTCATGACTTTGGGTATGGAGTCCTATATGTTTGAACCCATTAGTTCTTTGAACTACACCACCTAGAAAACTAAAATTCAAATGCACTTGCAAATGCAGGGATTGCGAAAAGTTTTTCTTGGTGACTTTCCCATTTTTATAGATGAAGAGGATATTATGTGGTTTACATCCTTGCAAAAAAGGAACTTTTATTTATTCACCTCCATGTTTTTGATAATTTTTAAACTCATATTGAACATGCCACATCACCTAGAAAAGCTTGCGAACTTCTTTCAACATTGTTTGATGAGATCACTTCACCTCCACATGTTCCTCTTCTTTCTCCTCTCTCTCGTACTGATGATTTAACTGTTGGTGATGTTGTTGATATTTATCCACCATATTATCCCATTTACGTGGGTGTAAATCTTGAGGTTGATTTGCATGAGGAATCTTTAACATATCCATTTCCTCCTATTATCTCTTCCCCTATTTCCATTGTTAGTGAGGACACATTTTTTACTGATGAGACACTTGTACCACCTTTTCCTACTACTCTTGATATAGATTTGATTATTGGTGGACACTTCAATGAGGTACCTTCACCTCTTCCACCTATTGATGCACTTTCTGATATAGAGGTTATTGCTCCTATTTTTTATTTTGGTATGATTGTTGATAGTACCCTACCAAGCCCTAAGCAATCCATTGATCCTATGGTCTCTTTCCTAGCACTTCAGAAAGAAAATAGGGAACTCATGATGAAATTTTTTCTTATGTGCTCCCTCATTCATGAATAATATGACATCACATATTCTATGAAGAAGAAACTCGTTGGCATACAACACCAATCTAATACCCCATCATGTTGTGTTAATGAATCTGGGACACATCCACTTGATGCACTTTTATAGTGTGATCTACCATATTCCAAGTAGCCCATTTTTCATATTGCTCCTATTAATATAGATGATACTTTTGTGCCTACTATTTTGGCACACTCCCGTACATCCCATTCTAGTTCAACCTACATAGATGCCTTCTTCTTTGGATAATCGTATTGATTGATTTGACTCGCACATGCTTTGTTCCATGGGTCACACTACCAAACTTATGGGCATTAGGAGGAATCTACATGCCATTGTTTACCCTATTCAAGCTATTATTTGTATTGCTCGACATGGCATTGACTATGATGTAGGTAGTTCATATTCATTAGGATCTGTTGATAGAGATCCATCTTATGTTTGCTCCACCTTTCATGAGGATATTGAGCTACATATGGGCTCTTCTACACCTCTTTGACCTAAGAAACATGAGATCATAGTGGTCAAACAAGATCTACTTAACACTTCTTTGGATATTAACTTCTATTTTTCTAGTATGGACTTTGCACCAACTCATATGCAGGCATCTTCATCCACCATTCATGCTCATTTGGGGTAGATTTTTGATATTTATTGGTGACTTCGATAGTGTTGTTTGAGAGGATTCTACATGTTAGGTTCTCTGCACCACTCATCTTCTTTAATCAGATATTGATCCTCATGATTTTTGATATTCTTTGGTTATTTGATATCCTTGATAGGTAGATAGGATTTTGGGGATGCGGAAGGTGCACATACTACTTCAAGTGTGTTCTCATTATGAGACCTTGGCATCCAAAATTTTCTTTTAGAGGCAGTTGATTAAGTGCATATTTTATTCAATGGACTTCATTCCATTGAGTGCACATACTATAGGTTTGTGTTGAGTTTTTTGAGTGGTAATTCTTGGGATGCCTTATAGCATATATTTTCTTCTTCACTCTCACTGTGGTTTTATTGGTTGTTTGGTACCTTACGGTGATACATTTCATGCATGGTAACTATTTTTCTCTAATTTGTGATTAGTGTTTTTTATAGAGTGAGCCTCATACAGAGTACCAATTCCTATTTGACTTAGCAGTTATAATGATTTGATATCCATTAATTCTAGTAAGATAGATTGGTTACCATAGGGACACATTATATTTCACTATGATTTGTACATGGGTACCTGATCAGACCTAGTTACTGGAACCCATTTAGTCTCTTTGCTTTCTCTTTTCTCACTCCTTATTATCTGCTTAAGGGAGGGTGTTTGAGTGTTTATGTTCACACTAGCTATTGGTTTGATTCATTTACAAACTAGTTTTATTTTTAACTATGTTTACACACTGATTTAAACTTGATTTGGAGTTTTTTTATATTATAAGATTATTCTTTCCATGTAGAAATAATATTTTGTTGTGCACTTAACAATCCATCTATATTCGAATTGTTCATAAAAACCAACCAATTGTTTTGAAACCAACTCTTTTGCCTATTTAATAAGCACTTCTTTTGCTTCTCCTAAGACAAGCGCCTAAGAGAGAGAAACATTAAGATTGTATTATTCTTGGGAGAAAATAATGAAGAGGCTAGATTGTGCATAATTCTTTTCTATGTGCATAATATCTGAGATGGTTTTTCCATGGTAATGGTGTTCAGGAGTGATCCTGTAATTACATGCGTTTAATATGAAATCCATCATGATATCAGAGCTGCTCCATGCGGCGATTACTCAAACTATTGTGTTGATATATATAGATTCTAACATGTCTTACATGTAAATTGTGCTATGGAGTTTTTGAGCACTCATTTGTTTTGCGGGCCGTACTACTCAATTGGTAGTGGATTCCCTTTTATTGGCCTTAACTTAGATCATTTTTCATTGTGTCATATATCGATATACATCCCATTATCACGGTTGCATTTGTTTCAATGTTCCAACATCAGACATATCCAGATTGGAGTGTTTTACAGTATTTGGATACACTCAAAAAGCAACTTGGATTCCATTAACATGAATGTTATTTTCCATTTCCCAACATTGTGATTGATTCATATTTGAATCAATTAATATTATATTTTGGTATCTATTTGGATTCTACGACTACTACTCCTGACTGTATGTTGATCCAATAACCTGAGTCCTCTATAGATCTCCTTCGATAGTTTGGGTTACTTTTCTCTTGTAGCCATTTGGGTCACCTTCAGTTTCATAAGAGCTTCATTTGGTATCTTTTGAGGATTCTATACTAGTTATTATTTTGTCAAGCTTTACATTTGTTTCATAGGATTTGGATCAACATTGAATGATCTTTGGCTAGGGACTTTCCAACACCAATGCAACTAACATTTGACAAAGAGCCTTAGTTAGGTCTTGAGTCTCCAAGTGCTTAGGATCATACTAGTTGTTACAGCTACATCTAGGCAATCTATTTCGCATAATCAGAGCCTTCTTCCAAGACATTTACATTGGCTAATAGGACATTTTAATTTGTACTATCATCCATTATTATTTGCACCATATTGTTATTTTTTGGTGGGTTTTGCATTGGCATCCAATAGTCAACCCTACTACCTTGAACCACACCACCTGAATCACATAGCTATCACAAACAATAGGTCATGGATTTAGATCTACAACTGTCCACAAAACCAGTTGGGCTCACATCAACATCTGCATAAGACTATCAGCGTGATTCACCAATCCTAGAACTCGTGGATTCGATCAGCAACTAGTGGTTTTACCTATGTGTTATGATTATTTTCTTAAATAAAAATACATGTTTTTAGACATAAATAATGTATTTGTTGCTTATATTGTATTGTCACATATCCGAGTAGGTTAAATCAATTTTGGTAAAACACTCATTATAAAAAGTCAAGGGGTCGAGTCCCACAAATTTGTTTTTTATGGAGTTTTTTTTAAAAAATTTTGGTGTCAAAATTCTAAAACAAGGGATTGTTTTTTATAAAGAAATGCAACAAATATTATTTACGGAGGTGTATGCTTTGTAATACCTTTTGAATGGGGTTATCAACTATAGTAGCAGGGAAACATTTTTTAAGGTGGAATTATTATAATTTGTAGGCCATTTTAACTATTAAGTCTTTTTTCATTGTTGGGTTATTATTTTTTCATCTTCGTTTGTTAAAGATGGATGTTGGGGTCCAATGTATCAAGTGGTCAGAACCTTTAATAGGATAATCAGACTTATTTCTGGATTTCATCTTTTTAGAGGTTGTTTTTATTTCACTTGTCACCCATTGTAATCTTTTCACTTCCAGATGCATTTTTGGCTACAACCAACATCCCTTTTAATGTGCATTATACTTTTGAGCCATGTATTGCACTGACAAAATGTATTTTTAGTGTTAACTAACATTTTTTGTAGATGCTCTCTTTTATTCGCATTAGGCTATTTTGTTTTTTCATCACTTCAGGTATGGGATAATTTATGTTTGAACCCATTAGTTTTTTGAACTACACCACCTGAAAAACTAGAATGTAGATGCACTTGTAGATGAAGCGATTTTGGAAAGTTGTTCTTGGTGACTTTCCCATATTTATAGATGAGGACGATATTGTTTGGCTTGCATCCTTGTAAAAGGAAGCACTTTTATTTAATCACCTCCATATTTTTGATAATTTACAAACTCATATTGAGCATGCCATGTCACATAAAGAATCTTAGGCCCTTATTTAAACATTGTTTGATGAGGTCACTTCACCTCCACGTTACTCTTTCTTCTCCTCCATCTCATAGTAAGGATTATCTATTATTGACATTATTGATGTTTATCTACCATCTACTCCCATTTATGCAGGTGCAATTATTGACAATGATTTGCATGAGGAATCTTTAGCATCTTTGTCTCCTCTTATTAGTTCTTATCTTCTTTCTATTGTTAGAGTGTACACTTTTTTTAAGGATGAGATACTTGTACCACCTTTTCCTACTGCTCATGATGTAAATTTGAATATTGGTGGTCACTTAGATATGGTACCTTCACCTCCTACACCTACTAATACACATTCTAATATAGTTATTGTTTATCCTATTTTTTATTTTGGTATGATTGTTGATAGTACCTGATGAAACCCTAAGCAACCCATTGATCTTATGGTCTCTTTATGAGCACTTCAAAAAGAAAATAAGAAACTCATGATGAATAATTCTCTTTTGCACTCCCTCACTCATGGAAAGGATGCCTTCATATGTTCTCCATAAAAGAAACTCATTTGCATAAAACATCAATCTAATACCCCATTATGTTGTTGTTATTGAATTTGGTAAATATCCACTTGATGTAATTTTACAGTGTGATCTATAAGATTTTAAGCAACCCATTATTCATGTTGCTCTTATTATTGCAGTGATACTTTTGTGCCTACTATTGTTTCAAACTTTACACATCCAATTACATTCCCACCTACATATATGCCTTATTATTTTGAAAAAAATACCATTGGCTTTGGTTCCTACATGTTTTCTTCCATGATTCAAAGTACCAGACTTATGGGCATGAGGAAATGTCTACAGGGCATTGCTCTCCCTATTTATCCTATTATGTGGATTTCTTGACATGAAATTGGTTATGATGTAGGTGCTTTATCTTTATTAGGATCTATTGATATAGTTCCATATTTTGTTTCTTCCACTCTTTGTGAAGATATTGAGCTACATATGGGCTCTTTTTCACCTTCAACATGCCTGAGAAACCTGAGATCATAATGGTTAGACATGATCTACTTAACACTTCTTTAGATGTTACCTTAAATTATTCCACTGTGGACTTTGTACCCACTCATATTTAGGCATATTCATCCACCAATCGTGATCATTTGGGGTGGATTTTTTATCATTATTGGAAGTGTTAATAGCGTTCTTTGAGAAGACTTTACATGTGAGGTTCGTCCACCACTTATATTCTTTGACTGCATATTGATCCTCCTACATTTTTATGTTCCTTTATTATTTAAGCTCCTTGTTAGGAAGATGTGTTTTTTGGGACCTACATCTCTCATTTCACATGTGTCATCTGCTTCATTTTGATTACATTGTGTACTTTATCACATCATTTGGTGACATTATTATTGTATGGGACCTTTATGTCACACCATGGAGTTTTTTTCATCATGTTTATGTGATCCATATTGAGTAATTTAATCTTTAGTTGTTTACTATCCCATCACCACCAAGGACATATTATTGAGATATTTATATATGTACCTTTGATGATGTGTAGTCATATAAAATGCAAAAATTGGTAACTTGAGCATAGCTAATGACACCAATCCTTAGGTACCTCTTTCTTGCTCTCATGACCCACACAAGCTTATTTTAAATGATTCCTAGTCATGTGTGGCCTTATAAACTTGATCCTAGCAGAGCCAAGACCCTCTTTTCATAGCTAATCCATGTCCCCATGTCCCATCTGCTTAGGAAAATAGTGTTAAAGTTGGCACTCGACCCTAGAGTGTCCCCTTTTTATCACTCCTATCTAATCATAATTTGAGCCTAGATTACCATTTTTTCTTGATTCTTCTTGCTCATTATGTCAGCCTAGCATATTTACCTTCGACCCATGACCAATAGATCCATATAAAATCCCATTCAAAGATCATTTTGAGAGGGTTGGTAAATATCATTCAAGTAGGCAAGAATACAACCAAGACCACCCAAGTAATCTTCCCTATTATTGGAATACAACCAACCCATACACTTTTAAACCAATTCAAGTCCTTACACCAGTCTCTAATCATCTCAGGCACACCTAGTTTTGGAATTTCTTCCATAATCATTCACTATTACACTAAGCACTATTAAAGGGAGAACTACATATGGATTGATCCCTCCTCAAAGTATTGGTATGTAGATATCATGCCAACACATGGGGTGTGAAGCAAATCTAGTGCATCTTACACACACTAACCCATTTTCCCTATTTGCCAAAGTTTCCATTCAAGTGCATAGAAGGCATAAACATATAAAATCAACTCTATATATAACTCTATTGATAGCGAGGCTTTGAAATTTGATACACAAATTCACACTAACTAGGTGAACAAAATCCAAAAATCTTAGATCTTCAAGACAACAACACTAGGGAAGGACTACAACACCAGAGCCTAAGGTGTCTGGTTTCACCACTCCTATCCAATTAAGAAAAAAAATAGGATTCTATTTTTGATAGTGTCTTAGGTCTGCACACAAATTTCCAAACCTTGTCTTAGTCAAATTAGTAAAGAATAAGATAAGTTTATTTTTTTCTCTCTCATTACTATTTTTAGAAAAGGTCAAATTACAATTGAATTTCACAAATCAATAGATTTAATCTAGAAAACTAGTTACTAATTTTCTCCTGCTCAAACCCTTTTACTATTTATGAATTAAACACTAATTTACCTTACAAAATAATAAAATCATTTGGTGAACTTGATTTACTTTAAATTGTACATAAAAACCCTATAAACCCTAGGGTAAATTCCTAGCTGATTTTCTCATAAAATTTTTAATTTTCACTTGAATATTTAAATCAAATATTGATTTAAAATTTAAAAATTTGGTAGTAAATTTTAAAATAATTTTTTTTCAAACCCTAGTTGTATACACTAGCTCCTATTAATTTTCTAGTGTTAATCCAATAATTTCCTGATTTTTTTTACATGCTTATCTAAATAAAAAATTTGATTCAAATTTTCAAAATCAATAGTAATTTCAAAAATAATTTTATTTTAAACCCTAGTTACATCAACTAGCTCGTAGTAAATTTTTAGTAATTTCCCAATCATTTTATAAAGTTTTTAGTTGCATATTAAAATTAAAAATTCACTTCAAATTTCAAACAATCATAGTAATTTCAAAAACAAATCTCAAAACCTTAGTTTCATCTACTAGGTCCCACTAAATCAAATATTTTCCCATAAATTTATGAATTTTTACTTGCATAGTTAACTCAAAAATTCAATTTCAATTAAAAAAATTCATAGTATTTTGAAAAAATATTATTGTTAAAACCCTAGTTGCATGTACTAGCACCCATTTTGCTTCTTGAGGTATCACCTTACATCCATAATCAAATTTAAAAAATGATGCTCATTTATTTACAATTTTTTCTTACATTTCTTGCAAATAATATGGAAACCATAATGGACCCTATCATGTACATGAATGATGAATTCTATCATATATTAGTTCAAAGCTTTATCCTTTAGATTTCATGCTTATTTTTCATTTTATGAGATGATGTTAATCAAGTTTTTTAAAAATATGTTCTTATATCTCTTGCATCATCTCCCTTGGAGCCTTTACCCAATGCTGAGTCATGTTGCATGATCCATTTCACTCTTCCCCATGTTACTACTCATTGTTAGAGAGCCTAGTTGACACCCTTTGTCCTTCCACCACCTTGACCCATAGATTATCTTTTCTCTCCTCCTGTTGCTACTACTAATCCTATACAGATAATAGATAATGTGGTTAGAACTATTAATCGATATGCCACCATGCCTCCTCCACCTAGACAAGAGCCCTGCCATACTTATATTTCTACCCATCAAAGGCCCAACCTACCTGCACAGCTAGATCTACATAAGGCATATGATATTGTTTTTCAGTTGAGAAACACTCCAGCTAAGATTTTTGTGTTAGAGATACTTCGAAAGGTTAATATATTTAAGGACATTATTTATCAGGCACTCACTCAGATTTTTATTCCCATTGATTTAGAATGTTCTTATTTTGCATCAATTGTCAATCCTCTAAAAACTATAGAAGATGTAATTTATTTTGATAGTGAGAACATTCCTTCTCAGATAGTTATTGATAAACATTTACCACTATTCATTCAATTTCAAGTCAAAACTAGTGCAGTCAAGAGAGTGTTAGTTGACAGTGGTTCCAAACTTAATATATGTAATATCACACTCTTATAGACCATGGGCATATATACGGCATCGATGCAAAAATCATATACTAACATTAGATTTTTTGATGATATACCATGATAGACATTTGGCATAATTACTTTGGATATCATGGTAGGAACCAAATCCCGCTCTACATAGTTCCATGTCATGCCAAGTCCTCTCCATTATAATATTTTACTCAGACGACCTTGAATACATGCTATGGGGGGCATTCCTTTTATTCTCCATTTATGTATTAAGTTTCTCCATGAAGTATATCTATACACATTTCCAAGAGACAACCAACCATTCAGATATTATAGAAAGACAAAGTCATCTTCGACTATTTCACTAGATGGGACACCTTATCACATAGTATAATCACCACATCATTGCATCTCTCTTGATCAGATACATACATATGAGGTTTGAGAGACTAGCACTTCTCGCACTTCTCAACTTACAGTCATGCCTTTAGCTCTAGAGATTCTACCAATTATAACATCTTTAGCCATTCTAGCAACTCCATTAGTCATAGTTCCTACACCTATCATAAATACACAATCACTGATAGAAGTGCTAGTAAATCTAGTGGATTACATAGTTGCTCCATCAATTATAGATATTTTTCTACCAGTACGATCTTATACTACTACAGATGATGAGACTCCCATATCACAGTTACCCTTTATGGTAAATTATGAGTTACCATGTGTACATGATATTGATACATATTCCTAGGCTTCTTTAGATGATAATACAACACCCACAATCATAGATAACTATTTGTGTGGATTAGGATTTACACCAGTTGGTCCAAGAGAGTGCCAAAATGATTCTATTGCTCTCATTTCACATCCTACATCACTTTTATCATCTCGCACTACACTTTCAAGATATACTCTGCACTCACTTCTAGAAATAAATCACTTGGCACATACAATTCACATGGTTACCTCTATAGATATAGAGTCAGTCATCCAGATTCAGGTAGTCAACATACAACATCAACCATAGTTTATGTTATAGATATTAGTTGATTTTAGATTGATCACATTACCTATAGTATGACACAGATCTATCAATAGATTGTCATAGTAAGATGGTCACCCAATTTATAATTTTTATAGGATTACGGGCCATGATACAAACTCATGCATAGTTTTATAGCAGATATTGGTTAAACTATAGGATCAAGGTATTATTTATATTATAGCACCAACTCCACTACTTCCACTGAAGTCATATACTATCAAAGCTAAACATCCCAGAGTAGAGTCAACATCTCCACCACTAGAGCAACCTTCAGTTCATTTTCAATAGGATAATGCCATGAACATAGAATCTATAACATATGATGACACTTATGATGATGATCTCAATACATTTGATGATGGACATGACCCTTTCATCCATTTCCATCCCTATCGGGCTACATCCTTGGACCCCTTTCCCCCTTTAGCCCAGTCTTTTATATCATTATGTACATATTGCTTTGTTTACATGCTTGTACATAGGTTTTTTTTAGTATTAATTATACATAGTTTCTTATTATTGATTTTACATAACCTCTTTCATTTTATTGTACATATTTCAAAATATAGAAATAATATAACATTTTAAAAATCCAAAAACATTTAAATATGTCAAAATAACAAAAACATTTTGATTTTATGCATCATCCATGATTTACACTGCTACTACTATGTTATGACTTACATTTACTATTTCATGCTATTTTATGTTGATTTATCTACATTGCCCTGGTTTACTTAATCTTCTTTAAGTGTGTGTAGTGACATCTAACTACTTGATTGCTTCACTCTACCCATTGAGGGGTCATCCTACTTCTACATTCAAGATACACATCGATATACATACCCACTGGGGGCATTTTCAACATGACTACACCATCCAGGTTATGTCATTCCTACACTACACACTCTAGTTATCATGTTGATGTATATTACTTACTAGCTTACTTAGATTACTTGATTAGCATTTCACTAGTATCTAGCACTTGTGTATCTCTTAGCATATACCTAGTCTTGTATTAACATGTCTTGCATACTTTTGCTCTTGATGTAATTAGTTAGATGTGATTGTATCTTCTAGCCTATACATGCTTTCTTTTTTGCTTAGTATAGCTTGGTGTGATTGCATATTTAGTTCTTCCTTGTCTCTTGTAGGTGCCTTAGGACATTTGCCTATTTTTTTGATTTTATTCATGTGTGTGCCTTAGGACATTTCCTAATGTCATTTTCTTGTACTCTTATATGTGCCTATGGCCCTTATGCCAACATTTCTTTCTCTACTTATATGTGTATGTGGCATTTGAACATGCCTTGTATGCTTGCTTTCTAGTTTGAGTGAAATGTGCCCATGCCCCTTATTTTCTTAGCCACTTGGCCCTTTGTGTATGCTTCTTGCTTCTTGATTTGTGTGCTTATTTCTTGATTAATATAATGCTATGATCCACATCATGCATTTTTCTTATTTTTTTGGATGCCATGATGGACATCATACTCCATCCCTCCTTGACCAAACTAACAAACTAACAAACTAACAACTAACATTTCCAATTTCAATTCAATTCAATTAAATTACACATGCTTTCACATTGTTATATCTATCTAGGCATACCCCTATTGATCTAACAATCTCTCAATTCAAACCATGTTATATCTTGGTATATCTTGTTAATTATCATTGTTATATCATGTGTATTTCTAGTATAACACACTTGCAAGGCTTCTTCTTCTGAGAGCAATCATTACAGGGTACCTATTCCTATGCTCAGAAGAGGGAGAAACAAGCAAGGATTTTTATATAGAAATTAGATCTCCTATTGATCAAAAAATCTAGTTTTAGAATAACCAAAACAATAACTATTCATCAAACCACTTAGAACAAAATAAGCAAATAACTGGGAATCTAGAACAATGATTAGTTTCAACCTAAAACAATAGTGCCAAGGCTAGATTATAGCACTGAACACTAGGGTGTCCTATTTTTTGTACTCCTATCCAAATAAAACAAAAGTTATATTTTCCAAAAGCAAGAGAAAGGTAGGTTCAACTAAAATTTTGCACATTTAGACTAATTTAGAATCAATAGTTTCATTATAATTTTCTTAGAGAATCGAGACATAGGCAGATTCATGCATGGCATGATTGGTTCTCACTTCCAATTTTAGATACAAAAATTATTATAACTTCCAAATCAAAATCCATATTTTAGACACCAATGAATAAGGGTAGATTGCACAACACTTTTGCTTCTTTCCTTTCCAAGTTTAGTATTACCTAGCCATTCTCAGTAGTTGTATGCCTTACTCCATCTATAGGTGGTTAGCATCATTATTGAGTTCCTAAGTAGATTCTATATAAGCCAAAATTTTCATTTTTTGAGTGGCTTTAATACAAGCCTAATCTCTACATTTTCTGAGTTGGCCAACATTGGCCTAGTTTGCAATACACATTCGACTATCTATGCCATATTGTTAGATTTTGAAAGCATTCATAGGCTTTAAGAACCATATCATATGAAATACTTCTTCACATTGATATCAGTTCATAACTTCACTTCATGGGCCAATGATGGAGCCAAAGAGATAGCTTTTTTATTCTTGATCCACCTATTCAGAGGGATTGGACACACAATCCAAACATTGATTAGCATACACATGATCATCTATATTCACTTAGTAGGTGATGATAAAGACAAAGGGATAGCCTTTGCATTCTTGAGGCACTTTCTAGGGAATTGAGCACTCAGCTCCATTCATGATATAACTTTTGGTACAACATCATCCAACACATCCAGTATTACTCAACGTTACTCAACATCATAACAAGTTTTATATTGGTTCACATACCTAGTGAGGTGTATTCATTCCTTTCTCCTCCCCTCTCTCTCTTACCTAGTTTTGTACATTCCTGTTTTATATTGCATATAATAATAATTGATCTACTCTTTATTTTCCTTTTGTAGATTCACACTTTCACAACATGCTATCTATACACTATCCAACATTACTCAGCATCACACAGCTTCATGTGATTCACCTTTATAGGTAGTTTTAGGTATGCTTTCTATTTTCCTTTATCCTAGTATTGTGATTTGTTACATCACTATAATAAAAGGGGGGAAAATGTAGTCATATAAAATGCAAAAATTGGTAACTTGATCATGGATAATGACACTTAATCCTTACACCCCTCTTGATTGCTCTTGTGACCCTCACAGGCTTATTTTCACTGATTCTAAGTGATCCATGGACTTCAAGACTTGATCCTAGCTGAACTAGGACCCTCTTTTCATGACTAATCCATCACCCTAGGTCTCGTCTACTCAGGACAATAAAACCAAAGTTGGACTATAGCACTATACCCTAGGGTCTCCCCTTTTTAACACTCCTATCCAATCATAATTTGGGCCCAAATTACCATTTTCCCTGATTCCTCTTGCTCATTTTATTGGCCTAGCATATTTACCTTCGACCCATGACCAATAGATACATATAAAATCCCATTAAAATATCTTTTGGAAATGGTTTTAAAATGTCATTCAAGCAAGACCACACAAACAATCTTCCTTATTCTCTGCATAAAGCCAACCTATATACTTTCAAGCTAGTTTAAGTCCTTACACTAGTCCCTAGTCATCTAAACCACACTCAGTTTTGGCATTTCTAATATTTTCATTCACTATTGCACTAAGAAATCTTAAAGTGAGAACTACATATGGCTTGATCCTTCCTCAGAGTATTGGTATGTAGGTAGTGTACCCATACATAGGGTGTGAAGCATGTCTAGTACATCTTACATACACTAACCCCTTTTCCATATTTGCCAAAGTTTCCATTCAAGTGCATAAAATGTATAGACAAAAAATAATCTCTACAAGGATCTCTATTGAAAGAGAGGCTCCAAAATTTGGTACACAGTCTCACACCAACCAGTTAAATAAAAACCATAAAGCTTAGATCTTCATGACAATAGTGCTAGGGAATGACTACAATGTTGGAGCCCAGGGTGTCTAGTTTTAGTGAACCTATCCAATCAAGAAAGGAAGTTCAAGGTTATTTTTTTGATAGTGTCCCAAGATTACACACAAATTTATAGACCCTATCTCAGTTGAATCAACACAAAATAAAACAATTTTAATTTTTTTCTCACTACTATTTTTAGAAAAGGTCAAATTATAATTAAATTTCACAATCATTAGCTTTAATTTGGAATATTATTTACTAGTTTTCTCCTACTCAGACCCTTTTATTATTTAGGAATTAAATACAAATTTCCAAAAAAAAAAATCATGTTGATATTGTCCATATTTATTATTGAGTTTGATCTCTCTCTAAAGAGTTGCTAGTCTAGTGCATCCCAGTGTTAGTATTTTAGTGCTTTGTAGTGGGATTGACCTGATAATGTAGATATGTTTTATGAGTAACTACACCAACTTCAACATAATGGGGGGTGTGAACATACTTTTTAGGTGTAGTGATCATTTCTATCCCTTGCCACACCATATTTTCTTTTGAAGGTAGTTGATTGAGTGCATATTTTATTTGATGGGATTCATTCCATCGAGTGCACTGACTACAAGTTTCTATTAAGATTTTTGATTCATGTTTCTTGGGATGCCTTACAGTCTATGTTCTATTTTTATTTTTCATTGAGGTTTTACTAGTTTTTTAGAAGCTTGTAGTGATACATTTCATCTATGGTAACTCTTTTTCTCAAATTTTTCATCAGTGTTTTTTATAGAGTGAGTCTCATATAATGTTCTAGTTCCTATTTGATTTGGTAGTTATACTGACTCGACAAACATGTATTATGGTAAGGTGGATTAGTTACCATAGAGAATATTTATATTTCACTATGATTTATACATGAGTACCTGATTAGGCTTAGTTGTCAAGACCCATTCAGTCTCTTTACTTTCACTTTTCTCATTCCTTATTATGTGCTTAATGGTGGGTGTTGTAGTAGTCATTTCCACATTGGCTAGTGGTTTGAGTCATCTCTAAAAGAGTTTTATTTTTATCCATATTTAGAAACATTCATGAATTTAATCTTGATTTGAAGATTTTTCATAATCTTGAACTATTTTGTTTGTGTGCACAAATAGTATTTTGTTGTGAACATAAAAATCCACCTATATTCGAGTTGTTCATAACAACCAAGTAATTTTTGTGAAACTAACTTTTTTTTACTATTTAATAATCACTCCTTTTGTTTCTCATAAGACAAGTACCTAAGAGAGAGAAATATCTAGATTGTATTATTCTTGAGAGATAATAATGAAGTGGCTAGATTGTGCATAATTCTTATTTGTGTGCGTAATATCCGAGATGATTTTTCTATGGTAATGGTGTGCAACAATGATCATGTAGATACATGAGTTTAATATGAACTCCATTATAAAATTGAAAATAAATCATAATGTTTGATTTGATTTATCAATAAATTAATCAGTTTCAACTCTTATAGAAACATGGAAAATTGAAAAATAAAATCATAATGTTTGATCTGAATTATCAAGAAATTAGTTTATGCACTTTTAATGGAAACATTGTAGTTTTCTTTGTGGTTCTAAGTATTTTTCATGAATAAATTGGTGATAAATATAAATTATATCTATATTTTATTTTTTCCCCTTTTAACAGATTCTCATTTAATGATCATGAAATATTTATATATTTGAGATTAGTCTATAAATGTTACAATTTATAAATAAGTATTTACAAACTCTTCAATAACAAACATAATGTTTTTTCCATAAATTGATGTTTTATTATTCCATACAACCCAATGACTTTATGCATCACTTCTATGTCTTGAAATTTAGTAATCCCAACAAATCAATGATATTCCCAAATAAGTTGTCTGATTGAAAAATAAAACATTTCAATGTGTCTCATATAAGCTTATAGTAACAACTACAATTAATTGGATTTTTTTCAAACCAACAAAAAAATATCATTATTTTCAAATTAATATTCCAACTCATTAGAATTAACATTTTTATTGTATTTATTATAATTTTGAAAATGTAATGTTATAGGTCTTGAAAAATGTTCAAAATTCAAAAAAGTATCAAATAATGTTGATGGTCCTTGTAAATACATTTTGGGAATATTTTTTTAATCTATTGCAAAATATTAGGTAAAATATATATTTTTTGAAACATATGAATATGATGTCAAATTGAATTAATTTATATAGATTTGTCTTGTACTTGACATATTTTCTAATATTTTTATTCTTTCAATGGCATTTTCTAGATTCTTATCCACATGTATCTAGACACTTACAAAATTATAACTTCTATTTCTATAAAAATAACACATCATTTACATGTGATATGAAAAATTATGATGATAATGCATTAATCTAACTGAAAAATGTCTAGATAAGAATTTTTTTTCATAATGTTTTCATCATGTGGTACACCAAAAACAAATGTTTTAAGGTTAATTCATATTGAGTCCTTGTCATCAAAGATATTGGTTTATTATTTTCCTTCTTATGGTGAAGTTTACATTATTTTATATTACAAGTCATTATTTCAGGACCTCAAATTTTGTGCTCTTTTTCATGTCTATAACACATTTGATTGTACATTTATTTATTGTTTAGCATATGTTTTTTTCTATGTTAATAGCTATTAAACTATTATTTGGCTGCTATTGAGACTTTGTTTTGAAATATTATTATGATATGTTTCATATTGGATATGTTTATATTATCATGGATTATTTGATTTAGTTCATTATATATTTAACTCATGATATTCAAATTTAAATTATAAATGTAAAATGATCTACATTGTACTTGGTGCTCAATAGCAGATGAAATAAAAATGTAATAATCATCTAGTGATCTTCAAGTTGTTCGAGTATGTTCTTTATTTTGATTACATCTTTGTTGATTGTCAATTGACTTATTTAGTTCATTGATGATCAAATTAATATTATATTAGTATTTTATTTCATTCTTATTCTTGATTTGACTCTCATCGTGATTATTTTAGTAATTTTTGTGTGTTCTTATTTTGCTTGATATCATGGGAAACAATCTTAAAACTTAGAATTGATTTAAATTAGCCTTGATGTCTATGGATATTTTGGAATTTCAAGAGTTTCACATTTGTTCTTTATGGGGAAGATGTGCATTAGTTTCATTAAACACTTCGATATAGTTTTGATTATCCTAATTGTTACAAGACTTTGGAATTATGTTTTAATCTTCTGTTGACTTCGATGTTTAGCTTAAGTAGGAAAAATGACTAAATAATTAGGTCTTCAATAGTTTCAATTAAAATTTATAATTTTTAACTTTGGTTTTTACTTCATTTGGGAATTAATTCATGATGACCCGAATCAAAAATTCATCTTAGTTGAGTAGGTTTGAAGTGTTTTTTTTGGGGATTTAGTTTTTAGGTGAGCTTAGTTGGCTAAACCATATCCAAAATCTACTAAAATTTTAGGTGAAATCCATTAGAGACCTAATAAGCCTATTTTGTGATTGTGAGTTTAGTTTTTTATACACATTTTTGATAGGAATGAATTTAGTTTGTTTAACCACATTGCTATTTATTTAAATCTATAATAGCATTCAATAGAATTTGTGAAATATTGGTTGGGTGAAAATAGGAAAAAAGAGTTTTTTTTTAATGAATAAAGAACAATATTTATCTGAATTGAGGTCACATTCAACAAGTAAGTGGTTTTTTTTGTTTATGTTGGATTATAATTCAATAGTTATTTCACATTATCTTAAAATGGGATACAACCGAAATTTAAAATGAATCATTATAGGTTCATTATGAAGTCTTTGTGTGTTCCATCAAACTCTTAGTTGGAATGCTCTAGGTTATTTCTAATATGGATTGATGTATGGTTGTATACATGTCTCTATAGTTTATTTTTATTATGATTATGTTTAAATGGATTTTTGCACTAGATTTGGATAAGTCATAGGATTTTGGTACCAGGGTCAAAATATAATACTATATCCCACAAACTGACCATAAAAAAATTAAAAAGAAAATTAAAAGATGAATCTAAAACAATACTCATTAATTTTTATAAAAATTGGAAAAATGTATATGCACTACATATTTGTATATATAGTCCAAAACATATTTTTAAATTAATTTCAAATAACCAAACTCAAGATATTTTGATGAGAAGATGAAAGTGTATGTGGCCTCTTTATGCCAAAAAGTGGGATAGACCATTATGCTTTGACCCACAGTCAATTTGTTATTTGGGTATCGTTATTTATTGCTTTTTGACTATTTAAACTCATATTGTGGTATGGCTACATATGTGAAGTTATTGTGAACATTTTTGAGATTCTATTGTTGACTATTATTTTGTAAAGTGTTGATATGGATATAGGTAATTATTATTTTTAATTTATAGGGTTTGATAACCTGTGTTAGACTTGAATGGCCTTCAATGAGTATAAGGTATTGTGGAATTTTGGGATAAGTTCTTATATTATTGGAACCATATTACATTATATGTGGGTTATTATGAAAATTTTGAGTGGACTCTTTTCTATTTTGTGTGTATACATGATGACTCTTTTTAGATTTCATGCCCCTATTTAGTTATATTATGATTTGAATTGTTGATTTTTATTCTTGTTAGAGGATAATGATGGAAATTAGAATTGGTCATGTATATCTTTAGTATTATTGGTTAATAAATTTTTTATTGATATATTCACATTCATATCTCATTTGAAGTCAACGGTTTAAAAAAATGTTGTTTAATCCAAAGAATTTAAATGGATCTATTCGTGGTTTGAATGGTAATACTAATAATAATCATGAGTGATTTATTTCATGCATTATATTTATGTAAAATATTGTAATTATTTTATGATTTACAATGTTTAAAATCTTGGTTATGTTTTCACCCTTCTATAAACACTATTGTTGAACTCCACATCCAACTGATAGATGGGGTGGTGTATGGTCACCGATGGGGGGCTAATTGGGTAAGATGGGTAGGATGTTTGCATACTTATATTAGAAATATGATTTGAGTGCTTGTATTCATTGTGTATTTAATTTATCTAAAATGTGGTTATTAAGTGAAATGTCATGATATAAATTTAATTTCTCATTATATGATAGTAAAGATAATTTGTTGTATAGTCTTATTCATCAGGTGTGTTGAATTTACTATTCCAAGTTGAGGATAATACATTTATATGTGATTTAGTTATGAAGTAGATCTAAAATTATTTCATGCTATTATTATATGGAAAGACATGTTTATTTATCTTTTCTATAAGTTCAAATATAAATGAATGGTTATTCAACAAGTTTGTAGTTTGATCATTGAAGCTTTTGATCTAGTAGCTAATGGTATGTTTATTTGGAAAGATGGACTTGTTGTTTGATTTGAAGTTAATATATATTTCTTATGTTCTAATTACTTTAATGTAAAATTCATATAAGTTCCATTCTCTTGTCGTTTTATTCAATGAATGAAATACTAGATAATAAACGATAAATCCCTATTTGGTTGGATATTCAATCTTAGAAATTTGCGGTCCAAAAAGGTAACTTATAGAAAATATAACTATGATGTTATCATATCTTGGGACATGTATTCATTCATACATAGAATGAATTTTAATTTTATATAATTTTATATTTCCATACTTAGGCAAGCTCATTATAAGCTATAAATTGAGCTAGCCAAGTGTAAATGACATATTAATCTTCAATTATGTTCCCTTCAATGAAAATAATATTATAATTCTAGTTTTGGAAATGAGAATAGAATATCAAGAGTTATAGATTCATTTGAAACTTATTTTGATATATGGATTTATAATTATAAATTAGGTTGTGGATTTAAAACATAAAGTGAATACTAGCTATAGCAAGTTTGTCAATACTTATGTTAATGCTAGTCGATCTTATTAACCAATGTTATGCTAAATGAATACTTGTCAATTTCCTAATAATTATTGAATATAGTGGTTTATTTAGGATGATGTTTCTTACATTCTTTCATTACTTTTACATTCAATTATCTTATTAAATCACCAATGAATAAGAAATAAATTGATGAGGTGATCTCGTAAATAAATATAGTTGTATGACATTGATTTTCATTAAGTAAAAGGAAAAGTTTGTGTAATAAGTTATAACAAGATGACTTATGTTTCAAGTGACATAACTGGAATAGTAAATGGCTACATGAATTTTTTATAAGTCATCAATATGTGAAACATATACATGGTTTTTGAAACATGAAAATCATGCTAAAATATTAAATACTTGTTTGATGATTGTTCATTATTTATCTAGATATAAATACAACACATGACTAACATATTGCACATATAATTAGTTATTACTATATGATAATGTGGGATGGTCAAATCCATTCCCTTAAATAAGATGATGTGGGTTTAATTATTGCATGTATTAAAATTTGGAGGTGATTTCAATTGATGTAATATCTACTTTTATGTAATGTTTATCAATAATAAGAATCGATATTGTGTTTTATTTAATTTAGTTCATTTTGATGATTTGATCTAATGTTATTATTTTAAAGTCATGAGAGTGATGATCCTAGCTTAAGTCATGATGACATAAGTAGGTATCCCTAATTAATGGAAAGTGACTTCATGTGAAATTTATTAATGAAAGGATGTCAAAAAATTGGCATTGTATTGCTTTTGGAAATAAAATTGAAACTCAAGTCTTGATGGTTATATAATTATGTGGATTATTGATTGTAAATGATTCATATGATAATTATTCTATTATGAATTGATTTATTTCTACCTTAGATTATTTTAAATCATCTTAATTCTGAAAAATATTCTCAATTAGGTCTTAGATTACCTTCATGGTCATAGTGTAGATTGTTTTATGTCAAGTGTATGGTTTTGGTCAGGTCTAGAAGTTGGTATTGGTCCTTTTATGGATACCTTAACTTAGTGATCAGATTTGATTGGAAGAATAGACATTTAGTACACTGGTACACCCTAATATTATTATTGATTAGATAAATTAATTTCCTAATAGCATTAGTAGGAATTTTTAACCTTAGCTAAATACCTATGTTTGGTATAACATAATTATAGATTTCATCATGCTTTAAAAAAATAGTTTTATTTAGTTACACTTGAAATGGTGTTAAGTAACTCGATGCTATTTATTAAAAATAAAATTGGTCATTACATTTTGGTATCACATCCCAAGTTATGTTCTCTAGGTAAATTTTGGAAAGACATTTACTAATTTTGCCTACAAAATTTGTTTTGTCTCACCTTAGGATGGTGAAAATGAGAAAAGATGGGTTAAATGATTATAAAAACCTAACAGTTGACAATACTAGCAGAGGTAGAGGTAGAGGAATAACTAGAGTAATAGGTTTAGGTCTGTTAGGGTGTGGAGCTTAAAAGCTTCACCAAGGAGCACAGTTATTGGTTTCGGGTTTACACAGACACCGGCGTCGGTCAGGAGCGACCGACATCGGTCACAGGCAGTTGTAGAGACGCCGACGTCGGCAGAGGATCAGCCAATGGTGGTCGCAGGCGAGCAGGCAGGAACCGACGTCGGTTACCTACGTGTCCAGAAAGCGATTTTCGAGGACAGAAGCGAGTGTTTGCATGATGAGTTTGAGTTGTAGACTCAAGCTTGCATCTCTATTATTAGCATTACTATTTTTAGAGCCCTTGTTTAAGTGGTTTAACTGTTTGTTGGAAGTACATGCTCAAGTCTCCTAATTCTATATGAAGAATTAGATCTTTCTAGCTTTGTAGTTGAATTGTAGAAGAATTCATTGTGTGTGAAGAACAGTACAGAATTGAATCAATCTAGGTCTGTTGGAATTGGTTGTTCTTGAGAGAGATTGCTCTTGAGGAATAGAGATCTAGTGAGAGATCTATACATCTAGGAGAGGTGTGGAAGAACGTAGTTTCTTCAATTGTATTCCTATTGTAAAGAGTTTATTAATACAAGTTTTCAGGGTGTTTTCTTGTATCTCTTATTCTTGCCATTTATCATTCTAGTTACTTGTCTATCTAATTTAATTCCATGTTTATTGCTT
Organism: Torreya grandis; assembly: GCA_037957365.1. NCBI lineage: Eukaryota > Viridiplantae > Streptophyta > Pinopsida > Cupressales > Taxaceae > Torreya > Torreya grandis. The sequence goes on from JARHVA010010040.1 coordinate 199,839, forward strand.
TCACAAATGTAATCTATTGTTGGTTCACCAACAAGTGGTATCAGAGCCTTGGTTACAGGTTCAGAGCTTGATAATTGGTATCAAAGTTCAGGTTCACTAACAGGTGGTTCAGATCTGTGTAGTGTGTATTGATTACAGGTTCTCACAGGAGTTTCTGTAGGGATTTCTATTTGAGTGGGAGAAGCAATGGCAGATGAAAGTAAGATTAGAATGGAAAAGTTCAATGGCAAAAATTACCAACACTGGAGAATGCAGATAGAGGACTATCTGTATCAGAAAGATCTCTACTTACCGTTAGGTGGGGTTGCAAAGAAGCCCAAAGACATGGAGGATGAAGAATGGGAAGTTCTTGACAGAAAGGCTCTGGGGTCTATAAGATTGAGTCTAGCATCCACTGTGATATCTAATTTATCACAGGCAAAGTCTACAGTAGAGTTGATGACCACGTTAGCAAATCTGTATGAAAAACCCTCTGCTTCCAATAAGGTATATCTTATGAAGCAGTTATTTAATTTGCATATGAATGAAGGTGGATCTGTTTTTACTCATCTGAATGATTTCAATGGTATTGTGAATCAATTAAGTTCAGTGAATATAGTGTTTGATGATGAGATAAAAGCTCTTTTGATATTATGTTCTTTGCCTGAAAGCTGGCATGGCTTAGTAATGGCAGTATGTAATACTGCATCTGCATCAAATATTTTGAAAGTAGAGGATGTTGTTAGTGTTATCTTAAATGAGGAAATACGCAGGAAAAGCACAGAAGAGGCATCCGAGAATGCTTTAAGTTTTGAGAGTAGGGGAAGGCAGAAAGAGAAGAGCAAGAAAGGCAGAGCAAGATCCAAATCAAAGGGGAAAGGCAGATCTAAATCCAGAAATGGCAGGAAGCCACAATGCTGGAATTGTGGAAAGATGGGGCACATAAGCAGAGATTGTTGGTCAAAGCCTAAGGAGGACAACCAACATGAAGGAAAGGAAGAAGCCAAGATTGCAGGTATTGCATAGGATGCTTTAATTTTCTCTCTGCATAATAATATAGAATCTTGGGTATTAGATTCTGGTGCATCTTTTCATGCTACTCCTAACAGGGAATATTTCAGTGACTATATCCATGGAGATTTTGGAATAGTGTATTTAGGGGATGATGAGCCCTGTAAAATAATTGGCAAAGGTAAAGTGCAGCTGAAGATGCAGAATAGCAACACATGGGTGTTGAGAGACGTGATGCATGTTCCTAGCTTGAAGAGAAATTTGATTTTTGCAGGAAAGTTAGGGGATGAGGGTTGTAATGTAACTCTCACAGCAGAATCTTGGAAAGTGACCAAGGGTGCACTTGTTATGGCCAGAGGTAAGAGAGAAGGTACTCTTTATTTGTGTAATTGTGTTACTAACAAATCTCCTTTTGTGTTATCTACTTCAGATGTGGATGCTAAATTGTCGCACTCAAGGCTTGGCCACATGAGTGAGAAGGGGATGTCAATTCTTAAGTCTAAAGGTATGCTTTCAGATTTAAAAGGCATAGATCTAGAGTTTTGTGAGCACTGTGTATTTGGAAAACAGAAAAGGGTTAGTTTTCTCAAAACTGGGTCTACTAAGAAGAGGCACAAGTTGGAGCTTGTTCACACAGACGTGTGGGGACCGGCTCAGGTTGCTTCCATTGGAGGATCACAGTACTATGTATCTTTCATAGATGATGCCACAAGGAAGGTATGGATCTATTGTATTAGAAAGAAATCTGATGTATTTGATACTTTTAAAGTTTGGAAAGCTATGGTTGAGAATGAAACAGGTAAAGAATTAAAGTGCCTGAGATCAGACAATGGTGGTGAGTTTTGCAGTCATAAGTTCAGAGATTATTGTTACATGCATGGAATTCATAGGCAAAGGACGGTTCCAAGGACACCTCAGCAGAATGGTATTGCTGAAAGGATGAACAGGACAATAATGGAGCATGCAAGATGTATGAGATTGCATGCCGGTCTGCCCTTACAGTTTTGGGCACAAGCTGTTGACACTACAGTGTACCTGATTAACAGAGGACCCTCTACAGCTCTGGATGGTGGTATTCCAGAAGAGGCATGGACAGGTAAAAAGGTTGATCTCTCATATCTCAAAGTTTTTGGTTGTGAAGCCTTTGTGCACATAGATAAAGAAAATAGGAAGAAGCTTGATGCTAAGTCTATGAGATGCACGTTTATTGGCTATGGCTCAGATGATTTTGGTTACAGATTGTAGAATCTAGAAACTAACAAGGTAATTAGGAGCTGTGATGTTGTTTTCAATGAAAGAGTGATGTATTGTGATCAGCTAAGGAAGTTGAATCAATCTGAGCAGAGCAATGGTGAATTGGATGAGGTAAAATTCCAAGATGAGCTCGTGGAAAAAAGAAATAATCACTTACAGAAAAACACAGAGACCGACGTCGGTAGATTAAGAACCAGTGTCGGCAGGACAGAAACCGGCATCGGCCATACAGAGACCGACGTCGGCCATACAGGTACCGAGGTCGGTCAGGAAGAACCGACGTCGGCCAGTAACAGGTCTGGAGGTGACTGAGGTCGGTCACTGTCAGAGAATTTGGGTGGACAGCGTGTTGTGGACGAGTCTCAGACACCCATCAGGAGGTTAGAAAGGGTGAGTAAGCCTCTGATTAGATATTCTCCTTCTTTATTTTATTTATTGGTAACTGATGGTGGAGAACCAGAGAGTTTTGAAGAAGCAATATAGGTGGAGTCCAAGAGTGAGTGGGAGCGTGGCATGGTTGAGGAGATGGAGTCCTTAAGAGAGAACCAAACATGGGATTTGGTTGAATTGCCAGCTGGTAAGAGAACACTAAAGAATAGATGGACCTATAGGTTGAAAGAAGGTGAGAATGGATAAATGAGATACAAGGCCAGATTGGTAGTGAAAGGATTTACACAAAAGCCAGGTATTGACTTTGGTGAGATTTTTTCTCCTGTTGTTAAGATGACTTCTATAAGGGTTGTATTGTCTTTGGTTGCTTTTGAGGATTTGCATCTTGAGCAGCTAGATGTTAAGACAACATTTCTTCATGGAGATTTGGATGAGGAAATCTATATGGAACAGCCAGAAGGATTCGAGGTCAAGCGTAAGGAGAAGTTTGTGTGCAGGTTGAAGAAAAGCTTGTATGGCCTCAAGCAAGCTCCTAGGCAATGGTATTTAAAATTTGACAGGTTTATGACTGAGCATGGCTACAGTAGGTGTCAATTAGACCATTGTGTGTATTTCAAGAGATTTGATAATGGTAGATATATTATTCTATTGTTGTATGTAGATGACATGCTGGTTACAGGGTCTCACATGCAGGATATCTCTGAGCTTAAGGTGAAGTTAGCTCAAATGTTTGCTATGAAGGATTTGGGAGCAGCTAAGAAAATCCTTGGTATGAGCATTAAGAGAGACAGGAAAAATCACAAGTTGATATTGTCTCAAGAAGATTATGTGGACAAGGTGTTGAAACGGTTCAATATGCAGGATGCTAAACTGGTAAGCACACCTTTGGCTGGACATTTTAAGTTAAGTAAAGAATAATGTCCTAATTCATATGATGAGGTAGAGTACATGAGTAAGGTTCCATATTCTTCCGCAGTAGGGAGTTTGATGTATGCAATGGTGTGTACTAGACCAGATATTGCCCAAGCAGTGGGAGTGGTAAGTAAGTATATGGCCAATCCAGGTAAGGAACATTGGAAGGCAGTTCAATGGATCCTTAGATATCTGAGAGGAACTAGCAGTAGGCACTTATGCTATGGAGGTTCAGATACTTCTCTACATGGTTATGTAGATTCAGATATGGCAGGTGATTTGGATGGCAGGAGGAGCACTACAGGTTATGTTTTTACTGTAGGTGGAACAGTGGTTAGTTGGATATTTAAGTTACAGAAGGTTGTTGCCTTGTCAACTACAGAAGCTAAGTACATTGCAGCCATAGAGGCTAGCAAGGAGATGATATGGATGACACGGTTCATGAATGAGCTCGGTAGAGAGCATGAGAGTTGCAGATTGTATAGTGACAGTCAGAGTGCAATCCATTTGGCCAAGAATTCGGCCTTTCATTCAAGAACAAAGCACATACAGCTAAGGTACCATTTCATACGGCAGGTATTGGAAGATGGAGAGTTGAAGCTGGAGAAATCCATACAGATAGGAATCCGGCTGATATGTTAACCAAGCCAATTACAAAGGAGAAGTTAAACTTGCATTCAACTTCTATTGGTCTTCATGATTAAGTTGAAGATGGAGGAGCTAGAAGATGTTACTGTACAGGTACTGGTGCAGCTGTTTATCTCCAAGTGGGAGATTGTTAGGGTGTGGAGCTTAAAAGCTTCACCAAGGAGCACAGTTATTGGTTTCGGGTCTACACAGACACTAGCGTCGGTCAGGAGTGATCGACGTCGGTCACAGGGAGTTGCAGAGATGCTGACGTCGGCAGAGGATTGGCCGACGACGGTCACAGGCGAGCAGGCAGGAACTGACGTCGGTTACCTGCGTGTCCAGAAAGCGATTTCTGAGGACAGAAGCGAGTGTTTGCATGATGAGTTTGAGTTGTAGACTCAAGCTTGCATCTCTATTATTAGCATTACTATTTTTAGAGTCCTTGTTTAAGTGGTTTAACAGTTTGTCTGAAGTACATGCTCAAGTCTCCTAATTCTATATGAAGAATTAGATCTTCCTAGCTTTGTAGTTGAATTGTAGAAGAATTCATTGTGTGTGAAGAACAGTACAGAATTGACTCAATCCAGGTCTGTTGGAATTGGTTGTTCTTGAGAGAGATAGCTCTTGAGGAATAGAGATCTAGTGAGAGATCTATACATCTAGGAGAGGTGTGGAAGAACGTAGTTTCTTCAGTTGTATTCCTATTGTAAAGAGTTTATTAATACAAGTTTTTAGGGTGTTTTCTTGTATCTCTTGTTCTTGCCATTTATCATTCTAGTTACTTGTCTATCTGATTTAATTCTGCGTTTATTGCTTTCACAAATGTAATCTATTGTTGGTTGATCCCCAACAAGGTCATGGAGACAAAAAACCTTAACCCAAGTAGAGAACAACCTCATGTTAACAATGCTAGTAGTAATGCAGGGGAACCTAATCTAAATATTGGTACAATGAATCTTATTTTTAGTTAATAAAAAGTCCTCAATGGTATATTAAGTATCTTAAATGCCTTGAAAAGTAAGTTGGAATGACAATAATGTAAGATAAATAATATTGAGGGTGTTACACAATAATAATTACCCTAATTTGATGAAGGTAAAATGAGAGAATAAGAAATCCAAGAGATGGCTTTAACTATGGTTGATCCCATTATAAAGGAGATTAAAAGGATTCCACCCCTACATTTCTAAATAAAGAATCATGTGATGTAGGTGAAATATGGATGGTAAATCTCCAAAAATACATCAATTTACATTACATGTCCTCAAATGTAAAGGCAAGGGTGACTATTTATCAGCTAGTTGAAGGTAAAACTCTTTGGTGAAACCATCTCTGTGCTTTAGAGGGTTATAAATCTTTAACACTTACATGGACAATTTTTTAAAAGTAGTTTAGAAAGAGGTATCTTAGAGACAATTTCAAAGTGCAAAAGTTAATATATTTTTAGTTTTTAAAGCAATAAAATATAACTATAACATAATATGAGAATAAATTTATAAAATTACTACATCATGCGAAAAACATGCATGGAGAAGAAGCCAACGTAATGAAGATTAATCTTGGGTTAAGTTAAATATTGATACATTATGTAAATATGACCAACCCAAATACTTTGACTGCTATCAATAAATCTACTCATGAGGAAAAAGAGAAAGAAATGTCTAAGTAGAAAGTGAGACAAGATTTTAAATTCAATAGACGATAGTATAATGTTAAAAATCTTTCTCCCTCCCCCAAAAATTTCAATAAATTCAACTAAGACCACATAATTAATAGGATTAAGATTTTTTTTAACAATATTCAAGGTAAAAATAAAAGATTTAAGTGTTTAAAATTTTAAAAAACTAGGTCATTCAAGAAAAATATGTCTCAAGGAAAATAGAATTTACCTACCATAGGGAAAAACACTGTGCGTATTTCACCTCAATGGACTACAATATGCTAGGAATGTGGTGATAATAACTATCATAAGGAATATACTAAATTTATAGTATGACAAACATATAATCATAGGGTGTATGTGGTTGTGGATAATATCAATGTTGAATTCTAGGCCACCATTATTGAAATTAGAGGTAATCTTGTTATTTTTTTTGTTTCAATTTTAATTGATTTTGGTGTAATTGATAATTTTGTCTTCCCTAATGTTGATTATAAATGTAAAGGAGATCATTTTAGTTTAAGACAAGCATGGGAGGTGAAACTCAGTATAGGTAAGAGGGTACCTATTTCTGAATGCTTAGAGAAAATAAAGCTTAATTAAGGATTTTGTAAACTAGAGTAAACATATCTAGCACCTTTGTGTTCTTAGGATCTTATTTTAGAAATGGATTATATACAGAAATATAAATACACATTATAATATGGTAATAAATTAGTTCAATTTTGTGATGACTTGGAAAATATAGTTAAAATCCGAGGTATTAATAAGCTTAAAGTGTGTAAGGTACTTTCAGCCCTATAGTTGGAAAAGGTAGTATGAAAATGCTGTAAAATTTATGTTATTTACATGTATTAAAAAACCTTAAATATGGAAATCACTAATCAAAATATTCTATTTTTGAAATTAATTTATAATGTTTTTCCTAAAAAATTATTGATACTACCTCATAGGTATGATATTGATTTTTCTATTGATGTTATGACAGGGACTGCCCCTAAATCTAAAGCTCCATATCACATGAATGTGGATGATTTGTAAGAAATTAAGGTTAAGATGCAAGAACTATTATAAAATAGAAGCACTAGACCAAGTGCATCTCCTTGGGTTCATCCTATTATTATTGTGAAAAATAAAGACGGTATGCTTAGGCTATGAGAGGACTATCACATGCTTAACAAGTTTAATATCAATAATCCTAATACCTTACCGATTATAGCTTGTTTGATCAAATAAAAGATGAAATAGTCTTATTTAAGATTGATATAGGATTAGGTTATCACCATCTAATAATTAAGAATGAGTACATCTATAAGATACATTTTTGTACTAGGTAGGGTCATTATGAGTTCAAGATAATGCCCTTGGGTTTTAAAAATACACCATCTAATTTTATGTATATCATGAATAGTGCATTTAGGAATTATTTGAATGAGTTTGTTCTTATTTTTATTTATGACATGTTGTTCTATTATAAACATGCATCTAAACATGAACACCATTACATTTAGTGTTGCAAAGTCTAAGGCAACATAAGATTTATAGGAAGCTTTTCAAATGTGCATTTTTTTAAATTGAAATAAATAACTCGGGACATATTATTTACAAATATGGTATTTCTATGGATCTAAAAAAGATTATATTTATTCAAGATCATCCTACCTCTAAAATAATGTATGGAATCTGTAGCTTTATGGGTCTAGCTAGTTAGTATATAAGGTTTGTGGAAACATTTTTTAGGTTGGCTAACCACATTAATTATTTGTAATTAAAAGCTAAAAAGTTCATTTGGAATTTGAAATTTTTTAGTTAATAAAACCTCTATAGTGTATATCAACCAAAAGATAACTACAGTGAAAGGATTAGATAGCACGCCTCAAAACCATCTCTAATAAAGATAATTGCAAGACCATTACCCATACAGAAGAACCAATTTTATAGTGCCTTAGTATTATTATTCATCACCTTAGTTTGATTCTTATTTTATATATACACAAGATAATTTTTAAAAAAAAATACAAATCACCCTTCATCCTTTGATTTACATGTTTGTTGTGAATAAACAAGGACTTCAAAGAAATTGTATGCAAAACTTCTTAATCAAGAATATGTTTAATGAAATATGGTTAAAATAATTCTCAAATGTAAGTAATGTATATTTTGGTCTATTGGGGTTAAGGCCTAAACATTTTTTAACTATAACACATGTAGTTATTATTATAGATTCGTATGACAAGCTTAAATAGTTGTTAACTATAACAAATGTTATAATTATTCTAGATTTTTATGATAATTTTGAAATATGATTTGATGCCTCTAATGAGTGTTTTGGTGCTATTCTTAAAAAATATGGAAAATTTGTAGCATAGTAGTCATGTAAGATCAAGAAGCATGAAAATAGTTATCCCGCATATAATTTAGAGATTGATACTATTGTCCATACTTTAAAATAATGAACACATTTTCTATTAAGTAAACATTTTAAATTTAAATTTGATCATCGTAGCCTAGAATATTTGTTCACCCAGGCTGATCTTAATATTCATTAGCATAGATGGATAGAATTTGTGAGTAATTTTGATATGAACATTGAATATGTTAAAGATAAGGATAATCATGTTGTTGATGCTCTCAGATTACATGTATATCTCATTTCCTTATCTATGTTATGAGGTAATTTTATAATTTTTGTTTTGGAATAACAAGTTATTGATGAATTATACTATGAAGTATGGGCGTGTTAGGCTAACAAGCCTTTACCAAGTAAATTTGATGATTTTTATATTGAAAATGATGGCCTATTAAGACGTTAAAATATTTTTTGTGCCCAAGTCATCTCACTTGAAACATATTTTATTTAAATAAATGCATGTAACACCTCATTTTTCTCATATAGGTGTCGTGATGATGACACATGAACTAAAAGGGTATTATTATTGGCTTGATTTAAAGCATTATATTACTAATTTTATGGTAAAATGTTTAGAATTTTAGTAGATAAACACTAAGAATTGTCATCTAAGAGTTATGCTTTATCCTCATGAACTTCCACAAGGTAAGTGGATAGTTGTTTCACTTGAAGTGGAAGACATGCATTTTATACTAGGTTCATGTTCCATGATGGATTTGAAAATTTTGAAAAATTAAAAGGCATAATCCTTAGTTTTTAATAAATATACCCACATGTTTCATGATCAGTCATTGAAAAAGAGTTAAAATTATTTGAATCCATTATTATTCAAAGTTATGTTCCCACATATATATTAATATGCACCAGATCCAATAGAGCATGATCCCTATATTCCCTTTTACAAAAATTAACTCTCCACTATTTTGCAATTAAATAATTAGAATAAATATAAAAAATATTACTTGAGTGAGGGAAGGATTGTGATAATGTTTTATCTACTTATGTAATAATGTATCAAAATGTAGTGTGTCTATATATTTTGTGCCATATATTAGATTTATCTGTATCCTTCACTATAGGTGCCTAATGGTCATTGTTGACAATATCAAGTTTAAACATTTTACCTATATTTTAATATCTTTCAATAGTTTTGTAGCCTCAATACTTATTTATTATTAGTATTTTTTTACCATATTCATGATTAAACTCAATTTTGTCATTGTGATATATTAGTTAGTACATATAAGGTTGGTTCTTATGGTTTACTAAAACATAAAAGACATCTCTAATATTGTATGTGCAATTTTAAAAATGTAAATAAAAATCACCATGTCCTTAGAAAATATATGGCATATCATCATTAAGAGAAGAATTAGCTTGATGTGTTGAGTGATCAAATTTGAGGAACATGTCTTTCCTTTTGTTCATGTGACTTAAGGTGTTGGAAACCAACTAATTTGTCATATCCAAAAGAGTATTTTTAGCAACATTCTCATCATTGTACTTTTATTTTTATTATTTTTTAATGTGATATGTTTTTCTCTCCATATATTTAGATTAGATTAAACCCACCTTTAATAAAAGGTGTGGGTACACCTCCCGGACACAAAGAGAGGTCTAGGTCTCACCCTAGTATTCTAAAGATAAGTAGAAATAGATCACTAGGAAAGTAGATACAAAACCCAAAAGTGACCTCAAACTAAAATAGACAAAAATTGACCACAGGGTCATAATGCAAAGCCCAACATGAATGAAAAAAATAATCCCATAAATTACTAGTATGTGAGCCAACCTAAATAGAGAGAGTAGAGGCCTAAGATTCAGAATCATCTAATTTTTATTGGATTTGGAACTAGTAGAAGAAGAACCATAACAATATTTGACTAGTGTGGAAAATAGCCAATTTTGGCTAGATTAAAAACCAATCTTAGGATAAAAGATGCCTAGGTCTAAGGATGCCATCAAGGTCCCTAGGATAGTAGTAAATAAAAAAAAACTGGTTTGAGAACCAATCTAGACACAATAAGAATTCTAGGTCTCTATAGAACCTTCAAGGTTACCAAGGACCCAAGCCCCAATAGAATCATAAAGTGATATTGAATGGATCTAGAACAAAACTAGATACATAAGGAGATCCAAGCCTCCAAAAAATGTTCAAGGTACCCAAAGGACCCAAACTCTAACAAAAACCAAAGGAGAAAACACCTGATATTTTTATATGGACTGATAACCATTTTAGACATAAAGAAGCATGAGGCCCAAATATCTGAAATGACCCTTCTGATCTCTTAGAGGACAAATCATTCTAAAAATTACCACATTTTATAGGTGTAGTACCCAATCATTTTTATCTGGACCAAAAACTAACTTGGGTGGATGAAGCATGAGGTCCAAGTCTCTAAATGAACCCTCCTCCAAGTCAAGGAGAGCTCATCCCTTCATAAAGAGGTTTGAAACAAAAAAGAAAGAAATTATCTTCTGCTTACACAAGTGGTACCAAAATAACACTAGATACCAAGAATTAGTATAACAAAATTAAATCCCTTGATAATATGTTCCCTCTTAGAATAATGTTTATTGGAGATTTCAATCTATCCTCGCAGAAGGATACTACAAAGATCCAATATAATACCTCTAAAGATTAATAAAGCTTGGAAATTGAATTAAAAAATAAGTGTGACAAACACTAGACTCAGATCTAACAACCCATTAGACCAAAATCAATTAGCAAAGCCAACCTAGCCAGTAAAACCTTTGCATGGGAATAAAAAATGCATCATATGAAAACAACACCATCTAGTGTTACCAATAGAATTATTTTAAAACAAAGTACGACAACCCCACCATATAGTGTTACCACTAGTGTTATCATCAATAATAGAGCCAAAAAAAATAAAAATCCAAAACCCAAGCTCACTATTAATTATGTAAATTAATCCATCCAAAAGTGTGTAATGGTCTTCCTCATTGAGTCAAGCCCTGATCATAGTCACTTGAGAATATATTTAACTTTTCAAAATGAAAATGTGATTTTTTAGGTTTAATATTCCATCAAAAGGAGTCATTTTGGAGTTTATACAATCTTGGATTACCATATCCAACTAGCCACTCAAATTAAAGGAGAGGGCCAAGTCTTTCCCCTAAAGAAAACATTCAAAAAACAAAAAAACAAAGTAGCTCACAAAAGTGTCAAAAACTATCATTATAAAATATTATAGCCAAGGGTAAAACCCCCCAAGATCAATGAAAAATAAGGCTAAAATGTAGAAAAAAATATAACCACTTTCAATCCTTTAGAGGCCATCCTTTGATTCACCATTTTACACCACATAGGAAGACCAATCACTAAATTGATCAATCCAGATCTCAGAACCATTCTTGGGTAGATTAATAGAATTTAAGTAAGATTCTATGAGATATTTTGAAAGTCTTTTTAGGTCAATTCTTAAGGATAGACAACCAAAAAAAAAAACTTCAACTCAAAGGGCACTTGAGGGTCGAGAGGACAACCAACACCATCAAAAAGGAAGAGGGAGAGATCAAGACAAAAATAATCTCTACTGATTTATTATTCAATGTGTTAAAAAACAAATTGAGCATCAAACCCATGATTGACAAAACCCATAATAAGATGCCCAATTAATGAATCCATAAACCCAAATCTGGTATGTAACCAAATAAAGTGTAAGAAAAACCATATTAGTAAAGTAAATCCATCATGGTGATCATCTTATTTATCATACTCATCACCATCCTCAAGATCATCATCATCTTCATCATCCTCACCACCATTTATAGCTACCCCTGAAACCAAATTCAAATTTTGCCACCGCTCCCTTTCCTGCTCGTTATAATGGTTCCAAATTTATGTTAGTTGATTTATTATTCTCTCTATATGTTGAATTATATGAATTAGAACTTTTTATTGATGATTCCTATGTGTATGCATAATAACAAAAAAACCTATAGTTCATGGACAATCATTCCAAAAATGATTTAAACCTTTTGGGAATGCGGTTGGTTCCCTTGATGGTTCTACTAACTGCAATACTTAGGGGATAATTTTAAATGCTTCATGGGTCTCTTCCTCTTATGACCCAATGCAAGTACATGCTCTTCATTAGATTCCTCTATATATTGCATGGAATATTCTTACTAAAACATGTTAACAAATGTCTCAAATGCCATTTTTTAATTTGTGATATTTAATGTGGACATGAAAATGTTGTATGTAGGCAATAGTTCTCTAATTAAAATTGGAACCAATGAGGCATTTTTCACTATCTTTCGTAATGAAAAAATAAAGGCTTGTAAAATTTCAACATGATGTATGAATGATTATAATTTTTATTATGGTTTTAGTTTGATAAAATATATCTCTCTAAAGATATAAAATTTCATTTTGATTATTCCATCTTGTATCCATTTCAAATATTTTCCTAATATTCCTTGGCTATAGTGGTATTGAATATATGAGGTTTTACTTAATCTAAGACTCTAAACATAAATTATTTACTTTGCCTTCTTCTTGGATTTATCTAATTTCTAATATTGATCATTATCTATGTTAGTTTAGGTCTATATGCCATAAAAAATTATAAATATATATTCAAATTTCATGTGTCTTAACCTTAATTTTCCATGTTATATAGCTATCACCATAAATAAGTTGTGTGTCTTCAACTTCCATACATAATTATAATTTTCAATAGTCCAAATTGATGACAAATTACTGTAATAAATGGGTAATAGATGTAAATCATAAGGAAATTAACTAAACCTTATTTATCCTTGATAATTTATAGGGATGACTTGACCTATGTCATTGTTGTAGTTATTTTAGGTCTTAGATGCAATAGCTCAAGATTGAATTAATTACACATAAACATGAACCGTAGGCATTGTATATAACAAATTTTGCATTTTATTTCACATGTGAAAAATAATGAAAAAAATAGATTTAATTTTTTTATAAAGCTTTAATAAAAAAATTTCATGTAGTGTTGGAATAAAAACCACACAATGTATCAAAATTTTGGTTGATAGTTCATCCTAATTTTTTGTATTTTGATTTAATAGGGTGCTAGGTAATTTGAAAGTGTGCACACCCCCCAACCCCCCCACCCCTACACCCCCCCCCCCCCCCCCCCCCACCGCACCCACACACACACAGTTTCCTTAGTAAAACCTTTTAGACGTTTCAATTTAAATTTCAAAAAAAATGATTTTATAGGCCTAAACTTGCATGAAAATAATAAAATTGGCTTAAAAATAAAAAATTAACTAAGTTAATTTCATGATTCCATTTTTAAAGATTTCTAAAAATGTATTAAATCCTCCTTATAATGCGAATGAATTTTTTTTCTTGGTTTTAGGTTGATACACTATAATTTAGTATATAAAAAAGATTATCTTTTTAGGAAAAAATTTATATTCCCAAGGATGCATACTAATGTTTTAAAAGGCTATGCTTAGTTTGAGATAATGGAATTATGTTTGTTTGATTAATTTTTTGTGCCATAAAGATGCCATATGGACTAAGTGACTCATTTATTGATATGATATCTTAGGATGGGCATTTTTGTATATTTTATCTTATAACAACCTCAATGCCTTTCAATGGATGGAAATTCAAATGGATTTTTTGTTGTAGAAATGATGTCACTGAGATATTTTTCCTCTAAAAGGCATTCCTCTCTTTGAGAAATAGGATAGGATGTAGATTCTAAATACCTTATCAGTTCATTGGGAACTTTTAGTGGGATGTAATTCCCTTCTATATTCTTCTACATTCCTCCATGATATTGTTTAAATAATGGTGTCAGTTGGGCACTTGGGGTGCCATTATAACACCTTATTTGAATCTTTGTAAGAATTCACATCTTAACTTATTCTTATGCTCCATTGATAAAATAATAAATTGACATTTTAAGATAATTATTAAAATAAAGTAAAGTTATTATTCTGCCTTTATGCCTCTTTGCCAGGCTTGTGTAGATTCCTACTATGATACCAAATGCCAAAGATATATGCAAATGAATGTTAACATTTCAATGATATGAGAAACATATTTATATAGAGAAAATATTATTTCATAACCCTATTTAATAAGTTTACATAGTACATAACATATCTATTATAAGCTATGCTAAATGAGTTAATAAATTCAAAATTACAAATATTAATAATGTTTTAACAACCTATCTAAATAATAATAATAATAATAATAATAATAATAATAATAATAATAATAATAATAATAATAATAATAATAATAATAATAATAATAATAATAATAATAAAAAATTTGTACATGATTATTTAATCACTTATAATAATATCTAGTATAGTGAATTACCCACAATTTATTTACTTTAACATTTATATAGGCTTTAACATCAAATTGAAGGACCTATTGGTGTAAAAAAATGTTAACAAAAATAAGTTGTTTAACCCTAAATTTGATATGTGTGGTTATAGGGTTAAGAATATAAAGTTAGTTCAAGAAAAATGGTGATCAACTAGTCTATATAAGGCCAGATGATTAAAAAACTTAAATAAAAAATATTATGAAATTTAAAATCTGTGATTGCTAAAAACAAAAAGTACAACTATTGATCAATATATTGTAATAAATAATAAATAATAGTATTTATCTAGTTTACTATATTGTGGTAGATCTGATTGGAATAGATATAATGTGTGCATAAATATTATTATATATTAGTCATTATATTATGTAAATTTTACATATGTATCTATGGATACAACTATCATATCTAAAATTATGATCAATGCTAGTATTTGACTATAACATAGGTGTCTAGTATAGAATAATGATTGGATATGGAGGTGACCAAATTCATTTTTATAGGCTATATGTTTCCTTTCTTATTATATTTTATGATATTGGATATAGGTCATTGCACTTTTCTAATTGATCAAGCCCTATTCTTCACCTTAGACTGATATTTTTGAAAAAATGGGTTAGTGGGCTCATAGTGTTGAGCTAACCCAAAGACACCTATGTCAATTATAATTACCTACATAGCCAAAAATCAAAGGTCGGCCTCCAAATTATGTATTTATACCCTTTTATGGGAAAGTGTGTGCACAAAGGTGAAATATACTCGATGATAATGTATATAGTGATCTAGCTTGTAATTTGACAAATATCACTCATGGATTTCCCCTTGAATGTTTTAGACCTAAAATATGACATATATTATGAATGGTATGAAAATAAGAGTAAATACAGAATAATAAATTGGTTGCAGAGTTGATTGATGAAGCTTTAGTAGGTGTTCGCTTGGAATTTCTACATGATGAATGAGAAGGCTTTAATTTGTATTGATACCCCACCTTTTAAAAATATATAATTATAAGGTTGAATAAGAAAAATATTCTAACCCATAGGTTTTGAATTATTTTTAATTAGGATGAGTTTTGTAAACTATGCACTAGATAGGGGTCATGACACTACCATTGGCATTAATGCCCCTTTATGGCTACTAGTGTCTAGAAGGCTAGAAAATAGGTATGGATATCAAACTAATAGTGAAGGATGTTTATCAAGTTTTAAGAATTATGTGTAGTAAATGAGACATTTTTCATGATAATGTTATGTATCTAATTAAGAGATAATCATTTAGGTACAATGAGATGGAAAATATGAGCCTTTCAATAGTAGGGAGGTGTAAAATTGAAGGGCAAAGCCTTAATTGATATTTGTCAAATGAATAATACTAATATGATTTAAATATTTAGTTTTAGTATCTATATCTCCCCCTTAATATAGTAATGCATAAGGACAAAATTACTTGGTTGAAGGAAAGAAATGCATACATGGGTGTGTATAACAGACCTTACCTTTGCTTGAGCCTAGTTTGAGTGCTTTGATGGTGTACTACATATAATGAATATCATGTTACAATATAAACCTATGCATATAATTTGAAATTTTAAATAATATTAAATATTGAAAATAAAGAGAGAAAGGAAGGAGTACACGTGTGTCACTAAAACCATGTTCCATCTTGGTGATTTGACTTGTTAAAGATAATTCCTTATGGAGCATTGGAGTTGGAAAAGGTCTAAACCTAAACCTTGGATATTTTAAGAGTGGGATTAGAATGTATTATTTCATTAATCTAGTGCAAGGTTGAATTTTGACATAGCCATTGAGATCATTATCTATCAATTGCACATTTCAAGTGTGAATATATCATCAACTGAGGGTGAGTGTTTTTATAAACTCATCCTATAAATCTAGTGATATTATATGATTTAATAACTCTAGAATATAAATATATTAAGATGGAATGATTTAATCACTTCAACATATAAAATCAACCCATTATTACACCATAAAACACACAATAAAAATACATCCTAGTGTAATTGGTGTATCCTAGTGACTAGTATAATTTATAAATTTTGAATTATTTTGTGCATTAAAATGGATATGCACATTTAGGATATCTAAGCTGGAGTATATATATCAAAAGTATGAAAATATCTATTTCAAATCTATGCAAAATTAGTAAAATATATAAGATTTTGACTGAAGTGTATATATGAATTATGAAACTAAACTAGAGATTTTGCAAGTGTTGGAGCTATGTCTTTATGACATTCCCGCTTTGAATTTTAGAAATATTGAATAGGTGCATAAGTATGGAGTCCATGTTTTTATTCTATTACCCCACTAAAATTTTGAAACTGAGGTGTATAACGATAGAGGTCATGCCTTTATGACATTCACCCACTAAAATATGGAAATTATGAAAATGTGGCAGTCATTCTTCAATGACATGCTACCACTGATATGCCCCCAATTTAAGGTAATAAAACTACAATAAAAAAGGTAACTTAGCTCAAAGGTATAATGTAGATATATAATTTGTGTATGAATCATGTATCATATAGGGATACAATGTTGAAGTAGATATATAAACTGGGATCATAGTATGTAATCACATCAAGTCCTAATATGTAGTATATAAATAATGGAAATGTTGAGAGAGTAACATTACAAGATCATCAAACAATCAATCACACACATAAGATCACTCAATGTAATGAAAATGAATGGTCCAAGGAGACCTCATATAAGGGGCATGTTCAAATGTTTCACAATCAAAAGCAATGAAACATTTAAATTTCCAATCCGCATAAAATGACATATTCAATAATCCAAACAAAATATAATGGCAGAGGGACAATAAATAAAGAAAATATTAAAATGTTCCACAAGCAAGATAATAACAAGAAATGTAATACACTTAAGGAAGTGAAAAATAGATGAATCGCAAGAAGTATGATGTTCATCCATTCTGAGTTACAATATGGTGTCTGCCTTTCAATTCTTAATCCAGTTATGGATAAGGCAGAATACCAACTAGACCATTCTATATTGATCAAATGCAAATGGATTAGACCTAGCATTGAAAGATTTAAAATTTGGATGACCAGGAACTGGAGGCCAAGATCTACTATAGAAATTAATCTCATGACAAGAAAATATTTTCTCATCACCTTCTCTAACAAAGATGATTTGTTAAGAATCCTTTGAAAAATCCTTACTTTCATGGGCAGAATATTATTCTCAATATGTAAATGGAGATTGAACCTCTATCATTAGGAGGATTACAAGGAACACTTTCCTATCTAGATTTTTCTCCTAGAACTCATGCCTTAGTTCTACCATGAGTATGTCATTTTGGGCATACATCAGGATTTTGGTTTTATATTATATATAAAAACAACTACTTGGTATAAGATAAGACTTCCATAAGCCATATTCAAGCTCTTGATCTCCCCCTTGAAACCGATCATGAAGACTCTACTAATAACATTGAAAAATTGGTTATGGAGGTAAGATTATAAAGTAGACAAATTCCTTTGACCTTGCAAGACTTGTTATTGCACTAAATATTTGGGGAGGTTATGCCATAATAGTAAAATTCCCCGTAGTAATAGGGAGCTCTATGTAAATGAGAGAAGGGAGAATTGAAAGGATGTATCTTCTATATAACCTAAAATGATACTATATTTAGAGGAGTATGATCATCTACAACCCCACTTTTCCTCCTTGGAAATAGATTTGACTCAATACATTAAGGATAAAGTCCACCTACATCTTTATTTAGAGTTGAATGTCACTTTAGTGAATTTTAATGAGGTTTCTAATGGAAGGACAAGTCCATTTGTTACTTTCAATCATTTGGAGGTTTCAAAATATCATGAGTGTCTGTTAAATCTTGAATTATTAGTTTTAGTGAAATTAGACATCTCAATAGTTACTCCTCCCCCAATTGTAACTGTAGATCCTTACCCCTATAAAATAGAACATGTAAGCCAAGTCCTAAATCATTAGTTAAAAAATATGACAATTAATTTATTTCACTTAAGACTCTCTTAGATGAAAATCTACCTCACCAAAAGGACCCTCCCCTCTACTTCCTTCCTACTAAGTATTCTAAAAAGGCTACATAATGAAAGGAGGAATGAGATAATTTTCCACCATCAGGATCCTAGTTATAGTATAGAAAGTTGTTTAAAGGCTTGGGAACTGTTGATTATGGAATTAAAATAAGTAAAGATGGAGGCCACCTACTTGCATCAATTGGGTGAAAGATATGGAATAGGAAATCATGAAGGGTACTAAAAGTACCCTCTTAGAAAGGAAATCACATATTTTCTTATGGGAAAAAATATTTCATTTTTATTTATGGTTGTAAAAGATTTGGATTGCATCTTGATCTAGTTGGAAATTTGGGCACCAGTTGGTTGTCATCATGTGAATTTTGGGAATACCTCATCCTTTATCACCATTTTACCTTTTATTTAGTTTTGGTGTGTTTTTTCCTTCTTATTTATCTTGGATCTACCTTCTTCATCCTTTAATTAGTTATTTTATGTTTTTGAATTATATGGAGATAGGTAAATTAATCTTATTGTTCTTATGTATAATTTTTATTATTTTTTATTTCACTTTGATGGATGAAAAGTAACCACTTTTGGTAGATTAGATTTAGTCATTTATTTTAATAGAATTTTCTTGTATTGCATTTGTCTCTCTCCCTTATGGAAATTTCATTTCCATCTTGCCATTGATTTTTTTGGAATGATGTGGCACCCATTTCATTGGTTGGATTTCCCTCTCCCTTTAATCATTACCTCACTCACCCAAGATTTATCCCTAATTCATGCCCAAGTTATTATTAATTACATTAATTTGAATTTATTTTCAACTTTCTTGTTTCATTTTAAGTGTTACTTACATATTTACTTCTCAACACATTACCCTTTTCTCTCTCTATGTACTCCATTATGTTTTGCCTTTATTGTCTTTGTTTCCATGAATTTTATGAAATAATCTTAGGAGATTGAACATGAATCTCATGAGGGAGATAGAAGCAAGTCATGTCTTGGGAGGACTAAACCATGTTAGAGGTACAATCACTAAGAGGGGGGGTGGGGGAGGGGTGGTGAAATAGTGATCTTATATATTTAAATTTCAATTTTAGTCCTTTAAACTATTAACCAAACAACATTTATCAACTTGATCAAGCAACATTAACAAGGGATATCATTCATTCAATGCATACACAATATCAAACACATAACACGTAGTTCCTATGGGAAACCCTCATGGGGAATAAAAACCACTCTCAAGCCTAAAACACAAATGGACTACTATCCTATAAGAAATTACAAACAAGATACTTATCAACTCCTTTATACCATCAAACCTTGATCATATCCTCCTAACCAAAGGTATTTAGTGAAACTTTTATTTCACAAGGATCAACTGAACCTAAGGAAGACCAAGTCCTTTAGAACCCTCTTTAAACACCTCCATATTAGAAATTATTTCTTCAACACCTGATGATGGATCCCTTTTTTATAACCTCCGCACAACTCTCTCTCTCTATCTCAAACAAGAATCTCACATGGGCATTTTACAAAATCTTTCCTTCCTCACTGAAACTATCCTCATATAAACACTCAAAACTCTTTGCATATCCTCAAACTACAAGATCACTACCTTTATAGAAGGAGCAAGACATACAGGGCATACACATAGTTAACAAATTGTTCTACTCATTAACTCAACCAACAAGCATATTACCTACCCTTTGATTCACAACTCACACATCCACCTTGCACGCATCTCTCTCACATACAAGTCCAAAAACCATCATATTTGATTTATCTATATATATATATATATATATATATTGATTCATTAGAAACATAGTAAAAAAACATGCCTTCACCCTTAATGCATCTTACATCAGTTACACTTAAGAATAAACTAGTTTCAAATAGGGCTAAGTCACTTTTAGGTCCTATGGAGACCCATTAATCTCTTTGACACTTCTCTGAGAAAAAAAATAACATAGGAACACTTTCCAAAAGCATGGAACCATTATAAATTATCTATAGGTCCCATTTAAGTGGCAACAAGCATCACAATACCCTTTAGCTTATGTATAATTAGCTAAAACACTTCTCTATATACATAATCTTTATGAGAAAACATATAATCACCTTATAAGACTTTGTTCATACAACATACAATTGGCAAATCCTTAATAATTCACATAGAGGATAATTATGGAGTCTAAAACATTCCCTAATAGCCAATTCATCAATAAATATTGACAAAACATGTACATGAGCTCAAATACTCTTCCTGGGTCACTTGCAGAATAAGCACAAAACCATAGTCAACTTTGAATCTCAATATATTTCTCCAAAAACACTTATAAATATTTTAATTTAATATTTCCATATGTACCTTGGATTCCTCTACCACTTTTATTTTTATTGCATGGTCAAATTTTTTATGGAATGAAAGTTATGGCTGAAAAATTAAACATTGGTTTTTCCTTTGCAAATTCAAATATTTAAATGTCAACAGCCACAGTTAAACTTCGAACACTATGCTTGCATCTCATGTCCTTGCATATTTTGATTGATCATGCACCATTTATTTTGTTCAATATTTAACATATAGGCACAAATTCTCAAACATTAAACCTCAACCACTTTGCTATCATTTTGTGTCCTCACTTAGCTTAGCCAATCACACTATGTTGATATTATTATAAAGAGATTGAACCTTAATGATGTTAAACATCAAACAAGTTGACTAATTTTACTTATTATACACCATAGATCTTCAATTGTATGATCAAACACTCACCATTGATCTCTATCCTTTACCATTTCCTAGTCATTAAACATAGTGCACTTCTTGACATTTCACTACTTCTTATCATCTTAGAAGTAGTGAGATGTCAAAAAATTATCACATTAACCCATTTTATGCTACATGCACCATTGGATCTATAAGTATGAAATCCCACAAACCATTGGATCTCCACTAGGCCGATATCTTTAACATCATGCAAATTGATTATGAATACCAACTAAAATATGCTTGGAAATCCTACTTTGGACCTCAATAACTTCTTTTGTGCTTAGATGCATGATATCAAATTTGGACAATATGATTTCCTCACAGAGAAAAATCCATCCATATAACAAAATACTCCTAAATCCTTTATGTGTGAGAGATATATCACCATTAAAATTCCTTCTCAAAAACTTTTTCACAGAGCCAACTATGCTTAGAACTTGCCTATGAGGCCAAATTTGCTCTTGTATATATTTTGATGTGCTTCGGTGCATGATCTAAAATTTAGTGCAAATAAACTATGCACAAAACTAAACAAACCTATATTATCACCTTCTCTTGAAACATCCACACATGTGAGATATGCCACCATCAAAATTCCTACTCAGCTCTTTCTTGCCTCATGAAAATTTGGCTAAGTATGGGAAAACACTATCAAAATGCTTGGTAGCCAAACTTTGCACATACATATCTTTTGATGTGCTTCAATGCATGACTTGAGAATTAGCACATAAAAACTATGCATAAAAATGAACAAACCCATATGATACTTTTATCTTGACATTTTCACTCATGAGAATGATGACCTCATTAACATTATTACTTGGCTCCACTTAAGACCTTTTGCAAATTTGGCTAAGTATGGGAACATAGTGAATTATGTCTGAGTAGCCAACTTTATATCCTCATATCTTCAACCACACTTCATCACATGACTTGAGATCTGGCACATAACAACTAGGGACTAATGTGATAAAAACCATATGACCAACCCTGCTTGAATCAATTTCATGTGGCAATGGGTATTTTATCAAATTGCTTACTTAGATTTATTGCCACTAGACACAAAGTGTCTAGATGAAAACTATGGACAACCAGATGAATTCCACTTATGTAACCAAGCAATCAAAGCATTAAAACCATCTTATGGACCTTTTGAACATTCTCAATACTTCATAATCATCCATAAACATATATAACCATGTCAAAATAGAATATTTACCAAGCCAACTATAAGTATATTAGGACAAGCACATTGCACACTTTGTCATTATTACATAGGCTATCAAAGTACTTCATCCATTAACCAAGACACCTCCATGACATCACCATGATATCAATAAAAAATATACAATAATATCCCCTTTTTTCATTGATGTATACAACCATCATATATAGTATTATATAGCTCACCTTTTCTCTCTTCAAGCACTCCCACAATAGGACTTTTCTCCCCCTTGGATACAATGCCAAAGTAGGAACCAACTAATCCTAAAGACTTGAAAAGACCATAAATAGGAAAGGACCATATTATAAAGATGATACAAATTCCCCCTTACCTTGAACCTCCCTCTTCTTGCCTTGGCACCTTCCTTTTTCTCCATGTCAACACTCTTTTAAACGAAGCACTACAACCAATGAAGGAAGAACACACAAAAGCCTTGAAATATGATGTATCTCACCAAGAAACATCTGAGAGGGACTCAACCTAAGATCTATGAGAAATTTCACCACTTGATTTTCTTTAGGTCTCCATACACCATGAAGAACCACCATGCAGGCTTACTAGCCTCTCTCAAGACACTTCCATGACCACCAACCTTGCATCTACAAAATAACTTATTTACAAACCTCTAGAGAAAGATCAAGAACTTGTTCTGCATCCTTAACCATATACCTTCTATTGATTTATAGATAAATAAATGACACCCAAGCTTTGTCTTAAAGACTCAAACGTAACTTTTGATCATGGTTTGGTCATAATATTTGCAAGCTACTCTTTTAAAGGCACATACTCTAACTTAACACTTTGATTATTCACTTATTCTCTCAAGAAATGATATTTAATATGAATGTGTTTAGTATTTGAGTGCATAACAAGATTCTTTTAGATAATAATTGCACAAGTATTGTCACAATAGATAGAACAAGGTCCATTTTGTCTTATTTTATAATCTTCTAATGTTTGTTTCATCAACATGCCTTGCATATAACAAGAAGAAATATCCATATACTCAGCTTCTACAATATGTTGACGCGGTGGATTGCACCCTTGA
This sequence comes from Torreya grandis, assembly GCA_037957365.1. Taxonomy (NCBI): domain Eukaryota; kingdom Viridiplantae; phylum Streptophyta; class Pinopsida; order Cupressales; family Taxaceae; genus Torreya; species Torreya grandis. The sequence goes on from JARHVA010010040.1 coordinate 223,571, forward strand.
CAGGAGGCTGAGCTCCTGTCTTCCATGCATCACAATGGAAACTCCCCTCTTGCTTATGGACCTTGCAAAACTGGGGGGAGAGTCTCTAGATAAGGGCTCACTCCATTTGATGTATCTTTTAGGTCCTAGATTTCTTACTAGTAACAAATAAATGAAAAAAAGAGGGGGGGCAGGTTGAAAAGAGAGAAGGATGCTGAAAATAGAACCTAAACCTAAACTAAAAGGTGATACACCAAAAAAGTTTGATCTACCTAGCTTGAACATACACTTTTCACCAAGAATAACCTGGCATACACTTCATTTGATATGGGGAAATCTTATGTATCAGTGAGTCAGGGATTTATGGAGATACAGGGAGGAAGAACTACTAGAGGTGTTCTAAGACAATCTATACCAGCTTGTTCACATGCGCCTATACTCCTATTATAGACACTTCTGGCAAACCTGTAAAAGAAGAACTCACAATACACTAGACATGATGGAATCGTTCTATGAAATCATAAGGAAAATGACTTAACACAAAACAAAAACATAGACATAGACGACAGTGCAAGCTCAAATAGAGGTAAAAATGCTATGTCTTGATTCAAGATAAAATCTAGTAGAGCTCCACCTTACAAACCTAGAGATTTTTGGGTAGAGCTTTTCCTTACAAGCTAAGAAGATCCTTTCTTTCTCAAATGATAAGTTACAATATATAGAGAGAGAAGAAAAGACTTTTGCCCTTTCTTGGCTCTTTTGCCCCTTCTTAGCTTTGCCTTTTCTGGCTCCTTCATCCTTTGGGGGCTATCTTCTCAGTGGGCCACTGAGTTCCTTGGGATCTTCAGACTCCCTCCTTGATGATTTCTTCCTTCTGGCCTTAAGCCTTTGAATTCCTTCTGGTTCACACTTTTTATTAAAAAACCAACAGTTATTTCATTTCTGCAAAGTTGACGTCTACACGCCCATCGCTATTTGGTCGATTGCTTTGGCCTTTTCTTTGATCCCTTTACAAGTGATCCCTACCCTCCATAAGGGCACTTATCCTTCAGGCTTTGGGAGACTCCTTTGAACCTTCCAATTGAACTGACTGATTGAACCAAAAATTGGTTTAATGGTTCAATGGTTAAATATTGCGTTCTACTCATCATTTGACCACTTGAACCAAACACTTAAACCAACTGCTTGAACCAAACACTTGAACCTACCACTTAAACCAATCACTTGAACCAACTGCTTGAATGAATCACTTGAACCAACCACTTTATCGAACCACTTAAACCAATCGCTTGAACCAACAATGGTTCAACAATTCAACGGTTCAATATTTCCAAGTTCAAAGCGATTGAACCAATCCTTTGAACCAAGCCATTCAACCAGGCCATTCAACCAAAGTGATGAACCAAAGTGATTGAACCAAGCCATTGAACCAAGCTATTCAACCAAAGTGTTGAACCAAGCCATTGAACCAAAGTGTTAAACCAAGCCGTTGAACCAAGGTGATGAACCAAAGCATTGAACTAAGCTGTTAAACCAAGCTGTTGAAGCAAGGTGATGAACCAAGCCATTGAACCAATGCAATGAACCAAGCCATTGAACCAAGGCATTGAACCAAGCTATTAAACCAAAGCGATGAACCAAGGTGTTGAACCAAGCTATTGAACCAAGGCATTGAACCAACTATTAAACTAACTGTTGAACCAACTACTTGAACCAAACCAATTGAACTCAGAATGGTCCATTTTGTACCTAAGTGTTGGGAAATTATTTCTTCCCTATAGAGTCCATAGAAATAGACCTGCATAGTCTGTAGAAATGCCTACAGAGTCTGTAGAAACAACTATAGAGTTCGTAGAAACACTTGCAAAGTCCATAGAAACCAAGACTTGTGCAAAATCAATAAAAAATGAACTAGCTCAAAATGGCAGGGAAAGAAGGGGATCAATTTTGGCCTATTGGACCAAAAATGGTCAACACAATATATATAGACACTAGGGCTTTCTTCCTACTTATCCAAGACACCAAGCATTTCCCCATGAAGAAGAGACCACCACTAGTACTTCTCCTATCATCCACACAACCTGCCTAATCAACATCAGTATAAGATTTCAAAGAGAATTCTTTACTCCTATGATACCATAAACCATAATCTATGGTGACTTTGAGATGTCTCAAGATCTTTTTGAATGCTTTTAATTGAGATTATCTAGGGTTTTATTGAAACCTTCCTACAATACCCATGTCTTGCATGATATCAAGCCTCGATTCAGTAGAGTACAAAATACATCTAATCATCGATGTACACAAAGTTTGATCAACTTTTGGTAAGGCATCTAGTTTACTTAACTTGCACCATGTGATCATTGGAGTACCCATTGCTTTAAATACATCATTTCAAACTTCCTCAACATATCCTTGATGTACTTAGCTTGTTAAATGAATATCCCTCCATCAATTTGATTAATCTATAATCCTAAAAAGAAAGATAGTTATCCAAATATTGGCATTTCAAACTCAGTCTTGATAGTATCTACAAAATCTCTACTCATTTTATAATTATTGGATCCAAAAACTATATCATCAACATATACAAAAATAATTAATTGATGATTACCTTATATCTTAATGTACAAATTACTATTAGCTACCCCATTTTTAAAACCTTGACTCAAAAGATACTTATCTAGCCTGTCATACCAAGCTCTAAGAGCCTATTTAAGAACATATAGAACCTTGTTTAGTTTACACACAAAATCTTGATTAATTAACATGATTTATCCTTTAGGTAACTCAATGTAGACTTCTTTAAAGTTTTCAATCAAGAATGAAAATTTCACATCCATTTGATATACCTTAAAACCCTTGAATCTTGTATATGCTAAAAAGAGTCTAATTGCTTCAATTCTTGCCACAAAATAAAAAATTTAATCAAAATATATTCTTTCAAATTGAGCATATCCTTCACACACTAATATAACCTTGTTCCTAATGACTTCTCCTTTCTCATTCATCTTATATTTGAAAACACACTTGCTACTTATCACATTTTTATCTTTTGGTCTAGGAAATAGGTCCCATGTTTCATTCTTTTCTATTTGATTAATTTATTCAATCATTACATCATTCCAAATTTCATCTTTACTAGCTTCCATGAATGTTTTGGGTTCAATCATGGACAATAGAGTTGAGTCTTATTGATTCTGATTGATCAACATTATCCTTATAGTTTACAACCTTGCACTAGCATTTCTAATAATTTGAGACATTAGATGATCTTTGTGAATTATTCTAGATGGACCTTTAGAATCTTGTCTTTCTTACTCCTCTTCATTTTCATCATCTTTTTAAATAGATAACTCATCATTGTTTGCAATAATATTTTAAATTGAGTCACTTACCTATAATTTTGGATTCTTGACTCTACTAGACTCATCAACCCTTACATTTGAACTTTTAATAATCTCATTAAGTCTCTTATTGAAGCACCTATAGTCATTATTAATAGAGGATTAACCTAATAATATGCCCACATTAGACCTTGAATCAAATTTGCAAAGATTTTCTTCATCTCTTTTGATGAAGCACCTGTTCCCAAACACTCTAAAATGTTTGACATTAGCTTCTTTATTCTTCCATAACTCATAAGAAGAATTATCACCATTTCATCTTATTTTAAATTTGTTGAGGATGTAAACTAAAGTGTTGGTTACATTTTCCTAATAACCATCTGATAGTTTTGAATCTTGAAGCATGGTTCTACTCATCTCTTGAGTAGTCCTATTCTTCCTTTCAATAACACCATTCTATTATGGTGTTCTAGTAGTAAAATATTGAATCCTTATCCCTTATTTTTTTAAAAAGTCATCAAATTCATGAGACCAAAACTCACTTCCTCTGTCTAATCTTATACACTTGATCTTTAACCCTTTATAATTTTTTGTAACTGCTTTGAATGCCATAAATTTTGCAAAAGCTTCTAGTTTTTCTTTAATAAAAAATATCCACATCATCCTAGTAAAATCATCAATGAGAAACATAAATTGCCTATTTATTTGAATAATTTGGGTCCTCATAGGTCCACATAGATTGGTGTGGATCAACTCTAATGGATTTGTAGTGGAGAAATCCTTAGATTTGTATCTTCTTTTGGTTTACTTCCCATGAAGACATGCCTTGTAGAGAGAATGAGGAATCTTAGAAATTTTGGTCATATGCCTTACCAATCCCTTTGAATTAATCTTTACCATGTTATCAAAGTTTATTTGTCCAAGTATTCTATGCCAAATCTAAATTTATTCAGTTGACTCATGAAGCACTACTCCTTGGATTCATAGAATGCATACATGTTGTTATCTATTTTATAAACATTTGAAACTAATTTTATAGCCTTGCTTACTTCACAAACATAATCATGAAAAGTTAAAACATTTCCTTGCTAACACATTTAGATTATAGTTAAAAGATTAAGTTTTAAGCCTTCTACATATAAGAAATTCTTATTCCTATAATGACCATTATCCAAACTCACAATATCTTTGCCAATTATGTTAGTAGATTTGTTGTATCCAAATCTCATTGAACTAGGATTGGTCCTTCCTAAGGGAGATAAACTTACTCGTATCTTCTGTCATATGATTTGAGCATCCACTATCTATGAACCATATCTTATTCCCATATTCTTGAGTATGCAAGGATACTTGAATAAACATTGAAACTTCTTTTGGAGGACCACTTAAATTTTGCTTCTTTTCTTTTTCAATCTTACACTTAGTCTTCTTAAACCATTTGATGGTGTCAATGAATTGTATATCCTTTTTCCAAAAATATCTATTGCACTATTTGGCTATATGACCTTGTTGGTTATAATTGTAGCATATAAAATTCCTTTTCATCTCTGGAGGGAAATCAAAATCCCTATACCTATTACCAAATTTATTATAGGAGAAGAAGTACCCATAGAAGACATCTTTCAAATTTGACTACCTTTCTATTGATCATTACCTATCCATGAATTTTAATTTTTGACCCTTTTGGTGGATCTAAAATCCCTTTTGTCCTTGGATAAGATCATATATGAGTAATTCATGTCTTTATTTTCAAATTTTTCCTTCCTTTGGTTGAGACCACCAATTGTCATGTTTTGCAGATTATTGACTATTGCTTCTAGATATTCCACTCACATCTTCAAAGCATCCATGCTTGAATTGATATTTTATAAAACACATACTAGATTGTATTCAAGATAAGATATAGCCTCTTTGTCAACCATTGTATCTTTAATCACCTTCTAATGATTAAAACTTGCAAGAAGGAATTGCTCTGATACCAATTATTAGAGGTACAATCACTGAGAGGGGGGATGAATTAGTGAGCCAAGATATTTTATTTTAAATTTTACTCATGTAAATTATTAATCAAACAACATATATCAATTGATCAAGAAACATTAACAAGAGATCTCATTCATTCAATGCATACATAAGATCAAACACATAGTTCCTATGGGAAACTCTCATGGGGATTAAAACCCACTCTCAAGATTGAAACATAAATGGACTACTATCTTATAATAAATTAAAAACCAGAGACTGATCAACTCCTTTAGACCAATAAAACCTTGATCATATCCTCCTGACCAAAGGTATTTAGTGAAACACCTATTTTACAAAGAACAACTGCCCCTAAGGAAAACCAAGTCCTTTAAACCCTTTTTCAAACACATCAATCTTAGAAATGACGTATTTAACACCTGATGATGGATCTCTATTTTCTAACCTCTACACAAAATCTCTCTCTCTCTCTACCTCAAATAAGCCTCGTCATATAGGCATGCCAAAAACTCTTCCTTCTTCACTCAAACTATCCTCATAAGCACACTTAGAAATATTCACATATCCTCAAACTACAAGAGCACTATCATGAAATTCTGAACATGACCTATAGGTCATAAACATAGTTAACAAACTATTGTAATAATTAAATCAACCAATAGGCACACTACCTATCCTTCATTTCAAGACTCTCACATCCACCTTACACACATCCCTCTCACCTACAAGTCTAGAAATCATCTTTGATTTCACTATATGTAAAGCTATCATGATTTATTAATA